>CM076582.1:585134597-585522922 GCA_034641835.2 Pinus albicaulis | reverse complement strand
CAAATTGATGATCAATTGTAGAAGAGGTTATGTATTATGCATGAAGCTTAAATAGTGTGTAATCAGGATAATCTTGGTGAATAATTCAGCTATTATTCAAATTTCTACATGGTATCGGAGCGAAATTGATCATCGGATCTATTACAGTGATTACAATTTATTTCGATAGACAGAGTCTGTAAGCGGGCCAGGTAGCCTCTGGATCCATCCTTTCTTTGAAAGGTGATATATCCAGTAAATGCCCCTACAGTCGATCTCTGTGTTAGAAATACTTTGTTCTCGCGCATCGTGCGGTTGAGTTTTGAGTCAAAATTCAAATTTGTGGAAGAGTTTTCAGGTCAAGCAACCATGTATTTCAACGGATTTGACAGAGTATGCCCTTGAGGCACATGACTATGTTGCATGGAAGGACAGATGTAGGCTAAGTGTTACATTGCTGGGTTGAAGGGATTACCAAGATGCTTCTAAGTCCCAAAGCTCTACCGGGATGTCGCTGTTGAGGCTTGGCAAAAGAAGGACAAGAAAATGATGAAGGATGTCAGTGAAGAAGTCGGGAGCCGACCGGCAGGTTGGGATATTTGTGGGGTACACTGATATGCCCCACAACTATTGTGTGTATTTTCCAGACAGTCGCAAGACTGTTGTGCGACGGGATATCAAATTTCAGGAGGAGAAAGCCATGAAGTGTTCGCTTGAGAGGGAGCCACACTTGCATGCAGATGAGGAGCTATTAGTTCCTAAGGATGAGCTTCAGGATGTGGATCACCCACAAGAGGAAGTTCATGGAGTGGAAGAGACCACTCATGCAATGCCAACCATTAGAGGGCGGAAGCGCACTACAAAAGCTGAGTGACTGGCTCAAGATGCAGAGAAGGTTGTAGGAGCACCTACATCACAGCGCAGATAGAGACAGTCACCTGATTGGTATACTGGATACATGGCTCTTATGAGAAATCACATCGTGACAGAGCCATCCTTTTTCGAGGAAGCTGTGGAGGATCCCGCATGGGTAGATGCCATGGTGGAAGAGTATGATTCGATTGTCAGAAATAGTGCATGGGAGATTGTCCCGCGACCGGAGGGGAAATCAGTGGTGGGTTCGTGATGGATCTACAAAGTGAAGCACGCGGCTGACGGGAGTGTGGAGAAGTACAAGGCAATATTTGTTGCTCGTGGCTTCTCATAGATTGAGGGGATCGATTATGAGGATACCTTTTCACCTGTCGCAAGGTATTCTTCCATACGGACGATCCTAGCTCTCTCAGCGCAGATGGGGTGGCACATCCATCAGATGGATGTGAAGATCGCGTTCCTCAATGGATTCAGTGAGGAGGAGGTGTACATAGAGCGCCGGTTTCGAGATCTTCAAAGTGAGTCGCATGTGCAGCATCGAAGAGAGCATCAGAGGGACAACAAGCACCAGGCTGTACACACGATGTATGCTATTTCATTGGACTTGGATTCTCCAAGAGTGAGGCGGATCCAAACCTATATCAGATTGTGGTGGAGGGTAAGTTACTGATCATTATACTTTATGTAGATGATTTGATTTTGATGGGTGATGAAGTGTTGATACACTCATGCAAGGATGATCTTGAAAAGGAGTTTGAGATGAAGGACTTGGGCCTCCTTCATTATTTCCCGGGATTGGAAATTTGGCAGCTCAGTGGTGGACTGTTTGTTTCTCAGGGTAAGTATGCCTGGGAGATACTGGAGAAGTTCAACATGCATGGCTGCAAGCCTGTTGATACTCCTCTTCCTGGTGGTTGGAGGAAGGAGGATGCTACTTCGGCAGAGGTAGTGGATGCCAATCGCTTATCGACAGCCAGGGGTCGCTATGTATCTGGTCAATACACGACCCGATATATGCTATGTTGTTAACCAGTTTTCGCAAGCTATGGTTAAGCCTACCAAGCTCTTCTGGAAGGCAGGCAAGCATTTATTGTGTTATCTTAGAGGCACATCGGGATATGGCTTGTGGTACAGACAAGAGGATGAGGTGAAGCTTTGTGGCTTCATGGATGCAGATTGGGCAGGAAGCCCAATGGACAAAAAGAGCACATCTGGAGGGATCTTCAGTATCAGGTCAACAATAGTTTCTTGGTACAGCAAGAAGCAGAGATCCGTGGCACTTAGTTCAGCAGAGGCTGAGTATATGGCAGCAAGCTTGGCTGCATGCGAGGCCATATGGATGAGGAAGATCCCCGGTGGATTGTTCGGGTCCCACACTTGGAGCTCATCGTGTTAGACAGATAAATCCGCAGTTGCTTTAAACTCTCTGGGCTAATCCAAGCATTTCATGATGTGATCCAAACACATCGACATTAGGTGCAAATTAATTACACGTAGATTGTGTGCATGAGAATCATGTTACTTTCATACATCTCCAGGGGAGTGATCGTGGATGTCACATTCCTCGGGACGGCTGGGCGCTCACCAGAGAAAATTCGAATACCATAGGGGCAGGATAGGGGTTGCAGATAATCCTTATCCTGTTGAGAGGGAGTGTTGAGATTGCAACAAGATGATGAGCTTAGTGGAAAGGAGTCGCCTTCACTAAGTGGGCCCGCAGGCTATTTTTGGCGCAAAGTCTATTTTTAGACTATGTCTATTTTTAGACATATGGATCATGTTCTATGAGTTACAGGATGCTATTTGTGGATGGTTGGTCAAGTCGGAAAAAATAGATGGAATTCTATTTTTAGACATATTGGGCGGAATCTATTTTTAGATTGCCAGTCTAAAAATAGATATGTCGAATATTATTAGCTCTTAATAATATTTGGACTCTAAACATTATCTTATCCTCTTGGAGCACTTCAGTTAAGTGCACAGATGTGGCACATGCAAATTGATGAAGGAACACGCTCTAAGGGTTAGTTGAGCTATCGTATGGTTGGACTTTGCTAGGAACTCATGTGGCGTAGTTCGTGGGAATTTATGGAGACAAGCAGGAGAGTGTTCTGCTTAACCAGCTGAACTAGCTAGCTTAGTCTAACCGATAAATACACTAGTGATGAGTGGTGTGAATTAATTATTAATTAATTTAATAATTATTAACTCATAAATCAACTAAATAATACATCACAGTTTAACCGCAATGCATGGACAAGCTCAAGTGGAGACCAAAGAAAGCAGAGGTGGTCAAAGGGTGAGGTGACTATAGTCATGGCATGAGATTTGGTAACACATTGGATTGAGATTGCCAATCGTGATCAAGGTGCAAAGACAACCAAAGTGATTGAGCTTGGATCTCATCATTATTCATCTTGGATTTCGCAGTAGAGGCAGGAAGACTTGTGGAGGAGATTTGAACTTGTGACTTGTTCTATATCTGAGCTAGTTTGTGTGTAGCATGTGAGATAGTGCTGAGAGCTGTGAGGAGCTTTGTGCTATGCATTGTTACATTTTCTCTATCATTATAATATACATATAGTTGGGGGTTTTCAGCTATAAGCTTTCCCCATTACATACTGTGTTATATGTGTGCTTGATTATGTTTTAATGTGCGCATGCGACTGCTTCTATTTCCGCATATTGATGATCAATTATAGAAGAGGTTATGTATTATGCATGAAGCTTAACTAGTGTGTAATCAGGATAATCTCGGTGAATAATTCAGCTATTATTCAATTTTCTACACTTTGGCTAGTTATCTAGGTGTGTTGGTATCTAAAATTTCAAAACATAAATTTTTTTTGAAATGCAAGTTATTTTCCCCCCCTAATGAAACTATGTGTGAACTTTGCAAAAATCAACTCAAAATAAAACTGACACTAAGCCTACAAAAAGCAGCTAAGAGTGAGCTTTAGCAAGATGTTGGGTACCTCAACCAGTGTTGGCAGATGTATTATGGGCTACCAAGCACTTTACAAGTAGGAAAAGATAGAAATGTGAGAGAAATTTCTCTTTCTGTCTTTTGCGCGCAAAAGGCTGAAATAGGCGCCATGTGTGCGCGTGGGTCAGCGCTGAACGCGCACCCTGGGCGCGTCTATGGGAGGGAAAAGCGTGCAAATTCCAGCAAAAATATTTTTTGTAGCTGTTATACTTCAGTCTATCACTTGGGATGAACTAGGCACTGCAAGAGAAAAAGAGGGAAATTTAGCTCCACTCCACAGCACAGACAGGGTCTCTGCAAAAAGGCACAACCACATAAACTTGGTAATAAATGTTAGTGGAGTTGCCAATCCTATGTTAGTGTGTTTGGCGCATGCATGTACAAAATCACACCAACTTAAGGGGTGTGGTTTACCCACTTAAGTTATTGGTCACAGGCAGAAAAATAAGTGGAGTTAAGCAAGTTAGTGGAACAAGCTCAAATCATAAACATATTAGATAGAGAAATAGCATGCATATATAAACTAAAAACTAAACTAAAACTAAAACAGATAAACAAAATATCTGAATAGATTCAAACAACTACAATAATCCAAACGGTGGCTCTTCGGCCCCTCTTATTGAGTGCTAGTAGGAAATGAGGATGAAAATTTATCCCTCTTGCCAAAGGGCCTTTAGAACATGGGTTCTAAGTTCTGATGCAAGGATGTTTTTACTTCCAAGCTTGCCTTGGTGCAAAGTCTCCCTCTCTCTACTGTGGTGGACTGAACTTGTTGGGTGGCCAACAATTGAGTCCCCTCTATCTTCAGCTTCGGATCACACACTGCTGGTATTGCTTGGGAAATTTTGGCTAGCATAACAATGTGCTCTCTAATTCTTCATCTCATGGTGGCCTTAAATTCAAATTCTCCTTCCCTCTCTTGGTACATTATGGATGGTGACCCAAGAGAGGGGGATGATTCCTTTGTGTGCCACAAATATTCCATTGTGTGCTCCCTTGATGTCTAAGAAGGCTTTGGTGGTTGTCCTTAGGCAGCATCAAGTGAGGAATCATTGTCATGGAGTGTGATTTTTGTGGTCCCAGAAAGTGACTTTCACCACTCCCAGGATTACGCGCATTTCGGGTCAAAAGGCACGCAAAGGCGCTCTTCACGAAGGATTATGCACACAAAAGCATTTATGACTTGCCCAAATTTGATTTTTCCTCATACCTTAGAGATTTTTAAATACTTTCCAGATTCTCTAATGTCTTTCAGCCTTGTAAATCCTTTTTCCTGACATTAAATAATGTCATCTTCTGCTTTTACGATTTTCTAGTGTTAACAAACCCGACCTCCTCTGTGACTCGGGACGAGTCACAATATTTTTTTTGGAGGAATGTTGGAGCAGGGTCTCTTAGGACCCCAATTTTGGGACAAATATCAGTATTTTGTTATTTTTGATCCGTGCGCGCTGCGCAAAGAAGATTCAAGGGGCTTTTGGGTGGATCAAAGTTCCTTTATGAGTTATAATGGGTTAATGGGTAAACTATGGGTCTCAAACCATAGTTTGAGGACCATAGTATGTGTGCAAGAGAAGGTATAAATAGAGTATAGATTGATTCAGATAGATATAGATCCATTAGAGACTTTGAGGCATGATAGAGCTGAGAAGTTGAATTTGTAGTAAGTGTTTGTGTCTGAAAGGCTCTTACTGGCTATGTGCGTGGAGACCTTATTCTGGCTTTGTGCAGACCCCGCTGGCTATGTGTGTAGGTAGATGTAGTGAATTTTAAGGGTTTCTTTGAAGACTAATCAGTAAAGAACTGTTTTGGTCAATTCTGTGTACCTAATGCATCTATGATTTACTTCTACTTATGATTTCTTCTTTCTATGTATGATTTATGTTATCAATAATCGGGATCAGTTTGCGTGCATGTTTATATTGTTGATAGGTAATATATTTGCATATATTTGTTACTTAAATTCTGAATATTTCATTCCATATATCTGTTAGATCAGTTAAAGGGATTTCGAGCCTTCTGTCTATGCGCGCATGCATGGTTAACCTATGCTAGTCAGCCTAGGTTTCTGGTGCGCAAGGCAGCCTATCTAATAAGATATATTTGTGGAATATCACTTCATTTAATTCTCTCTCAGGGTGTGGAAACCTAGTTCCAACACCCCCCATACTTCTTCGGGTGAGACTTTGGTCTGCACAAGCAGATCATTGTTGAAAGGGCCAGTAGTAAGAGGGTTTTGTTGGTTGCGCGCTAACTCTGAACCTGGGTCAGGACCCTTCAAGCCAACAGTAGGTCATAACTGTACACAATAAGGAATTACGTACCAACCATGCATGCACTATATGCATGTGATAAGGGAATTATACACATCATTGCCCCGCAATCCCTTGCTATAGAGATTCATTACATGCACTCGTGTAATCCAATTCCCAGGATCCATCCGTAATGACCATGAAAATAGCTGAGGACAAATCCAAGACAATCTTGTACATATGAGAGGAACTAGCTTCATGCTTTTACCCACCTCACCCAACCCAAAAAACTACAAGAATGAAAATAGGGTCTACACCTCCTGCTCCATTATGTGCCTTATGCAATGAACCTGACCACTTAATCACTCAATGCCCTGTATTAAGGGCATTTAATCGATGGTACCCAGTCAACCATGTTTCCTAAAGAAACATATCTAGACACATATGTCATACTTGTCAGATTTATGCAAGTAGCCATCATGTATGACACTGTACCCACCTTTCTCGTTTTTTCTCTATGTTATAATTCATGCGTCATTTAATCGTTGAAAAATCTAACTTAGTTAGCTTAGACATAGAATCTTTAGAAAACACCACACCCCAGGGGGATGAAGCATCTAGTTCCATCTTATGCATGTTTGAGGAGAAAAAATCGATAGTGATCCCATCAGACTCCTCTCACCATCACCAACGTAGATATGGGAAAAAGACCAAACACCCTAAAAACATGTGGTCCAAGCCAACCCTCCCATGTTCCCTATGCGATAAAACCAGCCACTTGTTTAACCGATGCCAGGAATTGAGCTAGCTCATCGATATTATTCTCATAGTGGTCCCCACTCCCCAAATCCACCTCTCTAACCAAGAGAAAATCACACGCTCCTATTGCCACATATGCTCTCAATTTCATCACATGAAGAATTGTCAGTACCTTGCATGTTTGAGAGAATAAAGAGAATCATTAAACCAAATCCATCCTAGGAAGCCACAACACGTTAATACTAAGACCCATAGATGGCAAGCACTCAAAAATGCCCCATCTCACAACCCTAACCAAGCATCTTCATCTTACGTTGTGAGCATTACTGACTCGCATACCATTTACTCAGTTAGTTCTTTACCTGTGTGTGACATTTTCACTAGTAGCTCTCATATTACGAAGTCATGCCCTATGTTACAAACATTCTGAGATCTTACGATTCAACGCTAGGCTCCTATTGGAGAGGAAACCTTTACTCCTTGTACTCCAACAAGGTTGCAGGAACTCCCTCCCACTCATTATAAACCAACCATTATGGAAATTCTTCCACCACCTAATGCTGAAGAAACACAACATCACATACGATTCATCTCATCATCCATGGGAACCATGATTTATGTTGTCTTCTCATCATTTTTTGGTTTCGATACTGCTAAAACTACTTTACCAATAGTAACACCACCGACGACGCAAACCCATCCTATCTGCACCTTGACAACTTCACTCGGTTCTACGACATCAACCACCGAATCATATTCTTGATTGTCAACCAGCACTACTACGCATAAACTCCCTCCTCACGGCCTTGCATAAACCAATTCAACTTTAGATAATATTTTTCACTTAGATGAATATATTATAGAATCCATGATGAAACCTGAATTTCCATGGGATGCCATGCACCACCGTTTTTTCATTCTACCTGAAAAAGCATTTGTTCCTACTAGCACACCAACCCAAAATATTTGCACCATACAATCTTAATATTTCCTACCATTAGGGAGAATAGATTGGTTAAAAAACCCCATCCCAATGCCTGATGTGCTTTAGGAAGGAAATATGTCAAATATTTCACCTACCATTTAGGTAAATATTTAGAGAAAACCTATCAAGGTCGAAGAAATCTCCCTCGGTGTAGCATGCTCTATAATGAGGTAGCCTCATACACCTCCTTATTTCAAGAATATAGGGATATTTTTGCATGGGATTACTCGAAGATGCAAGGCATTATTCCCACCATTTTGGAACACCATATTGACACATGTCCTGACGCCCATCCCTTCTAGCAGAAAAAAATGTCAATTACACCCCTCTAAGGCAGAAGCATTCAAACAAGAAATAAATAAACTCCACAAATTTGGATTTATATATATGATCACTTACATGTCTTGGGTTTCCAACCATGTAACCAACATGAAAAAATAGGGCACCATCCGCGTTTGTACCGATTTCTGAGATATGAACAATGCTTGTCCCAAAAGACACTTATCCCACACCACTCATCGACCAATTCATAAACACTTTCTTCGGCCATAAGGCCCTATCCTTCATGGATTGATTCTCTAGGTACAATCAAATCCAAATTTTCCACACGGATCGATACAAAAATGCATTTACTACCACTTGGGGTACCTTCGCATATCAAGTTATGCCATTCAGCCTTAACAACACAGGCATCACCTTCAAGCAGGCCATGAATTACATCTTTCATGACTTGGCTCATCTCATCCTCGCTTATTTGGACGACCTTACCATTCAATCCAAGACATGTGTTGACCATTTGGAAGACCTCCCCCTATTTTTTCAAATATTTTGGTAATATAACGTACGCTTGAATCCTCTCAAGTGTGTTTTATGCATCAATGCCAAAATATTGCTATGATTTAGAGTCTCCCAACAAGGTATTAAAGTCGACCCTCTCAAATTCCAAGAAATTAAAGAAGTACCACCTCCAAAAACATTGAAGCAGTTACAAAGCCTGTAGGGTAAGGCCAATTTCTTACAACACTTTGTCCCTAACTACGCTACTTTTGCATAGGGCTTCTTGCATCTCCTTTGTCAAGACATCCCTTTCCAATGGGATGACTAGGCTCAAAAATCATTTGAAGCTTTAAAAGATGCATTATCTTCAGCTCCTTTGATTAGCCCACCTAACCACAATAAATACTACACATTATATCTATCAGCATCAGATCTAGCCATTGTTTGGGTGCTATTCTATGACAAACCAGACAATAGAGAACACGTTAGAAAGAACTTATCAATGCCTACATTGAAGTATGAGACAAAATAAAAAACAACCTTAGCCCTAGAAAATTTAGTATAGAATATTTAGCACTATATCATCCTTCAAACCACCACTTTCGTAGCATCTTTCAACCTTATGCGATATTTTCTCACCCACCATATAATGAATCACAAATACTCCCGATGGGTAACTATAATGCAAGAATTTGATCTACATTTTAACTCCCTGAAAATAAAAAAGGCGCTCATCCTCGTTGAATTCATCAAGGATCTCCCAACAGAGACCCAAGGATCCCCCGTTAATGATGCAATACTAGATGAATATCTTTTCTTAGTGTCAACGGATGACCCCTCGTATGGTGATATCCTCCTCTTTTTACGAACTCAAAAGTTCAAACCCCAGATCATTTGTGACTACCAAAGGTGCATACGCTATCAGGCCCCTCGTTACCTCCTTTTATGGGATGTCCTTTATTGAAGAGGTGCCGATGCCATCCTTCGTAGGTACATCACTCATGACCAAGTTGAGCATGTCTTGAACGATTTTCATAGTGGGGCTTGCGGTGGTCACCTCCTGGGATTGGATACTACTCAAAATTCCCTATGTGTCATTTACTTCTTGCCTGGCCTCTTTCACGACTGCATCCAAGCATCAAAAATATGTGAGTGATGCTAATGATACACTCATAAAGCATGAGCCCCTCCAACTCCCTTGCACCCCATCATCGTCGTTAGCCCCTTCTACAAATGGGGCATATACTTCATGACATGCAACCCCCCATTATCTAAAAACCACAAATACATAGTTGTGGCCATCAATTATTTCACCAAGTGGGCAGAAGCCATGCCTACATACAACAACACTGTAAAAACCACCGCATGGTTTTTCTTCAACCATGTCATCACACATCTCAGTGTCCCCAAGGAATTGGTATCAGATCATAGGAAACATTTTGAAAATGAAATATTCCAGGAATTATCCCAATAACTTAGTTTTTCTCACAAATTTGCATCACCATACTATTCCCAATATAATGGTCAAGTAAAATTTTTCAATAAAGTCCTGAAAATAATGTTGCAGTGCATGGTGAACAATCAAAAAACCAATTGCCACCACATGGTGTTCTCAGCCCTATGGGTGTTGTTGGCTCCTCGTGATTTGCAAGATTGACAAGAACAGCTCTGCAGGGAACCACATCAAACCACTTTGGAGTCCAAGGATGATCTGATAATGGAAGTACTTGAAAATGTGTGCAAGGTATCCATTTCCATTTAATTAAATGTGTGCAAAATTCTCCATGTCTTGTTGATTAAACAAAGTGCTTTTGGTAATTGTTTATGAGTTTATGTGTGAGGGAAAGTTAATTTAATTTGATGTTTAACATATTAAATCAGGTTCAGAAGGTCAAAAATAGCTGAAAATGGTTTTTGGATCACCTCAAACTGTGAGGTACAACTCTAGATAACTCCATTTCCCCAATGGCCCTGGTGGCTCTCCAAGCTTCCTTGAAGCTAAAATGGCTTCAGTGTTGAACCTTTAATTAGACTGAGAGGGGGGGGGGTGAATCAGTCTAATGCAATCCTGATCTTTTAAAACTTATCATTAAACTATTTACACCTTCATTTCATATCCAATTTAATGTGCAAGTAATCTTAGAATGCAAGCAGCAAGTATTAGTTTAATATAGCAGTAGACTTAATATGAGAGTTGCAGGTATTAAGCAGATGATACATATCAGATTCAATACATAACTATCATGCACAGAGACACCAAATATTAGTGGAAACCCATAACGGGAGAAAACCACATCTTATTATTGTTGTGATGCAAAGGCAAGCTCCTACTCCCTCTCACCACTGTTTTTCTGCAGGCACCAACCTGCAGGAGGACCTCAATTCTGCAAGCTACAACTTGCAAGGAAGAACCAACTCCCTTCAATTTTCTGTAGGCACCAACCTACAGGAGGCTTCAACCTTTGTCAGCTACAACTGACAGCTATTAAGCTGAATGTTTGTTGATTTACTCCAGATATCAGCTATGTTCTGTATCTGCTCTTCTTCTCTTAATCTTCTCTGTTTTATTCTTCTATATTCTTCATTCTCTATATATGCTCTCTCTCTCTCTCTCTCTCTCTTCATCTCGAGCTTATCAAATTGATATTATATATAGAAATTCTCACATGACTGTTTGTATTTCACAAGGAATTTGAAGTGAACGGTCATGACTCTTTGGCTTTTGTCTTCTTATTCCTTTTTCAACTCAATTTTAGAATTACTACAATATGTACAAGTTTCATGCTACAGTGGGATTTTGTATTTTCCTTAGGATACTTGCCTTTGCATCACAAACAATAGAAATAATTACAACATTTACATTTTTCAGTTATATAACTCAATTTCACTCAGCTCCTTTTCTGGATTTTGGATTTACTGGATTTTTTTTTTTTCATTTGTTGAGTGACTGTTCTGTGTACCTTGATTTACTGTAATTGTGTGCACCTGTGAATGTATACCTGTCAAACCTGTAATATCTGTGAATCTCTATCAGACCCATACTTTTATCCCTGTGTTTAATCACCTGTTCACTGTTTTTTTGTGCACCAACTGCATATATAACTGCTTCTCAGGTTTATTCTCAATTACATATACATCTGGACAATATATATTCAGAAAAGAGAGTATAGTGACACTTGATGCAGCAGGGTTACCATAAAGCCCCGGTTCAACATCACAGACCTGGTTTAGCTCAACTTTATCATCAGCTGTGTGTACAATTGCATTCAAGTTTCATGCCCAATTAATTTCCAACTGCACAATCAGCAGAACGATGAACAGGTTGATGGCGCAGAGTTTAAACCGACAGCAAGTTGACGGAGATCGACGGAGTGCGGGGGGTCGAACAACGCAGAGCTTAACGGGAAGGCACCCCCTGTAGTTGACTGGCCGATCGCGCGTTGACTACCGATCAACGGCTATGATGAACTACGGGGCCTCACACCATTTGATGTGTACGGAGAAATGGGAGCCCCCGTAAACACCACTTTGTGGTGGCTCCACCATGCACCACCGCCAGCGCGCCACCAATTCACCACCAATATTAAACTTGATCGACTCTTTTAACATACTCTCGAACCTTATATATAACTGTTCAACCCTTTATAACTTTATATATAACTTTTCAACCCTTTATAACTTCATCGCCATCCCGACGGTCCATTATATATTTCTATGTGTTAACGGAACCCAATAGTTTGGGCTATTAGAACCATATTATTTAATTCTCGGCATATTAACCCACAATCACGTATTTCATTATTATACAAAATATATCCATATATTACGGTGTTCAACCGGAACTTGTACTAAGGTTAATCAACCAAATTTGTTACATTTATCTCCGCCCCGGGCCCACAATGCCATCAACCGCAAATCGAATGCACACAACATACATGACTTATCGTCCATGCACCTTTATCAAACCTCGTGCAAGTCCTGCAATCGCCCACCATTGGATAGCCTTTGCCCAGATCAACGGATCTTATTCATTTCGCTGGGCGTCTTCCGCCGATCGTTAATGCGCGAAATTTCATTTTAATCAAAACCGCTTGGGACACGCGGCCAAATCCTAATGGAATCGCTCTGATTCCACAGATACCACCTTCCATATAAAATTGGTGCGGAAAATACCAGAAACCGCCGTCACTGTTCCCCGTTCCTACTCGTGGTTCCGTTGCTTTACTCCAGGTTCTGGTCCTCCACGATTTCATATACATATAACTTTTCATCGTATTTCAGTTATATATGTGACTATGGTTCCTTCCGCCTTTATTAAAACAAATCGCTCATATTTCAATGTATTGTCATATTCGATTCTGCTCCAATGCTCCGGGTTCTGCTGCCTATTTAATGTACAGAGGTTCTATCAAACTGTTAACCCCGAAACTCGTGGGATAATCAATACCACGACATCATTGGCTACCAGAGTTCAGAGATTGAGCCATTGGCTTTGTTAAAAATGGCGATAATTTAAAACATAATTCAAACAGTGAATGCTAACTGATTCAAACACCCGGAATGTTATATGTAACGCCCGACTGTATAAAAGATTCTCTGAATTTATATATATATATGTACATATTCTTGGAATAACATCTGTGGCTCTTCCTCTGCCGCTTCTGTCACTCTGCCTCTGCCTCTAATGTTATGAAAACGGCTTTGTCTCCGTATTTTCTTCCTCTGCTTGTCTCCTTTGCTTCATTCATTTGCTTCTTTGCTTCCATTATCTGTCTTTGTCTCCTTGTAACTGTTCCTGTCTCTGCATCTGCTGCCTCCTTTGCCATCAATGACAACATTTCCAACATTCAGAACACCTCTAATACCCATGGAACCTGTCCCAATGGCTCTATAATGCTGAAAATAGTCTAAATTGGTTTTTGATTCACCTCAAATGGTTAAGCATAGCCCAAAACAGCTCCAACTCCCTCTTGGCCCTGATGGCTCTCCAAGAATCCCTGAAGAAAAAGGGGCTAAAGATAAACTCTAATGGATCTGAAACCTATCTCAATGGCTCCATAATGCTAAAGAAAGACAAAATTGACCAAAATTTCATCCAATTTGGTTCAATATTGGAGAAGTTATGGCCAAAACAATATTTTCCCCAGTGGCACTTTAAAAACTCCACTAAAAGTGGAGGAACTGCAGATAAAGGCGCCAAATTTGGAAAAAATCCATAAAAGGCGGAACCACACCCATAAATAGCAATGGCTGTTGGTGGTTAAGTTAAATTCTGGGGTGGCAGGTCACATGGACCGCCACCCTAACCGCTGGCTAAACCGCACATTTATCCGCCCACTTACCATAACGTTATCCATGGCATTAAATTTGATATTGCGTTGTCACATGGCATAAATAGACAGACGGTTATGTTAACCATTTTTTTCGCGGGTTTTGGGCTTTAAGGCCAAGTTTCTTGCCCCGGATTCATAGGTATAGGGGGTTGGCCCCCATTTTCCGCCGCCCATATTCAATTCAAACCTTAAAACAAAGGCGGGATCAATATAAGTTAAGAAACATGTTGTGTGGCATAACGGTAAGTCGTGGGTGCTATAACCCGGAGGCCTCGGGTTCAATCTACCAGAACTGCAAAATTTTTAACAACCATAATTTCCATCGGCCAGGGGCCACGTGGCAACCCATGATTGGCCCGCCAATATAAAAGTCAAACCAACCAGTAATAATATTCTTCCACTTGTCACAAAACGATTGGTCCAAATGGAATATTCTAGGGAATATTTTGAGGAATATTCCAAAAATATTCCTTGGAATATTCTTTTTTTAATAATTCCAAATTCAAAGTCAACTCTGGTCAAACTCAGTTTTTTGCAGTTTACTGAAAACTTCAAACTTGCATAACTTTCACATACGATGTCGGATTTCAATGACATTCACGGCGCTAGGATTGTATCAACGAGGTCTATCCGGTCGTTCAGGTTGAAAGTGATTTTGAACACTTTCAATTTTGAGCTTTTTCCATAGCTCAGACTTGAGCTCTTGATCAAAGGACCTAGTCTTCCCGGACTCAGAGAGGGCTCTCTCTATTTTTGTGATGAAAATGATGTGTCTTTATGCTTATGCTTTCTTATTTCAAGCTAGTTATGAAGGTCTAGGACTGTTTGTTTTGTTTTTATTGGTTAATTTATTGTATGAATAATTGATTGAGTTTTTTGGTTGAATAGATAGACTGTGAGAAGAATTAATCCATTGGGCTATGGAGTCATAAAAGGAATTAATTTTTCATCAACTCTACAGGGTTTTTCATAGGGAAAGCTAACTATATCAAGTGGATCTCTTTAGATTACATGAAATATGAAATGATAGTAAGT
Source organism: Pinus albicaulis (assembly GCA_034641835.2). Taxonomy (NCBI): domain Eukaryota; kingdom Viridiplantae; phylum Streptophyta; class Pinopsida; order Pinales; family Pinaceae; genus Pinus; species Pinus albicaulis. The sequence continues at coordinate 585,507,943 of CM076582.1, read as the reverse complement.
TGTGAAATTAGTAAAACTAAAGGGCAATTAAGAATCCTTTAACCATACTTCAACACGAAAAGCCTTTTAGGTAACTGTTTAAGAAAAACCAAAGGACAGGGAAACCATAGACTCCTTCGGCCAAAATCTACTAGGTAAACCTTAATACAACAATCCAGCAACCCTAGAGAGCAGGACACCCCTGAATTCTCTATTTATTTCTTTCAGACAAAGAAAAAATTTAAGATAACAATTAAGTGAAACTAACCAAAGGACAAGGAAAAACATAAAATTATTTGGCTGGACTCTACTCAGTGAACTTCAAAGAAGGCCTTGAAAATAACGTTTCAAGAAAAACCAAAGGACAGGGCAAACCATAAACTTCTTTGGCTGGACTCTACTGAGTAAATTTCAAGGCAACAAGCTAGGTGGAACTAAAGAGTAGGAATACCCTGAATTCTCTAATTAGACCTTGCAGAAGAAAAAATTAAGATAAAAGAAGCAGACAGAATTAAGGTGCCAAGGCAACATATCTTAATCTAAATTTTATGTTCTTTTATCAGAGAAATCATGAACAATATGGAAAACAAAAGGGAAACATTGACAAAGAAGGATAACATCACCATTAACATAGCTCAAGAATCCTGTGAACATGCTTGTATTACTGATGTCCAAAACAGTTACATTACTCTAGTGCAATAACCTTTGCAGCTCAGAGTCTGATCATATCCAGCCTAACAACTCAGCCAACTAAGCAACAACCAACCAACCAACACTAAAACTGAATAATACATGCAGTATTTATCTGCAAAATGAGGAGGTTTCCCTAACCTAGGGTGGAAGATTTGTATTTATTAAAGATTTAATGTAATCTTAACCTTTGAGACCATGCAACACCCAAGGCAAAATATCTGTGACTGACTCACTGTAACAATAACTTTTAACTTAACTGTTGAGCTACCTTTAGGATATTTTTGACTTTTAAGGCTTTTCATTAACTTTACAATAACTTTTGAATAGCTGGGAAATATCTCTGACTGTTTCAATAACTGTAGCTACTTTTATTGAAGTGAAATGAGGCTGCAAGTGGCAAAATATGTTTTGAAGGAGTAATTTTTGTTTTGCCTTGTCACTCAGATATGCCTTCTTTGCTGATTTGCTTTATATTTGTCTTTAAACCTTGATTTGGCTTTTAACTTGGAATCTGTCTTTGTTGTCCTTCTTTCTCTGTTTAATTCCTGATCCTTCATTGATTCACCTTGAATTATCGTAATCCCTCTCTTTAACCTTTCTCAACTGTGCTTTGTCTTTACCTTGGTTTTCTGATCATGCTTTTCACCTTTAATCACTTGATTAAACCTTTAATCTCCTTTTCCCTTCACTGTCACAATATCTTTAATTGTGTTTTTTGACTTTGCCTTTTATTTATGCCTTTGAAGTGTTTGAAGGATCAGCAATGGTCATGACTCATTGTTGCCTTCCATCATTCTTGCGCTCCTGGTCCTTTTGAGTAAACACAAGCTACTGGATCGTCACCCAGAGCACTTATTTAAACCATTTTTGGACTTTAGAAATGTGATTTATGCATTTATACGTTGGCTACCTTCACATTTAAAAAAAATTGTTAATTAAAACCTGCGCTGTGGGTTTTCTGCATTTGTTTGGGCTTGTTGGGATTTTGGGGAGTTTGCAAAGGCTTAACACAGAGGGTCAGGGAATTGAACACATTTGAACGAGAGTTAATGGTTTTACAGTGGGCGCAAAGGAAGATGGGCGTTTTATCGCATGGGGTGAAGGTGGTAAATGGTATTGGCGGAGGGTGTGTGATGCCATTGAGGGGATGTCGCATGGCAGATGGGACGAGGGCATATACCGCCCATATCGCAAGGTTCGGGTTTTGTTAACCCTCGGGTATGCGGGGGTGTGATATGTTGGAATCATGATTGCCATTAGACCAAAACCCGCAGGCATTAGTCTCTGCTACAATCGCCAGAGTTAGGATCCATGAGAGGTGGTTAGTCCATGTCGTGAAACACACAGGGAGTGTTGAACCCAATGTCCAACAATCTGCCCCCCAACGTGAGCCGGGTGAGTTTCGAACTCGAGACCTATCGCTCTGATACCACTTGTTGGAATCACGATTGTCGTTAGACCAAAACCCGCAGGCATTAGTCTCTGCTACAATCGCCAGAGCTAGGATCCACGAGAGGTGGTTATTCCATGTCGCGAAACACACAGGGAGTGTTGAACCCAATTTCCAACACGATACGGTGCGTGGGTCGTTGGATCGGGGGGGAGTTGATCCAACGATGGTTGGGTGTAATGGATTGGCGAGCTAGTTTGAAATGTGGGTCCAAGAGGTATACAGAGCGAAGGTTTAATATATGGTGGGGGCTAAGGTATATAACAAAGTAGTGGGGTTTATTATATATGTGGGGTTTTGAAAGGAAAGTGGGGCCCAAGGTAAGAATTTAAGTGGGAGCGCTTATTATAAAGTGGAGGTCCAAGTTATATGAGTGGATGGTAAGGTTTTTAGAGCATGGTTTTAATAAGAGGAGTCGGGTTTATAAATACAAAGGGTCGGGTCTTTGTAATGTAGTGGGGTTTATAACATATGAAGGGTTGGGTAGAATAGGCAGGGCTTATTCTTAAAGAGTGGGACCCGAAACAATAGTTTTTTTGTTTAAAACAATGTAAAAAGGGTTTTTTACATTGTTTTAATGGAAATAAGGGAAAATGATGCGGGGGAGGGGGTTTTGTGGGGAAAATTGGGTTTTAGGTAGGGGACAAGCGTAAAATGAGGGATCAAGGTAAAATATGAGATTTCATACCATCAGGGAAATTTGGAGAAGGAGAAATGAGATATAGGGGAAAATAGGTTAAATGAAGATAATGAAGGCAGTGAGATTTCTAAAAATAAGATAATAATCAGAGAATGTCATTTTCAGCAGATTTGTGGGAACTCCATATTTATTTAGTCAGACTGTAGAAATACAGGAGACTAACAGTGGCTCTAGCAGGGGAGGGCAGCTCCTTTAGGAGGTGTCAAGAAACTCAGATCTCAAATCTCTAGTCTTCGTAGATCAATGCCTCGTTTGCACTTGGTTGATTTTTCATTCTGTAATTTCTGATCTGCTGCAACTCAAACTCTGCCTACCCATCACCCTAGTCTAAAAATTTTCTTCACTTTGGAGGTGCATTTAGACTTGCAAACCTTTGACATCATTTTTCTTTTGAAAGAAAAAAATATCTATTTCTACCCTTATAACTTCCAAGTGCTCAGATTAGACTGATGAGCTCTTTTATTCTCTACCTAATCTACTTATATGTCAAGGTTAAACAGTTTGACAGATTTTCATTCACTAACTATCAACATGAAATATAAATCATGACTAAATCAAGATTAAGCAGTTTGATTTGTCATGAATTGTGGCATTTTGGACAAGCTTCACACAATATTTATTTTGCAAAAAGTAAAACTAAAAACTGAGGGTTTTTATCTGTAATTTTTCATTTATCCCTTTCTTCTCTTTTTGGTTCAGATTTAGACTTGGGAACCAATATCGTTTTTCCTATATATTGATAAGACAAGTTTAAACAGTTCGAAAAATCTTCATTTTCTATCCTATCAACAAAAATTCAAAATTTGTCCCATCATGATTAGGTTGTATGATTGAACAAGACTTCCTTTTCAAAAGTAGTGGCATTTGGACTTGCACACTTTCATAAATTCTATTTTTTTGGTATGGGGCTTACATTTTTCTTTTTATCTGCCCTCTTTTCTTCTTTTCTTTCTTTTTGTCGCAATTTTTTTTGAAATTTTATTTTAAGAAATGTTATGTAAAATGAATAAACTTAAAACAGAGATATTTAACTGAGCATCCTGCCATTGACAGGACCTCCAAATAATTATGTTCCATCCATTTCTTGTAGAAAAAATGCATTATTACCTCTTGTTGAATGGATAACGTATGGACCTTTCCATAGATTGTAAAATTTTCCATGCTTTCCTTTGTCCGCTCTTCTTCAATCCCACTTCAGCACTTTGTCTCCAATGCTGAAATCATTTGCCTTGGTCCTTTTGTCAAAAATATTCTTGATGTTTTCTTATACTTGCTGAGTTTTGTTGTACACTTTCTTCTCTGTTTTTCTGCAGCTGGACAGTTTGGTTTATTCTCCTTTGCATATCATTTTCTTCTTGAAACTATACTTCTTGAATGAGATTCATTACTGGCACTCCCAAGCTAGTTGGGAAAACTGCATCTACTCCATACAATAGCTAATAGGGTGACATACCAATTGATTTTTTATTTGTTAGTCTAGCTGCCCATAGTGCATATACTAGTTTATTGTGCCATGACTTCTTATTCTCTTCCAGCAACTTTTTAATGATGTTCACCAAACTTTTGTTTGAGGATTCAGCCAACTCATTACCTTGAGGATAATAAGCTGTAGAATGTCATAATTTAATCTGATATTTTTTTCAAAAGTCCACCATTTTCTTGGATCTAAAAGAAGTAGCATTGTCAGTAATGATTTTTCTAGGATAGCCAAATCTAGAAAAAATTTGGTTTTCAAGGAATTTGATAATTACTGAGTCTGTGGCAGTCCTGGAAGGGATGGCTTCTATCCATTTTGTGAAATAGTCAGTTGCAGTAAGGATCCATTTGTGCTGGGAAAAGGAGGCAGGGTGGATTTCTCCAATAAAATCAAGACGACATTGCTGAGAAGAAGCTTCTACAGAAATTGGTTGTAATGGCAAAGGAAGAAATTTTCTTTTTCCTTGAAATATTTGGCATTTATGGAAGGCAACTACTAGTTTATGGATGTCTTGAAAGAGGGTGGGCCAATAGTAGCCAACTCTAAGGATTTTTTTGACAGTGGTTTTCCAATAGAGGTGGCCTCCACATTCTCCTTCATGAAACTCATGCATAATCCTATATGCATCTTCTTCAAGAAAACATTTAAGCAATATACCACCAGCATTCTTCCAATATAAAACTTTTTCTAAGATGCAGAAATTCACAGCCTTAAATTTCAAGAATCTGGCCTTTGTTTTGGATAAACCAGGTGAAACATTTAGATTAAAAATCACATATAATATATCATCATACAAGGATGAGTTCAGAAATGCTTCCTCAATAGGTGGAGTCGCCAACTCCTCTTGTTCATCCAATGGATTAATCATATTGATGTCTAGTCCTTGAAAATTTGCTTCAGCCATGAGTTTAGCCAGTCCTTTCCCTTTGATTAGTTTGGTGGGCCTGATTTCTAGATCATATTCTAAAATGACAGTGATCCACTTACCTCTTTTGCCATCAGGATCTTGTGTCAAGATGTCTTTGACCACTGTGTGAGGCACAAATGCAATAATGTGTGAGTGCAGAATGTAAACTCTGAAATCTTTCAATGCCTTGATTAAGGCAAAAGATTATTTTTCCATTATGTTATATTTCAAAGGTGCATCTCTTAAAGCCTTGCTGAAAAATGCTATGGGCTGCTCGTGTCCCTTTATATTTTTCTGCAGTAAGACAGCAACAACTGTGTGTTCTGATGCAAAAGAAAATATGAAGAAATATTTGGCAAAATCAGGGCTGATCAGAACTGGTGTTTGTGTAAGAGTCTGTTTTACCAAATCAAAATATTTCTTTGCTTCTATGGTCCATTTGATTCATGTTTCTCTTTTCATCATATTGGTGATATTTCTTAGGAGTTCTGCAAGGTTTGGAATGAACCTTCTTAAAAAAATCATCTTTCCAATGAAAAATTGCAGCTCTTTGATGTTTCCTAGATGGATGATTTGCAATATTCCCTCAATCCTTTTTGGGTCAATCTTGATCCCTTCTTCAAATATGATGTGGTCTAAAATCTTCCCTTCTTGAAGGCCAAACAAATTTTTCTTGGGATTTAAAGATAAGCCATACTTTCTACACTTTTCAAAGACCTTTATTAAGTGAGCTAGGTGCTTTTCATCAGTTTTGGAGTAGATTGTGATGTCATCAAGATATATCACAATGAAGTAACCTATTTCTTCAGAAAAATTGATGTCCATGGCTCTTTGAAAAGTCACCCCGACATTCATTAACCCAAAAGGAATTTTAACATACATGAAGGTGCCCCAGGGTGTGGTGAAAGTTTTCTTGTGTTGATCATCTGGATGCACCAGCACCTGATTGTACCCTGAAAATCCATCAAGAAGAGATATTATTTTGGAGCCTACTACCCTTTGCAATATGTGATCCATTTTTGGTAAAGGTTAGTTGTCCTTCAGGGAGGCTTTATTTAAATTTCTGAAGTCTATGCATAGCCTAATTTCCCCTGTCTTCTTCCTCACAGATACAAGATTTGACACCCAATTTGAGTATCTAAGAGGGACTATTATTCCAACATCATACATTTTCTTGATTTATTTCTCAACCAATGGCAGTTGTGCGGGATTTATTCTGCGCAATCTCTGTTTAAAGCGCTTCTGGTTTTCTTTGAGAGGGATCTTGTGCCGAATTATCTCAGTATCATATGAATTTAAATCTTCATAGCTCCAAGCAAACACATCACTGAATTATTTGAATAGCTCAATATATTTATGTTTCATAGGAGCTGGCAGTGTCTTGGACAGTTTTATCATTTTGGGTTCTAGCTCACTGCTTATACTGCATTCTTATACCTTTGCTTCAGTAGATTCCATCTTTGGCTTCTTAGCAACATCAATGAAATCAAAAATTTCTTCAAGAGGAACCAGTCCCTTTGGAAAAGTATTATCTCTAGACTACAGCACTTCAAAGTCTCCTTTTTCTGGGTCTGCACATAGTTCTGTCTCATGTGGATATTCTTCCTCTAACAGATTTACATCAGCCTGATCAAGAGGTTCTTCTTTTTCAGTTTGTTCCTCAGTAGAGCAGTCTTCTTCATGATCTGATTCTGAATTTGGCATTTCAAACTCATTTATGCACTCCAAGAAATCTTTAATCTGTTTATCTCCTTCAAAAAATTTCCAATACTTTATATTGTCAGGGACTTTTGGTATGTATTTGACTTACATTGTGTATTGTTTGTTATGATAAGGTTTTTGACAAGTACTGGCTGCAAATGCTAGACCATTGGCAAGGATGTTTTGATTTCTTGGGACAAATGTAATATCATATTCTTTGAATGTTTTTAAGAGGTCAAGGAAATCGTTCCTGTATGCTCTTAATCGAGGATGCTTAGCTGAATATTCTCCCTTAATTTTCCTAATGACTAGCTCAGAATCCCCATGGACAGAAATCCTCTTGGCTCCTAGTTTCTTGAGTAATTTTAGCCCTAGAAGGAGTGCCTCATATTCTGCTATGTTATTTGTACATTGAAATTTCAGCTTATATGAGTGGCCTTTTGCATGGTTATTCTATGTGTTTTGCACCCAAACACCTGCTCCTAAACCAGTTTTACCACAAGAACCATCAAAGCTCATGCTCCAAAGAGGTTCAATTTCAAATTTATCATTATGTTGGTCATTGTGGCTGCCACTATGTTTTCCATTATGTTTTTCACTCTCTATTTGGGCTAACTATTCTGGTTGTTCCTCCTCTCTTTCCTCTTCTTTTTCAATTGTTTTCTCATTTTCTGCCACTTGTTCATTAATGTTTTCATCATTGTAAAGGATAAATGAATCAAGGTTTCTGTGAATAGAATAAATAGGGGAGTTATCTGGCTTTTCTTGACTACTGACCATGTATTTCATATGAGTATCCCTATATAGTCTTCTTGGTTGACTAAAGACAGGTATAGTAGCATAGGTCATGTCCGTTTGGAGGGTGCCTTGGAGTTTGGCTCCCCATGAGCGTGAAAGGAGCATGCAATATTTAGGAGGAATATCATCCACTACAATGTCCATTACTAGGCTCTTGGCTGGTATTTGTGCTAGATTAACACATAGATCTTTGATTAGGCCTAGACATTTAACTCTACTGGAATCAAAAGAGTATAAATCTTTGTATAGTCAAGTTATCTCAAGGCCTAGTCTTTCCATTACTACCTTTGGCATGAGGTTATGTGAAGCTACTGATTCTAACATGGCATTGTGAAGGATTTTTTCATGGATGTTCAAGCTGACATAAAATGGAGGGACACCTCCTTCATCTAATTTACCTTCTACTTCTGGTCCAAACAAAATTTCAAGTCTGTCATCATTTAAATTTACAGAATCAACATTTTCTCCTATGTTTAAAGCTTTCAAAACTTGGGATCTATATACATCTTGGGTAACTAATTCAATAAGAGGTATGGAGATTTTTATCTTGGCAATTTCATTCCCAATATTGAAAGGTGTTTGTGCCTTTAGCAGGTTTGAATCAGTTTTATCAGACACTGTTTTGACAACAATTTTAGCTTGTTGATTTTTATTTGGAGTCTCAGTTAAAACAGTTTTGTTAGGGCTGCTAGCTGGATTACTAGTGCTGCTTTGGTCACCACTATGTTGGTTGTTTTTTTTTTACTTTATCAGAAATTTCAGCCACTATGTTTGGATTTTCTGCTGTATTTTTTGGAATATTTTCAGGGATCTTCCTAGCAGAAATTTCAGAGTTCTTTCTCTTGGGAGTATCTTGGGTTTTCCTTCTTCTGAGGTCATATTGCATATGCACTTCCATGATGGAATTTTTGAAGCCTTGCTTATAATCCTCATATTTTAGGCTTTATTCTTCATTTGGGGAAAATATGTCATGTTCCTCCTCAGTGAGGAAAACAATATCCTCATTATTGACTCCCATTAGATTGAATGACTTTCCTTTGTTTCTTCAATCACCCCCTCATCCTCTTCAGCATAGTTTTCTTGGAAAGGGGGCTTGATTTGTTGATCAAGATCTCTCTGTCTTATTTGAGGGGGATTTCTCCTAAATTTTTGGTTTTGGTTCTAGTTTTGATTTCTATTTTGAGGAGCTGCTTGGTTTTCTCTGGGGTAAGCTCTCTCATTCATGTTTATTCTCTCCATCACCCTTTCTATGGTTCTAACTAGGTTATCAATCTTAGTATCAAATGTTGAAGGTGCAGCTTCTTCCCTATATGTGACTCTCTTCTCATTTTTCATTCTAGCTCTTTTGGCAATCATATTTTCCTCTACACTCACTGCATCCCTATGCATATCTTCTAATGTAAGAGGCTCTCTTTCTCTTATTTGGTAAGCCATTTCTAGGTCAAACCCATCTGTAAATTTAAATATAGCTAGACCTTGTGGAGGTTTCATGTGGGTAGGGAGGGCATTATATACACTATTGAACCTAGTGCATTACTCTTGGACACCCTCTCCAACGTTTCTCTTAATGTTCTCATACTCTGATAGGATTTGGAGAGGGTTCTTCTTGACTTCCAATTTGTTTACAATAATTGATGAAAAGCAGGGAGGTCATGTATACTATTAGGGGTTATGCCTTTAAACCATTTTCTTTCTTCTCCCCCTAAGCTTTGAGAAAGCATTCTTAGTTTAATAGTTTCATCATCTATTTCTTGTCTATCAAAATAGTCATTCATTCTATCCACATGTTGTTGAGCAGTAGTAGAACTACTTGCATCATATAAAGGAATCTTGGACTGATAGTCCTGTGTTAGAAAAGCTAAAGGAAATGGTAGAACTAATGGGGCATACCATGTTGCCATGGTTGGTAGTTGGGGAAACAAAGGAGGGTTAATAAATGGAGGGTTTGCAAAAGGAGGTAAAGGGTTAAATGGAGGAAGGTGAATAATGGGTGTATGAATGGGGGTTGAAGTTAGTACAACAGGATTGTGTTGTAAGATGGACGAGTCTAAGATTATCTGGGTTATCCAATTCTGAGATCTAGTCCTAGATAATATTTTTTCTAGGGGTGAGTCAGAGAGGATATTCTTCAAGTCTTTAAGGTTTTCAAGTAAGGAACTTTCCTTGTTGATAAGTCTGCTAACAGTTGGGTTTTTAGATCTAGGATATTTCATAACGATGCTTTCAAGATTTTCAACTATTGCACGAGGGTTTGGGTCAGGATGGGAAAAGGTTCAGAGAGGTTAAAATTTTGTATAGTAGTTTTAAAAACAAACCAATTTGTGAAAGGAATACTCAATCCAAAAAGTATTCTTGACTGGGTTCTGTTGGGGTTTAATGATATCAATATTTCTCAATAATTTCCCAATGGAGTCTGTAGAAAACCACTGGAGTCAGCAGGCCCATTGAAAACTAGTGGAGTCACCATGTGGAGGATTTTAACTAGGCTTAAGGTTGGATGTTGTCCACCATCAGCAACCAGATACCATTCTTGGCTAACACTTGATTCATCTAAGTTTGAAAAGAGGTTTTCTGAGTTCTTGAGGGAATATTAAGCCGTTCTAATAACTCAGATCCCTATTATGGTTGCCACTATGTTGGCTCCCCGTGATTTGCAAGATTGGCAAGAAAAACTCTACAGGGAACCACATCAAACCACTTTGGAGTCCAAGGACCTAGCCTTCCCGGACTCAGAGAGGGCTCTCTCTATTTTTTTGATGAAAATGATGTGTCTTTATGCTTATGCTTTCTGATTTCAGGCTAGTTATGAAGTTCTAGGACTGTTTGCTCTTTTTTGGTTGGTTAACTGATTGTATGATTAATTGATTGAGTGTTTTGGTTGAATAGATAGACTGTGAGAAGCACTAATCCATTGGGCTATGGATTCATAAAAGGATTTAATTTTTCATCAACTCTACAGGGTTTTTCATAGGGCAAACTAACTATATCAAGTGGATCTCTTTAGATTAGATGAAATATGAAATGAAAGTAAGTTGTGAAATCAGTAAAACTAAAGGGAAATTAAGAATCCTTTAACCGTATTTCAACAAGAAAAGCCTTTTAGGTATCTGTTTAATAAAAGCCAAAGGACAGGGAAAACCATAGACTTCTTTAGCCAAACTCTACTAGGTAAACCTTAAGACAACAATCCAACAAACCTAGAGAGAAGGAAACCCCTAAATTCTCTATAGATTGCTTTCAAACAAAGAAAACATTTAAGATAACAATTCAGTGAAACTTAAGGGCAATTAAGAATTATTTAACCAAACTTCTAAGAAGACCTTCAAAGCAATAGTTTAAGACAAACCAAAGGACAGGGAAAACCATAAACTTCTTTGGTTGGAATCTACTAAGTAAACTTCAAAGAAGGCCTTGAAAATAATGGTTCAAGAAAAACCAAAGGACAGGGCAAACCATAAATTTCTTTGGCTGGACTCTACTGAGTAAATTTCAAGGCAACAAGCTAGGTGGAACTAAAGATCAGGATGACCCTAAATTCTCTAATCAGACCTTGCAGAAGAAAAAATTAAGATGAAAGAAGCAGACAGAATTAAGGTGCCAAGGCAACATATCTTAATCTAAATTTTATGTTCTTTTATCAGAGAAATCATGGACAATATGGAAAACAGAAGGGAAACATTGACAAAGAAGGATAACATCACCATTAACATAGCTCAAGAATCATGTGAACGTGCTTGTATTAATGATGTCCAAAATAGTTACATTACTCTAGTGCAATAACCTTTGCAGCTTAGAGTCTAATCATATCCAGCCTAACAACTCAACCAACTAACCAGCAACCAACCAACCAACACTAAAAATGAATAATAAATGCAGTATTTATCTGCAAAATGAGGAGGTTGCCCTAACCTAGGGTGGAATATTTGTATTTATTACAGAGTTAATATAATTTTGACCTTTGAGACCATGCAAGGCCCAAGGAAAAATATCTGTGACTGAATCACTGTAACAATAACTTTTAACTTGACTGTTGAGCTACCTTTAGGATATTTTTGACTTTTACGGATTTTCATTAACTTTACAATAAATTTTGAATAGTTGGGAAATATCTCTGACTATTTCAATAACTGTAGCTTCTTTTATTGAAGTGAAATGAGGTTGTAGGTGGCAAAATATTTTTTGAAGGAGTAATTGTTGTTTTTCCTTGTCATTTGGATATGCCTTCTTTGTTGATTTGCTTTGGATTTGTCTTTAAACCTTGATTTGGGTTTTAACTCGGAATCTATCTTTGATGTCCTTCTTTCTTTGTTTAATTCCTGATCCTTCATTGATTTGCCTTGAATTATCCTAATCCCTCTCTTTAACCTTTCTCAATTGTGCTTTATCTTTACCTTGGTTTTCTAATCATGCTTTTCACCTTTAATCATTTGATTAAACCTTTAAACTCTTTTTCCCTTCACTACCATGGTCTCTTTAATTTTTTTTTTTTACTTTGCCTTTTATTTTTACCTTTGAAGTAATTGAAGGATTAGCAATGGTCATGACTCATTGCTGCCTTCCATCATTCATCATTCTTGTGCTCCTGGTCCTTTTGAGTAAACACAAGCTACTGGGTCGTCACCCAGAGCACTTATTTAAACCATTTTTGGACTTTAGAAATGTGATTTATGCATTTATACATTGGCTACCTGCACATTTAAAAACATTTGTTAATTAAAACCTGCGTTGTGTGTTTTCTATGTTTGTTTGGGCTTGTTGGGCTTTTGGGGAGTTTGTAGAGGCTTAACACATAGGGTCAAGGGCTTGAACACATTTGAACAGGAGTTAATGGTTTTGCAGTGGGTGCGAAGGATGATGGGCGGTTTATCGCATGGGGCGTAGGTGGTAATTGGTATTGGCGAAGGGTGTGTGATGCCATTGAAGGGATTCCACATGGCAGATGGGACGAGAGCATATACTGCCCATATCGAAAGGTTCGGGTTTTTTTAACCCTCGGGTATGCAGGGGTGCAAGACAGCGCATGGGCCGTTGGATAGAGGGGGGGTTGATCCAACGACGGTCAGATGTAATGGATAGGCGGGCTAGTTTGAAAGGTAGGTCTGGGAGGTATACGGAGTGGAGGTTTAATATATGGTGGGGGCCAGGGTATATAACAAAGCGGCGAGGTTTATTATATATGCGAGGTTTTGAAAGGAAAGTGGGGCCCAGGGAAATAATTTAAGTGGGAGTGCTTATTATAAAGTGAAGGGTCGAGTTATATGAGCAGATGGTAAGGTTTTTGGAGCGGGGGTTTAATAAGAGGAGTCGGGTTTATAAATACAAAGGGTCGGGTCTTTGTAATATAGTGGGGTTTATAACATATGAAGGGTCGGGTAGAATAGGCAGGGCTTATTCTTAAAGAGTGGGACCCGAAATAATAGTTTTTTAGTCTAAAACAATGTAAAAAGGGTTTTTTTCATTGTTTTAATGGAAATAAAGGAAAATGATGCGAGGGAGGGGGTTTTGTTGGGAAAATGGGGGTTTTAGGTAGGGGACAAGGGTAAAATGAGGGATTAAGGTAAAATATGAGATTTCAGACCATCAGGGCAATTTGGAGAAGGAGAAATGAGGCATAGGGGAAAATAGGTTAGATGAAGATAATGAAGGCAGTGAGATTTCTGAAAATAAGATAATAATCAGAGAATTTCATTTTCAGCAGATTTGTGGGAACTCCATATTTAATTATTCAGACTGTAAGAATACAGGAGACTAACAGGTGTACCACACAATAGTCAAATAATCAACAAGGTTCACACCCTTCCAATTAGTATATGGGGTGGAGGTCGTGCTTCCCATTGAATGCAGAATCCCCACCCTACATTCAGTTATCGAAATTCTCACTGATACTAAACCCCTAGAGCAAAGGTTGGTACAGTTATAACTGGTCAACGAGAGTTTCTCCAACATAATGAAGCTCACAAAAATAGGGTCAAAGCCTCGTTTGACCGCAACATCACCCCTCGATCATTCACTGAGGGAGAATTAGTCCTCTGTTATGATGTCGCCTAATAAGCTTTAGGACCTCGAAAATTTGATACATTATGGAAGGTTCCATATATTCTCAAACATTTCCTCCTCAAGGGGGCATACATTTTATCAGAGCCCGATGGGACATGCCTAAAAAATCCCATCAATGGGCTCTACCTAAAAGAAATTCATGCATAAAGAAGTGCCCTCAGTGCCCTAGAATAAATATGTATGTACTGTAACTTATTTTTATGATAATCACCTCATCATTTATTTACTCTAAAAAATCCTCTCTCATCCTATGTCGCATATGGATCGTCCTCCAATCTATCATTACGGATTTGTTGATGGTGCCTCTTGATGGTCACAAAACATTGCTGCTGTAGCATGGGCCATATAATCTCCTGACCAGACACCTTGCCTCACTAATGGAATTTGTATCGGGTCAGCCACCAACAACCAATCCAAATATGACGCTCTCATAGGCCTTTTGGCCGATGCCTCCCTCCAAGGTATCTACCATTTGCATGTCTTCCTTGATTCCCAACTGGTTTTATCACATTTAAATCAAACATTTAAGGTGTGTGATCCATGCCTCTTTAGGAAATATCTGCATGCAAAAATATTAGCTTGAAGTTTTGATCACATCACATTTACACTTATACCAATAGATCAAAATTGCATAGTTGATCTCCTAGATAACCAAATACTATACTAGAATACATCACATATATACCATTAACCATAAAAGCATCAATATCCATTGCATATATCTATAAAAAGTATAAAACACAAACATGAAATACACCATAAAGTATCAACATGTACACATCATGGGAGTCGCCAAAATACATCTCATCAAAAAATATATGTTTCCAAGTATACAAAAATGAATATACAATCCATTGGCTCATAGCCAGGAAAAAATATGTCATCAAAAAGTAGGGGAAAACCCTCATACTAGTTGCCTTCCCTGGTACATACAAAAAAAACATCTAGGTCTGAGGCCCTCCCTCCCAGTCCTGTGGACCAATCTCTACACTAGGACCCAAAACGGGACCAGTCGTGGCCACTTCCAAAGCTATAAAGCACAAAGTTGGTCGATGCGCCCGCTCCTATGCCATCGCTATCTCCACGATGACCTCCTCCAGCCTTGCCCAACCCTTAGTGGGCATACCTCTAGTCAGGGACTCAACACTGCCCCAAGTATCTTGTTAATCTCGCAAATCAACCTCCACAACTACTAACCAAGCCTTTTTTGCCTCGACATGCTCATGCCACCACTCTGTGTCCCAGCAGGGTCCACCAATCTCCAACCGACGTTGTTGCACTGATGTCTTAGGCCTAGTAGGAGGCCTCACATATCTAGGTCTTTGAGCATGGGTACCACCCTTGCAACTCCCATGCATCTCAGATCATTTCCTACCAAGTAGACTAGTGTTCATCCCAAGGGTCCCACATATGCAAGTAAAAAATAATGATATCAATGTCATCATGTAAAACACATATATACATGTAAAAAATACATAAATGTAGAAAACAAAGAATCTTGTACTTGTTGGTACCCAGACATCACCAGGGGGAAGACCCATGTCTGGATCCCCCCATATTTCCACACCATGGTATGGGTACTCCAACATCAGCTAATTAGGGTTGTAGTTAAACCAATCCTCCACGATCACATTCCAATAACTCCCCATAACTCCACCACCAACTCGTGGCATCACCGTCTCCCACCGTCATATGCGTGGGTCCCTGGCAAGCCCTAGCGGCACTACTAAAAATGGTCAGAGCATAAAAACCCTCTCGTGCATAATGTTGTAGATAATACTTACGTAGCAAAAGCTATTAAGCTTGCAGAGTCACCTATGTAAAATGGGACGTCATGCCCCTGTACACAAATCCAGCCCAGTCAAAGAAATGGCTCGCCTTCAACTGCTAAAGGATCGCTATCTGGGGCCCTGATACTCTGTTGGGGGAAGCTGAATCTACCAATCGAACGATCATAGCTAGAGAAGCTCACTCAATAATATATAATATAAGAGCTACCTAGATGCAACGCTCCTCGAAGGGGTTGGGCCCGCATTGACCCTTAGTCTCCACCCATCGGCGAATGTCCACATGCCTAGCTAGTAGTGGATATGGTAAAGCCTTCCCACGAGGAAACAACCCTATCACAAAATACACATCAATCTAAGCTTATATGGGCTAATTATTGCTCCACACCACCACGATCTGCCATTCAACATCCTAGCAGAGAATCAGAAAGCGCGGGAATCTATCCTGCGATCTCAAGATTGGGTTCTGAATAAGCTCTAGTAACCCCCATCGATCCAAGGCCTAGCTGACTGCCTGGTTCCCCACAACCACAACACACATGGTCACCCAATCCCACTCTCTCCAAATGATCCTTCCATCAAGGATATAAATAATCCATTTTTTTAGCTTCCTAATCTATAAAAATGAGAAAATATCCCATTTCTAACAAGTGCACACCTATGCTCCACACAGTTGCACACATCGCGCACCTATTTTTTGAACAAACACGTGGGCTATGTGTTTGTCAATCCTTAGGTCACGATGACAACCAAACTCAATTTTGCGCTTCTTTTTCAAACAAAGATGTGCAGACCGCACATGGTCCAGTGACCAAGCCACGACAAGCCCTGAATGGACATCGGTATAGCTTATCATGACTCAGTCACACTGACCGTGCGAGTGAGGGGCCCTTTTGCGCAGTGTCACCACATAAACCTCATATTTTCACGTGTCTACTGCGCGACTCTACCTAAGTCACCCGCGCGACCCTAAAAACTTCACCCTAAAAAGGTCATACAGGGGACCCCTGTACGACGTACCTACCCTACAACTACCAAAAGTGAAAAGGATATGGTACAATCTCCTACCTGGATCTCCCCATGTGTGTCCCTAGTACTATGGATGACTGCAAAAACAATAAAGGATCATGGATCAAGCTCTGGTCTCTCAAGATCGATAGTGCAAATGAAATGATATTTGGCCCCTTAGTCCTATTTATCGCCCTCTCTTCCATTTTTTGGAGCCCATTACAGGAGCTGAGTAGCTCCATTCTCAAAATCGTGAGAGACACAAGGATCAATGCCACATCATCTTCATCATGGAACTCTTTGTTCCAGTTATTACCAAAACTCAATTTTGGACCCGCCACATGCCCAGAACATCATTTCAGGTGCACCTTCTCTTGTTTTTTAACTCATATCATTCAGTCAATGACAAATTATTCATATATTTTAAAAATATGCTTTCACTTGGGGTATTGGTCATGGATATTATAGGTACATCACAAACAACATGCTTCGACCAACAGCTCGATAGACAAATACAAGATCAGGTGTCATTCACCACTCATCATGATAGGCTTCCTCTCAAGCTTTGCATATCCTAACATAATTTCTCCAAAATGCACCTTAGGTTCCATCATCTTGACCATGTTTATCACCACCTCACCTTGAATATGATAAAAATCCACAACAGTCAATAGAGCCTCCCCACTCAAGGCTCCCTTCATACTCATAGACCCACATCCACTATCAGGAGCCATGAACCCCTACTTGGGCATGGGAACCACTTCACTTGCACGCCTTGATGATCAACCTCATTCTGCTTCACTCATCGCTCATCAAACCCATTCCCATGCCACCCCTGATATTTTACAATGGATTAACTAGGATGCGCTACCATGTTCCACATTTGGCCTATAATACCCCCACTTACATATCCCATTTGCATCACTTCATCCCCCTTATCAACCCCACACTGACACCAAACAAAGGGGTCCACACCCTCAACAAATAGTCACCATCCCTACATCATTATGTAGGCCAACATGTTTTTTGGGGCACCTGTTTCTTTGTTTGTACATCCTAACCACATTTACATTCTTTTGGCAAGTGTACAAATATGTTTTTTAGGAAAAAGACTCCAACCATATTTTTATGTCTTATACCTAGTGGAAGTTTCTAGTCACCCTTGGTTGGGGCTCGCACGTTTTCCACTGATCCCCATCACATTAGTTAGAGCATACTTACACATACCCTGGATGTCCTACCGACTCTAGCTACCCCTATCAAAAATTTATTTGACTACCGCCACTCGCATTACAGCTTTGACCTTGGGCCAGTTTTCCATAACCATTACTATATCCATATTTCGTTATCATGTCTTGTTAACCCACCAGGTTACTTTCTGCTTCACCAGAAACCTTGATCTCTTATATCATCACTTCCTAGATGGATGATGCTTCTTTCTTGTCAACTACACAACTCATATTCTAGGGTTGAGTTATTACCTTGGATAATTTCCCCCTTTAAGGAACATCCTCAGGCGGCACAACAGGAATCAATATTTCCCGTTGATTACATCGGTCCCCCTGACATTCGAAATCAACAACATTTTTCATGTCAGGGTGGTATTGTACTTCATAACCGCTCCAGCTCTGCCATTTAGTCAAAGACCCACTCATCACTAAGCACCTTATTCAGCAGTGCTTACACCACGATGCAAGGGAGATTCCCAAAGTCAAAGACTCGTCATATATAAGCACCTCACTCAGAACGTGATTCACTTAGACGATCCATGGGGGCACCAGATTAATTCTATTAATTGTTGAATAAAATTCCCTTGAGGGTGTCAGTAGTTATCATCACCAACCATCAACATGTCACCTACTACAGTCTGACTTTGCAGAACCAATATCTGTCAGATTTTATTAGACATTCATCATAACGAGCATGGTACATGCCTGCCTTGTATAAACATTTTTTATTTATCAGTTAGGTTTTCTACAAAGAATGGTTACCCTTTCTCCTTAGTTAAGGGGTCCCTCTACTCATCTCCAAGACAAGTTATTCTCTCTCTCTCTCCAATATTTTCAATAGAATATCAGTCATAACCGAAAAACGTGATGTATTTTGGCTATATTCTTGATCCTAACCTCATACATTAGGGGGCAACTATTAACACCATAAAATCATACATTATAAAATACACTTAAGGTTGTCTAGTAAAATTTACAAATGAAGATTTTCTAGCTAAAGACATTATGGAAATCCAAAATTTAAACTTCTCCTATGGTTGTTAAAAGAAAAATTGGACCGCACACCAGGATAGAAGGTGAAATACGCAACCGCACGACATTTTCTTTGAAATTTGCGTAGTCAAAGGAAAGTGCGAACTCAGAAATTCGGTACCACTTCCCACACTTTGCGAGAGGATTCCTTGACATTTCCAATGAAGGACAATCGAGTTGGAGTCACCCTAAATATATAAAACCCTCAATGGAATCATATTGTCCTACTCTTGAGTCACTATCATCCTTGAACCAAGAGAGGGAATATGGGTTAAAAATTTTATATATAAACAAACCATGGGAGAACCAAAACACGAGACATTTTTATGCTATCTAAATCTCAATCAGAGCAACACCAAATTTCATTGTTGAAGCAGAAGAAGTGAGAGCAATATCATGTTGCCCATATTTCTTCTTAGCAATCCAAAATCTAAGTGAAAGTAAAAGAGTCCACCATTAGAGAGTCTTCACACTTCTTTTGAGAGAGAGGAGAAGCTTGCAAAGATACTAATAAAAGGGACCTCCTTGGTAAGGATTTTGAGCACCATATCTCAAAGGATACTCTTCAAGTGTTTTTAGTATTCTATTGTATTCATCGTCTACCACTTATAGTCAATAAAGGGAGTCGTTTTCCATTATTATGTTGACTTGTTGCTTCAATAAGCATTATTTTGTATTTATCACTTATTTTTAGTTTATGTTTGTAGATGCATTGTTCTCACTATTTGCAATGCTCTGTTTTGTTTAAGTCTATCCACTAAAAAAATCAACTATCTTTGTGATCCTTTGCATGGAACAACCAACTATTAAGGAGGTGTTATTTGGTACTTAATTTGAAAAAAACCCCTAACAAAATCATTAGTAGAAAATTTATATTAATTTATACATGGTATCAGATCTTTAATCACATTAGAAACTAGTCAATATATCTTATCCCTGAGAGATTTCATTTTGCATATTCAATGAAGCAATTTTCTTCCATGCAGGAAAATATCTTTCAACGGGTTGATATTGGATTATGCCCTGAAGGGAACCTTGAATTTCAAATCTTGGAAGGAATTGATGGAAAAATTACTCAATGATAATGGAATGTTGGATTACACCAAAACTAACATTCCAAACCAACAACATCAAATTTACAACATTGAGCCCAGTGGAAGAAGGATCATACCACAAAATTGAGGAGGATCATGTTGGAGGGTGTGAGAGACCACATAGTCTCGAATTTACAGGGAAAATAAAATCTGATGCAGGGGCATTAGGCCCAAGACATTATTTTGTATATAAATAAACATAGGGAGGTCTCTTGTTTTAAATTTCCTATGTAATTATTCTCATTGAGTGATTTTAGTTAATTGTGGAGAAAATGTAACTGCCCGAATGATTAACTAGGCATATGAAGAATCAGTTCAGTACAATTAGAGATTTAGGCTAAAAATAGGATTTGAGGAAATCCAAGGGTTTTGTCAATTCCTGGTAGGAACTGAATCGATTGATCATCTATTTGTTTAAGTGTAAGCCTGAAAGGCATACACGACGGAGGCCTACATAGAGATCTGCATGTACTTGCATAGTGCTGTAGAGTAGAGGCAGAGGAATAGAAGGCCATTACTTTGAAGATCTGGCCGAAGACTAGAAGTTTTAAGTAATGGCACTGTATAATGAGGAATTGTTTCAGTGTTACTGTGCATTTGTCGAGTTAATTTCTGTGTGAAAAGGCCTTGAATTTCTGGAAACCATGTACGAGGAGGACTCTGTAATATGGGTAAGAGCCTACCTGTGTATTATGTGATGTAATTGCTGTATGTGTTTATACAGAGTATTTGACTCGGAATTCATGTTTTATTTCTGAGCCATATGGTTATGGGACCGTGGTTTTTAATGTCGAATGGTCGGTCTTTGAACTGTGTGAAGCGTTATACTAAAGGCTGAATTAAAGTAAAGGAACAGCGGTTTTGTGGAATTCAGCCGAGGGTAACGCTTTGAATTAAATGGGTTCGATTCACATGAATCAATATCAATTCTGGTAATCGATATTGATATCAGTATTTACCTTTGAATAAATTATCAATAGGGTAACGCTTTGAATTAAGTGGGTTCGATTCACATGAATCGATACCAATTCTGGTAATCGATATTGATATCAGCGTTCACCTTTGAATAAATATCAACTCAGATTGATAATTTGCTATCAGGGTTAGGACGTGGTTGAGAGGAAGAAATTTACTCTATTTTACTGGAATCAATTTCTATTTATGTAATCGTTTGTTAGTCGATTGTATTGAGATCGATCCCAATTGTTAACGCAGAGTAAGACGTTCTTTAAGAATGAAATATTTGAGTTAATTACAGTCAAATACCAGTCTTGAAGAAAGCAGTTTTGAAGGAGTATTACAGCCAGTATCGCGCGCCTCTGGAGCTAAGGAGAGGTTTTGTAAAAATTCACGTGATCCAATTGATTTTTAACATGTCATCAGTCCAAAACTGCCCATGTCGCGTAAGATTCAAGTGTTAAATCTTTGTGGTGAAAGTAACGTGATATGCGTTCAATCTCAAGAGCAGAAGATCCAAAGGCAATCGCTCTCAAAGTTGCTCGGGAAATAATGCAAGGTAAGGCCCAGTAGTTTTGGCGTTGGTAAGTGTTTTATTAACATATAAGAGTTGCATATGAATGCGTGCGGTCCATATGAACGTAACACAAAACTATGCCCTTAGAGTTAAAATGTGCTAACATTAAAAGCTCAAGGTTTTAATAATATTTCAAAGGAATTGAAATATTATTATTTTAATACCATGGTGAAAAGTTCATTCATTTATTCATTTTCCAAAGTGTAAAACTTTTAAAGGATTTTGAGTTTGGCTTAATGGGAGGAGCTGATATGGTATAAATGACTTTTTAAAGATTTCATTAATCAAATTTTTGAAATTTGATGAATGAAAATGAGAAAGAAGGAATTAAAGCAGAGTGCCTCGGCTTGAGTAGAAGCCTGTATTGAGTGGGATAATTTCAAAGAGGGAGCTTTGAATTGATATCTCGACCCAAAATTTTGAGATATTAAAGTAGACAGAGTTTATTTAAATTGCCAGTTCAAGTAATCAGAACAGTGTGAATTTGCCCGAGTTGTGAATTGCTTGGGCAGGAAAAAGATGAAGGCACTTTACACACAGATTGAGATTAAAATATTGAGTAAACAGGGACTGTGAGTTTTACCCCCATAAAAATACATATGATATGTGGAAGAACCTCATTGAGCTATTCAAAAATGGCATTGATGCCAAGATATTGGCATCGAGGGACAAGCTCAGAAACATTTGGTTGTAGAAAAATGAAACTATTCCACGTTACCTTTCTAGATTCACTCAAGTTTGAGATGAACATGGAGGAGTAGGAGAAAATGTACCATCAAATGAGCTAGTGATCCTACCTCTTGTATGCCTTCCGAAATCCTAGAACAACTACTACGACTCTGAAAATTGAAGGGACAAATTGTGAAATTGGGAGAGACTTTGGTGTGATTTGGTGCAATAATAAATTCGAAGGAACACCAAAGATGGAGTAACATCCAAATATGATGAGGAATAATTTTTTTTCCTTGGAATAAAATGGGAATAATTCCAAGGGAAATAATGCCCAAGGCAAGGCTGAGTCCAGCCAGAACAATTGCAAGAAGGACCTAAGAAAGATATAAAAAAATCACTTCCATGAATATGGGCACTATGAAACAAAGTGTGCACACAAGAAGTCTAATAAGAATCCTTCAGGAGGAGCATAAGGTGATCCGGATTTTATGCAGGAACGCAACAGAATAAAAATATAACCATAAATACAGAGATGCAGCTGAAATAACACTTCATTTCATTAATATCAAAGAACTGAAATTTTCTTACAAACAGAATGGAAATAAAACTAGCTAGGGCACTGGTAGCTGTCTCTGAGAAGAGATGTGGCGGCTACAGGCCTCTGAACTGAGTTACAATATGAGGCTCGAGGGCCTATTTATTGTTGAGAAACAATGGAGAATTTGAAACGTCCAAAAACCTAACCGTAGGAGATGAGGCGCCAAAACTGTGGGCGCCCGTTTGGGTAAATTGGTGGTTCAACTTCCGGGGGCATAACTTTGGCACCCGATCTCCGTTTGACGCGTTCAATAGCTCGTTAGAAAGATCTATCCGAGGACTCTGAAATTTGTCAAGGACAATTTTATCAAAAATTGTTTGGCACCCCACCATACCCAAAAACGTCGTTTAGGGCCTCAAAACGGCTCCGGAAGTTCAGGACCCGAAAAACTGCTAAAAATAGTAAGTTATGCCGAAACTGAAAAACTGAAAGAGACAATGGTGGGGGGCCAAGTGGAATATGTGGGTGGCCACCAATATCCACCTGGATCATTAAGCCCCCAAAACGGCTCCGAGAGTGGAGGACCCGAAAACCTGCTAAAAATAGTAAGTTGTGCTGAATGTGAAAATCTGCAAGAATTGATGGTGCTGGTCCAAATGGAATAGGTGGGTGGCCACCGATATCCACCTGGATCATTCCTCCCTCCTTAGGAAACAATGGTCCCCATTGCGTTGAGATCCTCCATGAGATGAGGAAAATTCTATTGAACTGAGTATTAGATGTGTTGAAGATGCCATGGACCTGCGGGTGGACATGCTGGATGCGTTTAGTAAATTTGGTTTCTTTATCAGCCTCATACAGTACATGTTTGGATTCTGTATGTGTAGTTGCAGGATGTATGGAAACATCGGGTGGTGGTGCATTGGGAGTCAGATCAATGGAGTGCTTGTCCTGACAGTGTAGAGGAACCTCTATGAGTGAGGAGAAATTGTCATCGTATTCCTCCATGACTTTGTCCATCTGCTGCAGCCGTGAAAGGGAGCCCTGTTTCGAGGTTGTGGCCACAATATTCTTCTTTCCATGTGAGTGAGTCGTAAGGAAAATGAATTTCCTGGTCTGGGAAACAATCTTACTGCGTTGTTTTGCAGTAGTCAAAGAGATGGCAGGAGGCGGTACTACCTCCGGTATCCTGTGCAAGTTATTTCCCAAAGTAATAATAACAGCACGAGGCCTAGACTCATACACAGCATGTCGTCTCCATAAGTATGGTTGGCCCAATAATACATCAGCTACATTAAGAGGAGCAACATCACACAATACCTCATCCGTGAATGGCTTGATACTGTATGGAAGTCGGCACTGCTGGCGGATGCGGAGATCTCTCCCTGGGTGGAGCCACCCAATGGTATACGGTTGCGGGTGTGCTATGGTTGGTAGGCCGAGCCGCTTCATGACGTCTTCTGAAATGAGGTTCTTTTGGCTTCCACTATCGACGAGAAACTGCAGCGGAGAACCCTTCACCCACATCTGCGACTGGAAGAGGCGCTCCCCCTCCTCTGGATCCTCTGGACCCTCCTTCTGGATCTTGGTGGTGGCAACAATGGCACTGGGATCCGCATCAATGATTTGCTTCCCTTTGTCATTGCCTTTGTCTGGTTCTAACTCAGGATCAGAAAATGCATCTGATTCGGGTGCCTTTAGTTCAGCCACCAAAGACTGTTTGGCCCGACACTCGTTTGTGTTGTGAGTGGGGCTGTTATGAAATTCACACCACTTCCCTGTGTCCTTCTTTGGATTTGTGGTGTTTTTCTGAGTCACATTGCTTTGGTCTTGCCCCTTGTTTTTCGGTTCAGGGGCACCTTTCGAATTCGCAGATCCAAAGTCTCGCTTCTTCTGCTTAAATTTCTGCTCGATCTTGGCGGCATAGCGATATGCGGTGCCAAGCGATGTAATGTCGAGGAACTCCATTTCCTCTTGAATGTGTTTGTGCAGACAGCCGCGGTACTTGAGCACCAAATGTCTCTCTGAATCTTTAATACCCAACTTTGTGCGCAGGGTATGGAACAGATTCGTCAGTTCGTTCACATCTTGATCCTTTTGTTGCCGCAGCGTGGTCCATTGGATGTATTTGTCCTCATAGCTCCCCACAGGGTAATATTGTTCCTTGATGCCGTCTCGGAACGAATTCCAAGTAGGTGTGGCCGAGAACAGAGAGGGTTCCCCTTCGCCCTCTTGCTCACGGTAGGTTTCCCACCAGTCTTTGACATGGGGGGCAGCTTTGAGGAGTGCAAAAATAATCTTTTCTCGGTCAGAGAAGTCATGGACCGAGAAATACCCTTCTAGCAAATTTAACCATCTGTCTACGGCGTCTGCATCTATTTTCCCTTCAAATATAGGAATGTCAAAGTTTACCTGTACCTTGAAGGGATTGGCGCCTCCAGAGTGGCTGTTGGATGCAGATGCGCCATATGTGAGCAGTCGTTGAAGGATTTGAGCAAAGTTATCCATCATCGCGTTCCTTTGTTTCTCGAGGGCCTCCTCGAGCAGTATTTTGATAGGATCTCCTGCTCCCTCGTCTTTCTTTTCTTCCGCCATGGGAGGTCGTCGGGGTTTGCGAGTCTGATCTTGCAAGGGTTCAACCAGATCGAGCCCTAACTCCTTATACCTTGACCACGTTAGGGACATGCAAAGAAAAACAAAAAAAGAGCAGACCTGCTCTGATACAACGATGTTTGGATTTATGCGAGACGCCTTGAGAATAAACACATAACCATAAATACGAATCAGTGGAAATAACACTTCATTTCATTAATATCAAATATGAGAAAAGATGCTTACGAGACATAATGGAAATAAAATAGCTAGGGTCATGGTAGGCGAATCTCACAGAGAATGTGACCTCTGACCTGCGAGAGCGTGTTACAATGAGGCTCCGGGGCCTATTTATTGTTGAGAAACAATGTAGAATTTAGAAACGTCAAATACCTAGCAGAGTAGGAGATGAAGCGCCAAAACTGTGGGTCCCGTTTAGGTAAATTGGTGGTTCAACTTCCCGGGGGCGTAACTTTGGCATCCGATCTCCGTTTGACGCGCTCAATAGCTCGTTAGAAAGATCTATCCGAGGAGTACAACTGTCGGGACGAATTTTATCAGAAAATTCGCTGGCGCTTTCATACCCAAAAAACGTCGTTTAGGGCCTCAAAACGGCTCCGGAAGTTCAGGACCCGAAAAACTGCTAAAAATAGTAAGTTATGCCGAAATTGAAAAACTGAAAGAGACAATGGTGGGGGGCCAAGTGGAATAGGTGGGTGGCCACCAATATCCACCTGGATCATTAAGCCCCCAAAACGGCTCCGAGAGTGGAGGACCCGAAAACCTGCTAAAAATAGTAAGTTGTGCTGAATGTGAAAATCTGCAAGAATTGATGGTGCTAGTCCAAATGGAATAGGTGGGTGGCCACCGATATCCACCTGGATCATTCCTCCCTCCTTAGGAAGCAATGGTCCCCATTGCGTTGAGATCCTCCATGAGATGAGGAAAATTCTATTGTACTGAGTATTAGATGTGTTGAAGATGTCATGGACCTGCGGGTGGACATGCTGGATGCGTTTAGTAAATTTGGTTTCTTTATCAGCCTCATACAGTACATGTTTGGATTCTGTATGTGTAGTTGCGGGATGTATGGCAACATCAGGTGGTGGTGCATTGGGATTCAGATCAATGGAGTGCTTGTCCTGACAGTGTAGAGGAACCTCTATGAGTGAGGAGAAATTGTCATCGTATTCCTCCATGACTTTGTCCATCTGCTGCAGCCGTGAAAGGGAGCCCTGTTTCGAGGTTGTGGCCACAATATTCTTCTTTCCTTGTGAGTGAGTCGTAAGGAAAATGAATTTCCTGGTCTGGGAAACAATCTTACTGCGTTGTTTTGCAGTAGTCAAAGAGATGGCAGGAGGCGGTACTACCTCCGGTATCCTGTACAAGCTATTTCCCAAAGTAATAATAACAGCACGAGGCCTAGACTCATACACATCATGTCGTCTCCATAAGTATGGTTGGCCCAATAATACATCAGCTACATCAAGAGGAGCAACATCACACAATACCTCATCCGTGAATGGCTTGATACTGTATGGAAGTCGGCACTGTTGGCGGATGCGGAGATCTCTCCCTGGGTGGAGCCACCCGATGGTATACGGCTGCGGGTGTGTTATGGTTGGTAGGCCGAGCCGCTTCACGACGTCTGCTGAAATGAGGTTCTTTTGGCTTCCGCTATCGACGAGAAACTGCAGCGGAGAACCCTTCACCCACATCTGGGACTGGAAAAGGCGCTCCCCCTCCTCTGGATCCTCTGGACCCTCCTTCTGGATCTTGGTGGTGGCAACAATGGCACTGGGATCCGCATCAATGATCTGCTTCCCTTTGTCATTACCTTTGTCTGGTTCTAACTCGGGATCAGAAAATGCATCTGATTCGGGTGCCTTTAGTTCAGCCACCAAAGATTGTTTGGCCCGACACTCGTTTGTGCTGTGAGTGGGGCTGTTATGAAATTCACACCACTTCCCTGTGTCCTTCTTTGGATTTGTGGTATTGTTCTGAGTCACATTGCTTTGGCCTTGCCCCTTGTTCTTCGGTTCGGGGGCACCTTTCGGCTTCGCACATGGAAGTCACCAGCTTCTTTTGCCTTGTCAATTTACTTGCTCGATCTTGCAAGCCATATTTATATGCCGTGCCAAACGATGTAATAATCGAGGAACTCCATTTCCTCTGAATGTGTTTGTGAAAAGCCGCGGTACTTGAGCACCAAATGTCTCTGAATCTTTAATACCCAACTTTGTGCGTAGGGTATGGAGCAGTTCGTCGGTTCGTGCATCTTGATCCTTTTGTTGCGCGAATATAATTCCATTGGATTTATTTGTCCTCATAGCTCCCCATGGGGTAATATTGTTCCTTGATGCCATCTCAGAACAAATTCCAAGTGGGAGTGGCCGAGAACAGAGAGGGTTCCCCTTCGCCCTCTTGCTCACGGTAGGTTTCCCACCAGTCTTTGACATGGGGGGCGGCTTTGAGGAGTGCAAAAATAATCTTTTCTCGGTCAGAGAAGTCATGGACCGAGAAATACCCTTTCAACAAATTTAACCATCTGTCTACAGCGTCTGCATCTATTTTTCCTTCAAATATAGGAATGTCAAAGTTTACCTGTACCTTGAAGGGAGTGGCGCCTCCAGAGTGGCTGTTGGATGCAGATGCGCCATATGTGGGCATTCGTTGAAGGATTTGAGCAAAGTTATCCATCATCACGTTCCTTTGTTTCTCGAGAGCCTCCTCGAGCAGTATTTTGATAGGATCTCCTGCTCCCTCGTCTTTCTTTTCTTCCGCCATGGGAGGTCGTCGGGGTTTGTGAGGTTGATCTTGCAAGGGTTCAACCAGATCGAGCCCTAACTCCTTATACCCTGACTGCGTTGGGGACATACAAAGAAAAACAAAGAAAGAGCAGTCCCCCTCTGATACCACTGATCAGGATTTTATGCAGGAACGCAACAGAATAAACACATAACCATAAATATAGAGATGCAGCGGAAATAACACTTCATTTCATTAATATCAAATAACAGAAAGATCCTTACAGACATAATGGAAATAAAATAGCTGGGGTGCTGGTAGCGAATCTCTGAGAAGAGATGTGGTGGCTACAGACCTCTGAACTGTGTTACAATGAGGCTCGAGGGCCTATTTATTGTTGAGAAACAATGTAGAATCTGAAACGTCCAAAACCTAACCGTAGGAGATGAGGCGCCAAAACTGTGGGCGCCCGTTTGGGTAAATTGGTGGTTCAACTTCCCGGGGGCATAACTTTGGCACCCGATCTCCGTTTTACGCGTTCAATAGCTCGTTAGAA
Source organism: Pinus albicaulis (assembly GCA_034641835.2). Classification (NCBI taxonomy): domain Eukaryota; kingdom Viridiplantae; phylum Streptophyta; class Pinopsida; order Pinales; family Pinaceae; genus Pinus; species Pinus albicaulis. The sequence continues at coordinate 585,479,391 of CM076582.1, read as the reverse complement.
AGATCTATCCGAGGACTACAATTGTCGGGATGAATTTTATCAAAAAATTCGCTGGCGCTTTCATACCCAAAAAATGTCGTTTAGGGCCTCAAAACGGCTCCGGAAGTTCGGGACCCGAAAAATTGCTAAAAATAGTAAGTTTTGTTGCAACTTGAAAATTGAAAGAACTGAAGATGGGGGTTCAAATGGAATAGGTGGGTGGCCACCAATATCCACCTGGATCATTAAGCCCCCAAAACGGCTCCGAGAGTGGAGGACCCGAAAACCTGCTAAAAATAGTAAGTTGTGCTGAATGTGAAAAGCTGCAAGAATTGATGATGCTAGTCCAAATGGAATAGGTGGGTGGCGACCGATATCCACCTGGATCATTCCTCCCTCCTTAGGAAGCAATGGTCCCCATTGCGTTGAGATCCTCCATGAGATGAGGCAAATTCTGTTGAACTGAGTATTAGATGTGTTGAAGATGTCATGGACCTGCGGGTGGACATGTTGGATGCGTTTAGTAAATTTGGTTTCTTTATCAGCCTCATACAGTACATGTTTGGATTCTGTATGTGTAGTTGCAGGATGTATGGCAACATCAGGTGGTGGTGCATTGGGAATCAGATCAATGGAGTGCGTGTCCTGACAGTGTAGAGGAACCTCTATGAGTGAGGGGAAATTGTCATCGTATTCCTCCATGACTTTGTCCATCTGCTGCAGCCGTGAAAGGGAGCCCTGTTTCGAGGTTGTGGCCAGGATATTCTTCTTTCCCTGTGAGTGAGTCGTAAGGAAAATGAATTTCCTGGTCTGGGAAACAATCTTACTGCGTTGTTTTGCAGTAGTCAAAGAGATGGCAGGAGACGGTACTACCTCCGGTATCCTGTACAAGTTATTTTCCAAAGTAATAATAACAGCACGAGGCCTAGACTCATACACAGCATGTCGTCTCCATAAGTATGGTTGGCCCAATAATACATCAGCTACATCAAGAGGAGCAACATCACACAATACCTCATCCGTGAATGGCTTGATACTATATGGAAGTCGGCACTGCTGGCGGATGCAGAGATCTCTCCCTGGGTGGAGCCACCCGATGGTATACGGCTGTGGGTGTGCTATGGTTGGTAGGCCGAGCCGCTTCACGACGTCTGCTGAAATGAGGTTCTTTTGGCTTCTGCTATCGACGAGAAACTGCAACGGAGAACCCTTCACCCACATCTGCGACTGGAAGAGGCGCTCCCCCTCCTTTGGATTCTCTGGACCCTCCTTCTGGATCTTGGTGGTGGCAACAATGGCACTGGGATCCGCATCAATGATTTGCTTCCCTTTGTCATTGCCTTTGTCTGGTTCTAACTCAGGATCAGAAAATGCATCTGCTTCAGGTGCCTTTAGTTCAGCCACCAAAGACTGTTTGGCCCGACACTCGTTTGTGCTGTGAGTGGGGCTGTTATGAAATTCACACCACTTCCCTGTGTCCTTTTTTGGATTTGTGGTATTGTTCTGAGTCGCATTGCTTTGGCCTTGCCCCTTGTTCTTCGGTTCGGGGGCACCTTTCGGATTCGCAGATCCAAAGTCTCGCTTCTTTTGCTTAAATTTCTGCTCGATCTTGGCGGCATAGCGATATGCCGTGCCAAGCGATGTAATGTCGAGGAACTCCATTTCCTCCTGAATGTGTTTGTGCAGACAGTCGCGGTACTTGAGCACCAAATGTCTCTCTGAATCTTTAATACCCAACTTTGTGCGTAGGGTATGGAACAGATTCGTCAGTTCGTGCACATCTTGATCCTTTTGTTGCCGCAGCGTGGTCCATTGGATGTATTTGTCCTCATAGCTCCCCACAGGGTAATATTGTTCCTTGATGCCGTCTCGGAACGAATTCCAAGTGGGTGTGGCCGAGAACAGAGAGGGTTCCCCTTCGCCTTCTTGCTCACGGTAGGTTTCCCACCAGTCTTTGACATGGGGGGCAGCTTTGAGGAGAGCAAAAATAATCTTTTCTCGGTCAGAGAAGTCATGGACCGAGAAATACCCTTCCAACAAATTTAACCATCTGTCTACAGCGTCTGCATCTATTTTTCCTTCAAATATAGGAATGTCAAAGTTTACATGTACCTTGAAGGGAGTGGTGCCTCCAGAGTGGCTGTTGGATGCAGATGCGCCATATGTGGGCAGTCGTTGAAGGATTTGAGCAAAGTTATCCATCATCGCGTTCCTTTGTTTCTCGAGGGCCTCCTCGAGCAGTATTTTGATAGGATCTCCTGCTCCTTCATCTTTCTTTTCGTCCTCCATGGGCGTTCATCGAGGTTTGCGAGGCTGATCTTGCAAAGGTTCCACCAGATCAAGCCCTAGCTCCTTATACCCCGACCTCGTTGGGGACATGCAAAGAAGGATCGAGACAAAGCAGACCCCTCTGATACCACTGATCCGGATTTATGCAGGAACGCAACAGAATAAACACATAACCATAAATATAGAGATGCAGCGGAAATAACACTTCATTTCATTAATATCAAATAACAGAAAGATGCTTACAGACATAATGGAAATAAAATAGCTAGGGTGCTGGTAGCGAATCTCTGAGAAGAGATGTGGTGGCTACCGACCTCTGAACTGTGTTACAATGAGGCTCGAGGGCCTATTTATTGTTGAGAAACAATGTAGAATTTGAAACGTCCAAAAACCTAACCGTAGGAGATGAGGCACCAAAACTGTGGGCGCCCGTTTGGGTAAATTGGTGGTTCAACTTCCCGGGGGCATAACTTTGGCACCCGATCTCCGTTTGGCGCGTTCAATAGCTCGTTAGAAAGATCTATCCGAGGACTTCAATTTTTGAACGAGCAACATCGGTCCATGGACCCATGTTGCTCTCCGTTTTCCCAAAAAGCGTCGTTTAGGGCCTCAAAACGGCTCCGGAAGTTTAAGACCCGAAAAACTGCTAAAAATAGTAAGTTTTGTTGCAACTTGAAAATTGAAAGAACTGAAGATGGGGGTTCAAATGGAATAGGTGGGTGGCCACCAATATCCACCTGGATCATTAAGCCCCAAAAACGGCTCCGAGAGTGGAGGACCCGAAAACCTGCTAAAAATAGTAAGTTGTGCTGAATGTGAAAATCTGCAAGAATTGATGGTGCTGGTCCAAATGGAATAGGTGGGTGGCCCCCGATATCCACCTGGATCATTCCTCCCTCCTTAGGAAGCAATGGTCCCCATTGCGTTGAGATCCTCCATGAGATGAGGAAAATTCTATTGAACTGAGTATTAGATGTGTTGAAGATGTCATGGACCTGCGGGTGGACATGCTGGATGCATTTAGTAAATTTGGTTTCTTTATCAGCCTCATACAGTACATGTTTGGATTATGTATGTGTAGTTGCAGGATGTATGGCAACATCAGGTGGTGGTGCATTGGGAGTCAGATCAATGGAGTGCTTGTCCTGACAGTGTATAGGAACCTCTATGAGTGAGGAGAAATTGTCATCATATTCCTCCATGACTTTGTCCATCTGCTGCAGCCGTGAAAGGGAGCCCTGTTTCGAGGTTGTGGCCACAATATTCTTCTTTCCCTATGAGCGAGTCGTAAGGAAAATGAATTTCCTGGTCTAGGAAACAACCTTACTGCGTTGTTTTGCAGTAGTCAAAGAGATGGCAGGAGGTGGTACTACCTCCGGTATCCTGTACAAGTTATTTCCCAAAGTAATAATAACAGCACGAGGCCTAGACTCATACACAGCATGTCGCTTCCATAAGTATGGTTGGCCCAATAATACATCAGCTACATCAAGAGGAGCAACATCACACAATACCTCATCCGTGAATGGCTTGATACTGTATGGAAGTCGGCACTGCTGGCGGATGCGGAGATCTCTCCCTGGGTGGAGCCACCCGATGGTATATGGTTGCGGGTGTGCTATGGTTGGTAGGCCGAGCCGCTTCACGACGTCTGCTGAAATGAGGTTCTTTTGGCTTCCGCTATCGACGAGAAACTGGAGCGGAGAACCCTTCACCCACATCTGCGACTGGAAGAGGCGCTCCCCCTCCTCTGGATCCTCTGGACCCTCCTTCTGGATCTTGGTGGTGGCAACAATGGCACTGGGATCCGCATCAATGATATGCTTCCCTTTGTCATTACCTTTGTCCGGTTCTAACTCAGGATCAGAAAATGCATCTGATTCGGGTGCCTTTAGTTCAACCACCAAAGATTGTTTGGCCCGACACTCGTTTGTGCTGTGAGTGGGGCTGTTATGAAATTCACACCACTTCCCTGTGTCCTTCTTTGGATTTGTGGTATTGTTATGAGTCGCATTGCTTTGGCCTTGCCCCTTGTTCTTCGGTTCGGGGGCACCTTTCGGATTCGCAGATCCAAAGTCTCGCTTCTTTTGCTTAAATTTCTGCTCAATCTTGGCGGCATAGCGATATGCTGTGCCAAGCGATGTAATGTCGAACTCATTTCCTCCTGAATGTGTTTGTACGGAACCATTGCAGTGCCAGGCACCAAATGTCTCTCGGATACTAATACCCAACTTTATCCTAGGGTATGGAGCAGTTCGTCGGTTCGTCACCACATCTTGATCCTTTTGTTGCCGCGAGCGTGGTCCATTGGATGTATTTGTCCTCATAGCTCCCCACAGAATTAATATTGTTCCTTGATGCCATCTCAGAACGAATTCCAAGTGGGTGTGGCCGAGAACAGAGAGGGTTCCCCTTCGCCCTCTTGCTCACAGTAGGTTTCCCACCAGTCTTTGACATGAGGGGCGACTTTGAGGAGTGCAAAAATAATCTTTTCTCGGTCAGAGAAGTCATGGACTGAGAAATACCCTTTCAGCAAATTTAACCATCTGTTTACGACGTTTGCATCTATTTTTTCTTCAAATATAGGAATATCAAAGTTTACCTGTACCTTGAAGGGAGTGGTGCCTCTAGAGTGGCTGTTGGATGCAGATGCACCATAGGTGGGCAGCTGTTGAAAGATTTGCAAAGTTATCTATCATTGTGTTCCTTTGTTTCTCGAGGGCCTCCTCAAGCAATATTTTGATAGGACCTCCTGCTTCCTCGTCTTTCTTTTCTTCCGCTATGGGAGGTCGTGGGGTTTGCGAGGCTGATCTTGCAAGGGTTCAACCAGATCGAGCCCTAACTCCTTATACCTTGACCGCATTGGGGACATGCAGAGAAAAACAAAGAAAGAACGGTCCGGCTACGATGCAAATCCGGATTTTATGCAGGAACGCAACAGAATAAACACATAACCATAAATACAGAGATGCAGCGGAAATAACACTTCATTTCATTAATATCAAATAACGGAAAGATGCTTACAGACATAATGGAAATAAAATAGCTAGGGTGCTGGTAGCGAATCTCTGAGAAGAGATGTGGTGGCTACAGACCTCTGAACTGTGTTACAATGAGGCTCGAGGGCCTGTTTATTATTGAGAAACAATGGAGAACCCTAAACATCCAAAAACCTAACCCTAGGAGATGAAGCGCCAAAACTATGGGCCCCGTTTGGGTAAATTGGTGTTTCAACTTCCCAGGGACGTAACTTTGGCATACTATCTCTGTTTGACGCACATGATACATCATTAGAAATATCTATCCGAGGACTACAGCTGTCGGGATGAATTTTATCGGAAAATTCGTTGGCGCTTTCATACCCAAAAAACATCGTTTAGGGCCTCAAAACGGCTCCGGAAGTTCAGGACCCGAAAAACTGCTAAAAATAGTAAGTTATGCCGAAACTGAAAGACTGAAAGAGACAATGGTGGGGGGCCAAGTGGAATAGGTGGGTGGCCACCAATATCCACCTGGATCATTAAGCCCCCAAAACGGCTCCGAGAGTGGAGGACCCGAAAACCTGTTAAAAATAGTAAGTTGTGCTGAATGTGAAAATCTGCAAGAATTGATGGTGCTGGTCCAAATGGAATAGGTGGGTGGCCACCGATATCCATCTGGATCATTCCTCCCTCCTTAGGAAGCAATGGTCCCCATTGCGTTGAGATCCTCCATGAGATGAGGAAAATTCTATTGAACTGAGTATTAGATGTGTTGAAGATGTCATGGACCTGCGGGTGGACATGCTGGATGCGTTTAGTAAATTTGGTTTCTTTATCAGCCTCATACAGTACATGTTTGGATTCTGTATGTGTAGTTGCGGGATGTATGGCAACATCAGGTGGTGGTGCATTGGGAGTCAGATCAATGGAGTGCTTGTCCTGACAGTGTAGAGGAACCTCTATGAGTGAGGAGAAATTGTCATCGTATTCCTCCATGACTTTGTCCATCTGCTGCGGCCGTGAAAGGGAGCCCTGTTTCGAGGTTGTGGCCACAATATTCTTCTTTCCCTGTGAGCGAGTCGTAAGGAAAATGAATTTCCTGGTCTGGGAAACAATCTTACTGCGTTGTTTTGCAATAGTCAAAGAGATGGCAGGAGGCGGTACTACCTCCGGTATCCTGTACAAGTTATTTCCCAAACTAATAATAACAGCACGAGGCCTAGAATCATACACAACATGTCGTCTCCATAAGTATGGTTGGCCCAATAATACATCAGCTACATCAAGAGGAGCAACATCACACAATACCTCATCCGTGAATGGCTTGATACTGTATGGAAGTCGGCACTGCTGGCGGATGCGGAGATCTCTCCCTGGGTGGAGCCACCCACTGGTATACGGTTGCGGGTGTGCTATGGTTGGTAGGCCGAGCCGCTTCACGACGTCTGCTGAAATGAGGTTCTTTTGGCTTCCGCTATCGACGAGAAACTGCAGCGGAGAACCCTTCACCCACATCTGCGACTGGAAGAGGCGCTCCCCCTCCTCTGGATCCTCTGGACCCTCCTTCTGGATCTTGGTGGTGGCAACAATAGCACTAGGATCCGCGTCAATGATTTTCTTCCCTTTGTCATTGCCTTTGTCTGGTTCTAACTCGGGATCAGAAAATGCATCTGATTCGGGTGCCTTTAGTTCAGCCACCAAAGACTGTTTGGCCCGACACTCGTTTGTGCTGTGAGTGGGGCTGTTATGAAATTCACACCACTTCCCTGTGTCCTTCTTTGGATTTGTGGTATTGTTCTGAGTCGCATTGCTTTGGCCTTGCCCCTTGTTCTTTGGTTCGGGGGCACCTTTCGGATTCGCAGATCCAAAGTCTCGCTTCTTTTGCTTAAATTTATGCTCGATCTTGGCGGCATAGCGATATGCCGTGCCAAGCGATGTAATGTCGAGGAACTCCATTTCCTCCTGAATGTGTTTGTGCAGACAGCCGCGGTACTTGAGCACCAAATGTCTCTCTGAATCTTTAATACCCAACTTTGTGCGCAGGGTATGGAACAGATTCGTTAGTACATGCACATCTTGATCCTTTTGTTGCCCCAGCGTGGTCCATTGGATGTGTTTGTCCTCATAGCTCCCCACGGGGTAATATTGTTCCTTGATGCCATCTCAGAATGAATTCCAAGTGGGTGTGGCCGAGAACAGAGAGGGTTCCCCTTCGCCCTCTTGCTCACGGTAGGTTTCCCACCAGTCTTTGACATGGGGGGGCAGCTTTGAGGAGTGCAAAAATAATCTTTTCTCGGTCAGAGAAGTCATGGACCGAGAAATACCCTTCCAGCAAATTTAACCATCTGTCTACAGCGTCTGCATCTATTTTTCCTTCAAATATATCTGCGTGAAGGGAGTGGCGCCAAAGTGTTGTTGGATGCGGATACGAAGCTGGTGGTGATCGTTGGAAAGTTTGAAGCAAAGTTATCCATGTCAACGTTCACTTTGTTTCTCAGGGCCTCCCGACGGTATTTTGATAGGATCTCTGCCCTCATCTTTCTTTTCTTCGCCATGGGGTAGTGGGGTTTGTGGTGATCTTGCAAGGGTTCAACGGTCAGACGCTCATATACAGCAATAGCGTTGGGGACATGCAAGAAAAGCTAAGAAAAGACGGACCCGCTACGATACAGCGATCCGGATTTATGCGAGACGCAACGAATACGAAATAACCATAAACATAAGTCACGAGCGGAAATAATGCGTCATTTCATTAATATCAAATAACGAGGGAAATATGCTTACGTTCTTATTAAATAAAATAGCTAGGGTGCTGGTAGCGAATCTCTGAGAAGAGATGTGGTGGCTACAGACCTCTGAACTGTGTTACAATGAGGCTCGAGGGCCTATTTATTGTTGAGAAACAATGTAGAATTTGAAACGTCCAAAAACCTAACCGTAGGAGATGAGGCGCCAAAACTGTGGGCGCCCGTTTGGGTAAATTGGTGGTTCAACTTTCCGGGGGCATAACTTTGGCACCCGATCTCCGTTTGACGCGCTCAATAGCTCGTTAGAAAGATCTATCTGAGGAATTCAATTTTTGAATGAGCAACATCGGTCCATGGACCCATGTTGCTCTCCGTTTTCCCAAAAAATGTCGTTTAGGGCCTCAAAACGCTCACTAGGAAGTTCGGGACCCGAAAAAGCGCAAAATAGTAAGTTGTGCTGAATGTGAAAATCTGCAAGAATTGATGGTGATGGTCCAAATGGAATAGGTGGGTGGCCACCGATATCCACCTGGATCATTCCTCCCTCCTTAGGAAGCAATAGTCCCCATTGCGTTGAGATCCTCCATGAGATGAGGCAAATTCTGTTGAACTGAGTATTAGATGTGTTGAAGATGTCATGGACCTGCGGGTGGACATGCTGGATGCGTTTAGTAAATTTGGTTTCTTTATCAGCCTCATACAGTACATGTTTGGATTCTGTATGTGTAGTTTCAGGATGTATGGCAACATCAGGTGGCGGTGCATTGGGAGTCAGATCAATGGAGTGCTTGTCCTGACAGTGTAGAGGAACCTCTATGAGTGAGGAGAAATTGTCATCGTATTCCTCCATGGCTTTGTCCATCTGCTGCAGCCGTGAAAGGGAGCCCTGTTTCGAGGGGTTGTGGCCACAATATTCTTCTTTCCCTGTGAGTGAGTCGTAAGGAAAATGAATTTCCTGGTATGGGAAACAATCTTACTGCGTTGTTTTGCAGTAGTCAAAGAGATGGCAGGAGGCGGTACTACCTCCGGTATCCTGTACAAGTTATTTCCCAAAGTAATAATAACAGCACGAGGCCTAGACTCATACACAGCATGTCGCCTCCACAAGTATGGTTGGCCCAATAATACATCAGCTACATCAAGAGCAACAACATCACACAATACCTCATTCGTGAATGGCTTGATACTGTATGGAAGTCGGCACTGCTGGCGGATGCGGAGATCTCTCCCTGGGTGGAGCCACCCGATGGTGTACGGCTACGGGTGTGCTATGGTTGGTAGGCCGAGTCGCTTCACGACGTCTGCTGAAATGAGGTTCTTTTGGCTTCCTCTATCGACGAGAAACTGCAGCGGAGAACCCTTCACCCACATCTGTGACTGGAAGAGGCGCTCCCCCTCCTCTGGATCCTCTGGACCCTCCTTCTGGATCTTGGTGGTGGCAACAATGGCACTAGGATCCGCATCAATGATCTGCTTCCCTTTTTCATTGCCTTTGTCTGGTTCTAACTCAGGATCAGAAAATGCATCTAATTCGGGTGCCTTTAGTTCAGCCACCAAAGACTGTTTGGCCCGACACTCGTTTGTGCTGTGAGTGGGGCTGTTATGAAATTCACACCACTTCCCTGTGTCTTTCTTTGGATTTGTGGTGTTGTTCTGAGTCACATTGCTTTGGCCTTGCCCCTTGTTCTTCGGTTCGGGGGCACCTTTCGGATTCGCAGATCCAAAGTCTCGCTTCTTCTGCTTAAATTTCTGCTCGATCTTGGCGGCATAGCGATATGCCGTGCCAAGAGATGTAATGTCGAGGAACTCCATTTCCTCTGAATGTGTTTGTGCGAGAAAGCCGCGATTACTTGAGCACCAAATGTCTCTGCGAATCTTTAATACCCAACTTTGTGCGCAGGGTATGGAACGAATTCGTCAGTTCGTGCACATCTTGATCTTTTTGTTGCGGCAGCGTGGTCCATTGGATGTATTTGTCCTCATAGCTCCCAACGGGGTAATATTGTTCCTTGATGCCGTCTCAGAACGAATTCCAAGTGGGTGTGGCGGAGAACAGAGAGGGTTCCCCTTTGCCCTCTTGCTCACGGTAGGTTTCCCACCAGTCTTTGACATGGGGGGTAGCTTTGAGGAGTGCAAAAATAATCTTTTCTCGGTCAGAGAAGTCATGGACTTAGAAATACCCTTCCAACAAATTTAACCATGTTTGTCTACGAGCGTACGCATCTATTATTCCTTCAAGTATAGAGATGTCAAGGATTTTGTACCTTGAAGAGAGTGGCGCCTCAATTGTTGTTGGATGCAAATGCGCCATATGTGGGCAGTCATTGAAGGATCTGAGCGAAGTTATCCATCATCGCGTTCCTTTGTTTTTCGAGGGCCTCCTCGAGCAATATTTTGATAGGATCTCCTGCTCCCTCATCTTTCTTTTCGTCCCCCATGGGCGTCCGTCGAGGTTTGCGAGGCTGATCTGGCAAAGGTTCCACCAGATCAAGCCCTAGCTCCTTATACCCCGACCTCGTTGGGGACATGCAAAGAAAAACAAAGAAAGGCGGACCCGCTACGATACCAGCAGTCGGTTATGCAGGAACGCAACAGAATAAACACATACCCATAAATACAGAGATGCAGTGGAAATAATGCGTCATTTCATTAATAACAGAAATATGCTTATAGACATAATAGAAATAAAATAGCTAGGGTGTTGGTAGCGAATCTCTGAGAAGAGATGTGATGGCTACATACCTCTAAACTGTGTTACAATGAGGCTCGATGGCCTATTTATTGTTGAGAAACAATGTAGAATCCGAAACGTCCAAAAACCTAACCATAGGAGATGAGACGCCAAAACTATGGGCGCTCGTTTGGATAAATTGGTGGTTCAACTTCCAGGGGCATAACTTTGGCACCCGATCTCTGACGGCTCAATAGCTCGTTAGAAAGATATATACGAGGACTTAAATTTTTTGAACGAGCAACATCGATTATGGACCCATGTTGCTCTCCGTTTTCCCAAAAATGTCGTTTAGGGCCTCGAGACGGCTCCGAGAGTGTAGGACCCGAAAACCTGCTAAAAATAGTAATTTGTGCTGAATGTGAAAAGCTGCAAGAATTGATGGTGCTAGTCCAAATGGAATAGGTGGGTGGCCACCGATATCCACCTGGATCTTTCCTCCCTCCTTAGGAAGCAATGGTCCCCATTGCGTTGAGATCCTCCATGAGATGAGGCAAATTCTATTGAACTGAGTATTAGATGTGTTGAAGATGTCATGGACCTGCGGGTGGACATGCTGGATGCGTTTAGTAAATTTGGTTTCTTTATCAGCCTCATACAATACATGTTTGGATTCTGTATGTGTAGTTTCAGGATGTATGGCAACATCAGGTGGCGGTGCATTGGGAGTCAGATCAATGGAGTGCTTGTCCTGACAGTGTAGAGGAACCTCTATGAGTGAGGAGAAATTGTCATCGTATTCCTCCATGGCTTTGTCCATCTGCTGCAGCCGTGAAAGGGAGCCCTGTTTCAAGGTTGTGGCCATAATATTCTTCTTTCCCTGTGAGTGAGTCGTAAGGAAAATGAATTTCCTGGTCTGGGAAACAATCTTACTGCGTTGTTTTTCAGTAGTCAAGATGGCGGGAGCGATTACTACCTCACGTTATCTGTACAAGTTATTTCAAAGTAATAATAACAGCATGAGGCCTAGACTCATACACAGCATGTCGCCTCCACAAGTATGGTTGGCCCAATAATACATCAGCTACATCAAGAGGAGAAACATCACACAATACCTCATCCGTGAATGGCTTGATACTGTATGGAAGGCGACACTGTTGGCGGATGCGGAGATCTCTCCTTGGGTGGAGCCACCCGATGGTATACGGCTGTGGGTGTGCTATGGTCGGTAGGCCGAGCCACTTCACGACCTCTGCTGAAATGAGGTTCTTTTAGCTTCCGCTATTGACGAGAAATTGCAGCGGAGAACCCTTTACCCACATCTGCGACTGGAAGAGGCGCTCCCCCTCCTCTGGATCCTCTGGACCCTCCTTCTGGATCTTGGTGGTGGCAACAATGGCACTGGGATCCGCATCAATGATCTGCTTCCCTTTGTCATTGCCTTTGTACGGTTCTAACTCGGGATCGGAAAATGCATACGATTCGGGTGCCTTTAGTTCAGCCACCAAAGACTGTTTGGCCCGACACTCGTTTGTGCTGTGAGTGGGGCTGTTATGAAATTCACACCACTTCCCTGTGTCCTTCTTTGGATTTGTTGTGTTGTTCTGAGTCGCATTGCTTTGGCCTTGCCCCTTGTTCTTCGATTCGGGGGCACCTTTCGGATTCGCAGATCCAAAGTCTCGCTTCTTCTGCTTAAATTTCTGCTCGATCTTGGCGGCATAGCGATATGCCGTGCCAAGCGATGTAATGTCGAGGAACTCCATTTCCTCCTAAATGTGTTTGTGCAGACAGCCGCGGTACTTGAGCACCAAATGTCTCTCTGAATCTTTAATACCCAACTTTGTGCGTGGGGTATGGAACAGATTCGTCAGTTCGTGCACATCTTGATCCTTTTGTTGCCGCAGCGTGGTCCATTGGATGTATTTGTCCTCATAGCTCCCCACAGGGTAATATTGTTCCTTGATGCCGTCTCGGAACGAATTCCAAGTGGGTGTGGTCGAAAACAGAGAGGGTTCCCCTTCGCCCTCTTGCTCACGGTAGGTTTCCCACCAGTCTTTGACATGGGGGGCGGCTTTGAGGAGTGCAAAAATAATCTTTTCTCGGTCAGAGAAGTCATGGACCGAGAAATACCCTTCCAACAAATTTAACCATCTGTCTACGGCGTCTGCATCTATTTTCCCTTCAAATATAGGAATGTCAAAGTTTACCTGTACCTTGGAGGGATTGGCGCCTCCAAAGTGGCTGTTGGATGCAGATGCGCCATATGTGGGCAGTCGTTGAAGGATTTGAGAAAAGTTATCCATCATCGCGTTCCTTTGTTTCTCGAGGGCCTCCTCGAGCAATATTTTGATAGGATCTCCTGCTCCCTCGTCTTTCTTTTCTTCCGCCATGGGAGGTCGTCGGGGTTGCGAGTTGATCTTGCAAGGGGTTGTGATTAGACCCTAACTCCTTATACACGACCTCGTTGGGGACATGCAAAGAAAAACAAAAGAAACGGAACCCCAGCTCTGATACCAACGTCCGGTTATGCGAGATGCAACGGAATACGAAATAACCATAAACATAGAGATGCGAGCGGAAATAATGTCCATTTCATTAATATCAAATAACAGAAATATGCTTACAGACATAATGAAAATAAAATAGCTAGGGTGCTGGTAGCGAATCTCTGAGAAGAGATGTGGTGGCTACAGACCTTTGAACTGTGTTACAATGAGGCTCGAGGGCCTATTTATTGTTGAGAAACAATGTAGAATCTGAAACTTCCAAAAACCTAACCGTAGGAGATGAGGCGCCAAAACTGTGGGCGCCCGTTTGGGTAAATTGGTGGTTCAACTTCCCGGGGGCATAACTTTGGCACCCGATCTCCGTTTGACGCGCTCAATAGCTCGTTAGAAAGATCTATATGAGGACTTCAATTTTTGAACGAGCAACATCGGTCCATGGACCCATGTTGCTCTTCGTTTTCCCAAAAAATGTCGTTTAGGGCCTCAAAACGGCTCCGGAAGTTCAGGACCCGAAAAGCTGCTAAAAATAGTAAGTTTTGTGCTGAATGTGAAAATCTGCAAGAATTGATGGTGCTGGTCCAAATGGAATAGGTGGGTGGCCACCGATATCCACCTGGATCATGGAGACCCATTTGAGATGTAGGTGAAAGGGACAGATTGACTATCAATTGTGACATTATCGGTTGCACACATGCAACGACACAAACATTAGATGTGCCTATGAGGATTGTGTAGTCAAGGCAAGAAAGAATCATTCATTAGGGGGTTCTTGACCATCAGGGATTGCGTAGTGGAGGAAAGCTGTCTGGAGACACTAATTTGGCTAAGGAACTTGCCAATTTTTGTATGACAGAGTGAGAAAATTGTATGATGTAATGAGAGCTCTTGGATTGGAGCTTTGTATGTAATTGTTTCATGATCCATGATATATACATAATATATGATAGTGGGGTTTTTAGCTTTATGCTTTCCCGGTAAATTATCTGTGTTATGTGTGATTGATCTTTCTTCATGATGTTTCTATTGGCGATTGTGTTTTAAATTCTGCAAAGATTTTGTAGAAGCGATTATGTATTTAAGAATGGCGTATAATTTTTAGATCATGAGAATTAAGGTGATACATATTTTGTATTAAATTTCTACAGTCCTAGGAGAGCCAAGCTCACCAAATCGTCATCAACAACTATTATTCCAATGCTCCCCAGTTCATCCCGACATTGGACAAACTTTGTTAGATATTTTGGACTAGTGTCGCCCTTTTCCATCTTGATCTTCCTGAGTTTATCTTTGAGCGCAAATTTCCTATGGTCGCTGCTTCTTTGGAATATATTCGTCAAAGCCTTCCACATTGCATATGGTGTGGCTTTCCCATGGAGGCTTGAGACAATGTGCTCTTGTACTCGCTCCAACAGGATCCTCCTTGCCTTTGCCACTTTTTTTTTCCATGCATCAATATTTTCATCATCTATAGCATCTGGCTTAGGAAAATCTTTGTCAATGAATTCCTTCAAGCCATTGTCTTCGATTATTGCATCCATCCTATCCTTCCAAGTAATGTAGTTAGAGATGCCCTCGAGTGCATACTCTAACCTCAAGCCATTGAAAGCCATTTTGATCTTGAATTAGTTGTACCACCAAGAAATCCTTTCTAAAAATACAAATTCTATCTAGTCACAAACTCAGCTCTTGCTTCACTTCTACAATTTCCTGTGCTCTGATACCATGTAGAAATTATACAACAAGAATGTATATCTTGGATTCACCCGATCTAACAATGTACTAAAGTTAAATATTGAATCGCTTCAACAAATCTTTTGTGGAATTAAAAACATAATCTCTAATCACATGAACATGAAGAAAGATCAATCACACACAACATAGATAATTTCCTGGGGAAATCTTACAGCTAATAACCCAACTATCTTCTATTTTATATTAAGCATGAATTATGAAACAATTACATACAAAAATATTCTCACAAGATCCCTCCAGTACATCAGCTAATTGTCTCACATTGTCGTATGAAAAATTTACCAACACATAGCCAATTATCAGCCTCCAGGCAGCCTGCCTTGCTTGCGCAATCCCTGATGGTAAAGATCCCTAAAAGATAGGAATTCTTGCCTGCCTTGACTGCACAAGTTTCATGGGAACTCCAATGGGTGTTTTCCTACATGTGTGCAAGAGAATAATCCTACAACTGATAGTCAACCTCCCTTTCACATAGAACTCAACTGGGTCTCCACTAGATTTGGCATGCATGCAGGTAATAATAGTAAATCATCAGTTGCATGTGAGATTGCTGATTGTGAATTAATTAATATTTAATACAAAGAACCTCTCACTAGTGTATTTTTAGTTACAACTAGCACAACTGAGTTTAACTCACTTAACTGAGTTAAACTATTTACAACTTGCACCAACTCATGCACCACTAAACTTCGAACTCTTTTACAACTAGAATTTCTCTGCATGTCCCACCAACCAACCTTTAACTCAAAATCCACTAGCTAACTGAATTTATTACTTTCAATTAACTCATTCAATTCCACATTGAGAATAGATTACAATTTAATGTCCATCTTAATTAAGGGATAATAAAAATAGTCATGCACCCAAAAATATCACTATGGGCCCCACCCTAGTCTGGGTGCTTAATGTAACGCTAAATGAAACCATGTGCTTATTGCACTAGGCGTGGGTGTTGAATCTTCTTGTTGAACCTCAACAGTAATAAATCAAGTCAAAGGGGAATACCAGGCCAAGCATCCAAGGATGCGAGATTATCTAAATGCAGTGCTATACATCCTCAAGACATTCCCTGAGTACACTTTATCATTCATCCTAAGGGACAACAATGTTATTGCCGATTCTCTTACTACTTCAGCCAACGTGTTAAAAATTACATTGTATCCTAATAAGAAGTATGAGATAAATTTCAAACACTGCCCTGCTATCCCAGACAATGTTCAGCATTGGCAAGTTTTTCAAGATTATAAACAGATCATCAACTTATTGCAGATAGAAGATGAATTTGTGAATTCTGAAATAGATAACCAATGTTATGAATATGACCAAGAAATCCATGTAACAAAGATGCAAGTTCTTCAACTAAAATATAACTCTATTATCAGAGGTTTTGCACCTTTGGAAGATATTTTTGATCAATATGATGTTGCACACAAACCGACCATGTTACCGACATAAGTGAGAATGGAAGATCTCAATCTTGGCACTCCAGAAAAGCCAAAGATGGTAAAAATTTCAAAATCTTTGAGTGCAGAAATGAAAGGTAAATATGTAGCAGTTATGTCTCAATTTTCTGATGTATTTTCTTGGGAATATTCTGATTTTAAAGTCAATGATAAGAGTATAATTCAACATACCATTCCCTTGAAGCTGGATCAGAAAAATTTCCACCAAAAGCTAAGAAGAGTGAATCCTAAGTTTTTTCCCTCTATTCAAAAGGAGGTAAATATATTTTTTACAGCTAGTATCATAGTGCCTCTTCGATTTTCAAATTGGATGTCTAATCTAGTGCCAGTGCGGAATAAAACAAGAGAGATTCACTTATGCATTGATTTCAGAAATCTGAACAAAGTGTCATTGAAGGACTATTACCCACTACCGAATATGGACTATATTATGCAAAGGGTAGTTGGATCTTCTAGACTTTCATTGCTAGACAGATACTCTCGCCATAATCAGATTCTTTTCCATTAAGATGATTAAGAAAAAACAACCTTCACAACACCTTGGGGTACCTTCATATACGCTAAAATGCCTTTCGGATTGAAGAATGAAAGGGTCACTTTTCAGTCAGCAATGGACATTGCTTTCGCCAATTAAAAGGATGTATTTTTGGTCATTTATATTGACGATATCATTTTTCTTTCCAAGACATATGAACAACACTTACAACACTTGAAAATCGTTTTTTAGAGATTTAGAAAGTTTGGCATATCGTTGAACCCAAAGAAGAGTCTTTTCGCTATGGAGGAAGGTAAATTGTTGGGCCATATCATATCAAAAGATGGAATTAGGATAGATCCTTCAAGGATTGAAGAAATTCAAACCTTGGACTATCCTAGGAGAAAAAAGGAAATTAGTAATTCAATGGAAAAATAAATTTTTTGAGAAAGTTTGTTCCCGATCTTTCTGGACACTTAAGGAAAATTAATGACATTCTAAAGAAAAATAGTGAAGTAAAATGGTTTGAAGAGGCAAATAAATAATTCAATCAATTTAAGTTGGATTTATCTCATGGTCCTATCCTTATTAGTCTGGATTATACACTTGATTTTACCATTTGCCTCGAAGCATACTCTTGTTGTTGTCCTCATGCAAAAGAAAAAATATAATACAGAGAAACCCATTTCCTTATTAAGTAGAACCATAAGAGACACAGCCTTGAATTAAAACATCATTGACAAACATGCCTTGGCATTAGTCAAAGATTTGAAGGAGTTCTAGGTCTACATTCTTCATTCTCATGTCATTGCATAAGTTCCAAATGTTGTTGTCAAAGATGTTTTTACATAGAATGATACTTAAGGGCGGAGAGGTAAATGGATTACTGCTATGTTATAATATGAATTGGAGATCAAGCCCAAAAATCTGATCAAAGGACAAGGCTTGGAAAATCTTATGGCAGATTCAAATCTCCATGCCTTGGACATCAATTTTATTGTTGCATTATCTGAAGATCAAGATGCAGAAACATTACTTGAGATATCTGAAATTTTCTCTCTATCTCCTTAGTATGTTGATATAGTACATGTTTTGCATCACTTGAATCCTCCTCCTGGCTTGCCAAGTAATAAGGCTAGATATTTGAAGTTAAGAGCTCTTAAGTACTACATTCTTAATGGTGTTTTGTATTGGAAAGATCCGGGTGGAGTGTTGCTGAATTGTTTGGTTGAAGGAGAAGTTGAAAACGTAATGACAGATTTTCATAAAGGGGACTGTGGTGGTCATATTTATTAGAAGACTACAACTAATAATATCTTGAGGGTGGAATTCTATTGGCCAAGTTTATTTTCTGATGTTTATAAAACATTCATGAGTTTTCATGAATGCCAAATATTTCAAGGAAAGAGGAAGCTCTTGCCTTTTCCTTTAAAACAAATTGAAGTGAAAGTGCCATTCTAGCAGTGGGTACTTGAATTCATTGGCAATATCCATCCTCCATCATCAACTCAACACAAATGGATACTCACTTCCATAGATTATTTCACCAAATGGATTGAAGCTATCCCCACGAGGCAAGCTACTAAAATTGTTATCATTCAGTTTCTTGAGAACAATATTCTATCTTGTTTTGGTTGTCCACACAAGATCATCACTAATAATGCATCTTCCTTCAAGTCCAATAAAATGATTGACTTTTGTCACAAGTATCACATTAGGCTTGGTCATTCAAAAACATAGTATCCTCAGGGAAACATGCTTGTTGAATCGTCAAATAAATCTTTGGTGAACATAATCAAGAATATGCTGCAAGAGAACAAGAGGAATTGGCACAAAAATATCACCAATGCTCTATGGGTGGATAGAGTTAGCACTAAGAGATCAATCATCATGCCACCTTTCCATATCATATATGGTGTTGATGAGGTGTTCCCTACTTCTCTAGCTGTAGCTATGATGAAAATTCTGCAAGAGATCGACAATGAGACTAATGAAATTCAACGAAGAATTAGCCATATGACCCATCTAAAACAATCAAGAGATGAATTCTTCAGCCATAATTCAAAGCTTCAGGAGAAAATCAAAAGGATCTATGATAGGAAGACTAAAGTTGATGATTTCAATCTTGGAGATGTTGTTCTTTGTTGGGATGCCTGGAATGAAGATAAGAGTAAGCATGGAAAGTTCAACCATCTATGGAAAGGACCTTTCAAGATCATTGCATTCAGAGGTAAAAAAAAAATTCTAATAGAGGATCTTGAAGGGAAATAAGTGTTGGGAGGACCAATAAATGGTAGATTCCGCAAACACTATCTAACTTGATCATTGAAGAAGAGATTCACTATCATTGTACATATTATTTTAATTTTATGTCCCAATAATAAGGAAGTTGTTGCAGAAGTTTGAAGCCTGAGGAGAAGGCCATGAGAATTCTACATTTATCTCATGTTTTCTTTCAAAAAGTTCAAAAATTTTCAGTCAGTTGTTAAGTCAGAGTCAAGTTAGTTTTTTCTAGTCAAATTCATTTCGAGATTTAGTTCATCATTTCCAGTTTGTCAAAGTTTTTCAAAGTCTAGTTTGACTCCGTCTCCCAATGGTAATGCTACCTAATCTACGATGTTCTTGAAACCTCCTAAAATAGCTTCCATCCCCAACTAGAGCCAATGTTAGCCCAGGTATGTCAATGATCAAATAAATCTTTCAGTTGTTTTCCAAAAATCCATAGGTCAAGTTTTTTTACTTTTTCAAACAAGTTCTCAGAAAATAATTTTGGTCACTGAAGAGGTTTAAATCATGTATGTTTCTCCTTCATTTCATTCATCGCAACCATCATTGTCAAGTTCATTTCCATCATAAATCAGTTTCAAGGTCACCATTTCCATCGTCATCTTTTAAAGAGGTCTAGGGTTAGGTCACTCCATTTCATATAGGTCAATGTCTAGGTTCATCTCTACCTTAGGAAAAATATTCAAATTTTCATTTAAAACAATGAAACAACCCTCCATTCCACTCTTAAAACCTTAAGGAAGGAGAAATAATGTTTATGAAGATGAAATAAAGGACATATCTCTTGTTTCATATGGCTCAAGTTCCAAAAAATTTCAAAGTGACTCATTCCTATCTCATTGTTTCATGAAAAATATAAATTCCTGTCTCATTGTCTTATTAAAGGATTCAAAAATCATTTTAACTGTCAAAGAGCTTCAAAAGAGGTAATTTTGACCTAATTTCCCAGTCAAATACATAATGAGTCATTTCCAATCTTTAAAAACACCTTATCTTCTTTTGAAAAGGTTATAATCAATGTGAAAGTTCAAAGGTTTTAGAAAAGCAGTCTTGGTGTCTTATTTAAAAGGAGAATTTTGTCTCATTTTATCATTAAAATGTTAAACAAAAAAATCACTTCAAGTGTTGAAAATTGAAAAAGAGGTTCACTCTGTCCTCATATCTCATTTGAAAGTGTAAAAATCCATTTCCAAGTTGAAAAAAGGGTCAAAAAAGTTATTTTATGTGTCAAAGGGTAAAGGGGAATTTCAAATTTTATAAAAGGGAAATGTAATCTTCATTCATTCATATTTACCCTTTTGATGTATGTGATAGAAACTCTTCACTTTATTTTCCCTCCATAGTTTCTAAAATCCAAAATCCAACACTTAAAATTACACTAAACTCACTTGCGAACCCTTTAAAAACATCCTTCTTATGCTTTTGGGCTTTATATTACACTTTTGGACTGCGTTGTTACCCTTTTGTGGACATTTCACGCCACATTTTTACCCTTTGGAGCGTTGTGCAAGTGCTATGTAGCCCATTGTTACGCTCCTGTAACATTGTATTACGCTCTTGTAGAGCATTGTTACATTTATGTTAGGTAGCATTTTCCATTGTTTTGAGCTCGGATAACCCTCCAACACTAAAATATCGTGCTCCCATTCTTTGTTGTAGCCTCTATAAAAGGTAAGCCTCCATCGTTTGCTAGTGTTTGGATTGAATGTTGAAGATTTTGAAATATTTCATGCTCATTTAATGTTGTCTCCATATCTTCATTATCATACATATAAAAGTTTTATTATGAAAAACCCTAACCTACCCATTAACTAAACCCTGACCCCATCATATAAACCCTAAACCATACATCCTATGCTTCACCACCACACTCCTATCATCTACACTACCATTCCTAACATGCCTAATACAATCAAACCCTAATTATAAGTTATTTTCCATAGTGAAAATAGTGAAAACCTTGGGGTTGACTATCTTTTAGGCTTTTGACCATCCTACACCCATCCATTTTCCCTCATTCCACTTGCACTATGGAGCTAAGTTGCCATATTCCTCATTGAATTTTCATTAAATTTTTTAATTAGCTCCATAGCCCTTGTTTCACCTTCTTAACCTAAAAAACATTTTACACTAGTTTTTCCCACAGTCTAAATTGGGAATTTCCTGTGTTTTGAGGTTATGACCACCCTAAAATTACCCATTTCTCTTCATTCCACTTTCATTGTAGAGTTAATACACTACCCTATCCACTCAATTTTTCTCAGAATTTTTACTTAACCACATGACCACCATTTCATCTTATCAACTTACCCTACTATTGCACAAGCTATTCTCACAGTCAAAATTGGGAATTTACTGTGTTTTAGGAATTTTGACACCTTCCTCACACTCATTTTCTCTCATTCCACCTAAAAATTGAAGATAACACACAACATGACCTTCTCAATTTTTCCTAGAATTTTTCTCAGCTGCAAGGCCCTTCATTCATCCACCAAAATCACCCTTTCCTACACTCTGTTTTTCCATATTTCCATTCATTCACTCATTTCATTAACACCCTAGGGTTTTCATCATTCTAGTGACAGAAAAAATGGAAAGTGACAAGAAAATATTCAAAGGAGGGCACCACCTCAGGCTTGAACCATTAGACAGAAGGTGCTTTGAAAGAGCTCAATGTTTGACATTTTGTGAAATGCTTATGGAAGGGGGGTACCATCTTCAGTTGTCCAACCTATTTTAAAAAAGCTACAATATGGGAAAGGTCACTCTTGTAGGTATGGATATCATCCTATAATCTGACCTAATTGCTTCAGCTACAGGTATCCCTTCTCATGGAGAGAAATGGTTCAAAGGCATTGACCTAGATATTGAAAACTATAGGAAATTCCTCAAGCCTCATGCTAGAGAGGATCGATAATTTATTTTTCCTTTCAGACACCTCAGAAACAAGTATTATCCTCTGATGATGTTCATAATGAAGTACTTCACATGTGAAGGAATATTCTCTAGTTTTTAAAGGTATCACATAAGGATTTTGATGCATTTTACCTCAGTCAAAACACTTTATTTGCCACACTATTTGTATAGGAGCTTGATTAAGATGGCTGAGAAGGTTCAAATAGAAGTGAAGATCATCACACTAGTATTTCTCAGCATGGCCTAATCAAGCTCATTGTGTTGCATCACTTTTCCTCCATAAACATGACCTGGGAAAAATTCTTGGAGATATTGTTAGTAGCGTTTTCCGTCTTTCCTATTACATCATCAACACAACCAATGGAGATTGTCTCTTCTAGCATGCCTACTTAGCCTTCATATGTTCCTAGGCTTATGGAATTTTCTCACACATATGAGAGGGGGAAGAGAAAAATATTTGTGCCTAAGTATACCAAGAGTTTTCATACATTTGGCGCCATGGTTGAACAATGTCAGATAGAGGAACAACCTCTTTTGCATCAGCATAGTGAGTCAGTTCCATTGGAGGCTGAGGTATCAAAGAAATTGGAGGTCAGATAAGTTGAAGAGATCATCAAAGAGAAAGATAAAGAGATAGTAAAATTGAAAGAGGCATTCTCCATTACCCAATCTCAAATTACTTTCCTTCAGCATGAAAATTTCCAATTGAAAGTGAATCAAATCCTACAAAGCAAGTACAAATCATACATGGAGGAAAACAAAGGTAAAGGAAAGAAGATGATTTTTTTTACCAAATGCAAGACATGGAGGATGAAACACAAACAAGAAAACCACAAACAAGAGGCCTAAAAAGGCACTGGAGCGAGAAATACAGTCAACTCATAAATCTAAAGAGTTGAGCTTTTATGAGCTTATTGCCATGGAGATCATTGAGAACATAGAGCTTTGGTTGTCAAGATTTAATGAGCATTTCGAGAAGCTATTGAAGAAGGTTAAAAGTGATAACAAGCTGCAAAGACATATTAAAAACCACTATTGTACCAGGGACACCATCTCTCAAATAAGGTTGAAACAAGTGAAGAAATGGCTTAAAGAGGAACAAATGAAGCTTAAGGAGAAGGATAGCTTGGAATTATTGGATGAAGATTCTTTAGATATGTAGCCAATCTCTCACAGGTGCCATAGAACCAATTTTGAGGAGTTTTGATCAATTTTGGTATTTTATATGATTTTTTTACAGAATTCTGGAAATTTTCCCATTGCAGAAGGGTAACTGACTTTTGTTACTTTTATTTTGGAGGCATCCAAATGGTGATTTATTTACATGGATGGATGTATTTTGATGAGTAAATCATATATGAGGAACCCTCATGGAAGGACAAGCTGTAATTTGGGAGAAAGAGCTCAAAAACCACTCATTCTTCATTTTTCTTCCTCCTTTTTGGACCCTCTGTTACACTTTTGATGACCCTGGGAGAATGGATTTTTGAAGGCCTCCCCATGGTCCATTTTGAAAAATTCAAGATGTTGTGGAAACTAGAAACACAGGCCTAGTTAACCATTATTTCAAAAGTGGCCTAAAACTACCTCCAAATTTACGTTACTCTTATCCAAATTGTTTTTAATCTTCTGTAAGAAATGTCACAAATCAACATTGGATTCCTCAGGACACTTGTCAAGCTAAGAAATGGTCACAAATTCGAGGAATTGTTTTCCTATGAGTTTTCATTAGAATTATTGGGTTGGTTTTGGCTTCCTATCATGATGGAACATGTAATTAATGTAAGGGACAAACACACCTAGTTTATAGCTAAATCCAGGGAATGGTTTCTAACCTCCCTAGAAAATAGGAAATGACTCATATTTTGCGTTTATGATCCATTTTGGATGGGATTTCGAAATGATGAGATTTCATAGTATATATTTTATATAAGTAGATTATTTTTAGTCCTTTTTTGGTTGGATAGTCTCATATTGCTGTGGAGCTCTTGTAATCAACATTTGGAATGAAATTAGAGACAAATTTGCAGGAATTGTGTTGAGATGCTTGTGGTATGCTTTCGAGCATATGTTTTTGTCATGTACGTTTATCATTTCATGCTTAATATCATGTATTCTTCTTCATATATGTTTATCCTGTAAGCTTGAGAGAAGAAATCGTGTTTATGCATGCTCTGTTTTAGACAAGATTCACCATATTATGTTTATTTGCTTCTAAACTAAATGAATTCACCTAAGTGCTCATTAAAACTCTCCTTCTCATCCTATACACAATGAATTATTAAAATGATTTCAAACTACCTATCTTACCTCACATATTCTCTGGAGGTTCACCTTGAAGTTCAAACCTAAAAACCTTATACATAGTTCATTCACTAAATTTTCTGTCGAGCACTAAAAACATCAACCAAAATATATTTATTGAGCTTATATACCTAGCCTAAGATCATTAGATACTCAACCATTCATTTGACTGCAAAAGTGACAAAGAGAGAGCCCTCTCTGGTTCGAGTAGGGCTAGCTTCCTAACATAAAGTTTGGTCTGTGGTTACCTTTATCCAATCCTATTTTCAGCCTTGGGAATTTGGGGAGAGTGATAACACCTTACACGTTGTCCTACTTTATCACTTGTTTCTAGAGAAAAATATGCCTCCAATTTACAACCACGTTCTCTACTACGCTAAGTAATCCTTTAGGGAACAAATTCATCTCATTGCTTCCTGGGACATACCCACAACATATCTAATCCCAATCAATATGCACATGACTCTAGAAAAAAAAATTCACTTTTTAGGTTCTATCATCCCCTTCTCTGCTTCATCAGTCCTTTGGGTAATCCATTTCCTCTTCCGTGTAGTCACTCACTGTCAAGCCATAAAGTTGAGTAAATGATTTAACATTTTTTTTGTTAAACCGAGGTAGGTAAACTATGAAGTGAAATGCAATGTGTGTAAAATGACTACTTAGCTTCTTTCCTATGAATAAATCAAGAAAGAACCAAGTATAGGTTGATATTAGAGTTGAGTCCAGCTTACACTAGTTTTCATAATTATTAATTCAATTGTTGACCTTGATGGAACGAGATTTTAGATTTGGAAAGATGCATTTTCACACCAATTTCTCTTCTTGAAATAGTAATTGTTTAGTCAAAAGTGATTGAATGTAATGGAAAATAATTCTAAGTGAAATCAATGTTCCTTGCTTATAATAAAATTCACTCAATTAAAATAATAATTATTTTAATTCAAATACAAAATTCACCAATCTGTCACTCCGATCACTATTTCAAGCACATAAAACTTAAATAATTCTAATGATTTAAATTTGAAACACAATAAATACTAATCAAGGAAACAAATCTAACTAAATCCTACTCCCTATCTATGTTTTTTTTATCAAATTGGATTATTACAGGAAAATTGGATCTCTTATTACAACAATTTATGTGTGATTATAGGATCAGTACAAGAAAATTACAAGAAATCATTACATAAAATTCGTGTATTTTTAGGAAAACAGATTATGCACATTTTTAATATATATAACAAAAATGATAAAGAGAAATAACTCAAAACATTGCAGAATTGATAAAATACATGACAAAAGATATACAACATATACCATTGGCCCCTCCTAGTGTATGTTGCTAATGAAACACTTAGAAACTGCAAACAATTGTGCATAATGCCAGAAAATTCCTTCTTGTATCAACAAGAACCACAAACTTAGTATAGAATCACCACTTTACTCAAGATAATAACTATATTATATGTTTCCAACTTATATCTTCTTTATGCATCAATTTTTATACAGAAATTTCAAACTTAAACTGACTTTCCCAAACACAGGTTCAGTTTAGCATTTCAAGCCAGGATAAAATGATTACAAAGGAAAAATAGTGATATTTTTGTTATCACTAAGCTAGAACCAATTGGGTTGTTCAATTTTCAACCTAGTGCAACTATTTCAAACCACTTTGGACTGGAAGTTAGCACTTCCAGTCACATAGGGCTCTCTCAAAGAAAACAAATGAATACTCAAGATGAGATCTCTATTGCAAATGGCTAAATATTTTTGTGTTTTAAGTGATTTTTTAGGTGGAATATTGTATGAAGGCTACCATTAGGCATGGAGTCAGCTATGGGACTTCAATTACAAGAAAATGTAATCCATGAAAACAAAGATAATTAAGCTTAAAAGATAAATTTTTACAACAAAATCATCATACATGAAGGAAATTGGAGAATAAAACTATGAATTCCAAGTAATAATGATACTATGAAGCTGATGATAATATGAAAAATGGAAAGGCACAAATACATAAGCTCAAAATAAATCTCAGTTCTGAAAGACAACTACTGCAACTGTATATTATCTTGATAGAAAGAAATTACATAATAGCCTTCTCATTACATTCATAAACCCCTTTCAAACTCAAAAACTCCCTCATTTATCAAGTGAGGTCTCATACAATGGTCTTCCACCTAGGCCAGCCTCAAATTCCTACTTAAGAGACCTATTCCTAATAGAATTACATCACTTGGAGACTTCCTAGGGATATTTTTGTTTGGAAAAGTTTGAATATAAAAAGGACTCTTCTTTCATTAAATAACTCAAAAAATTATTTTAATAACCCTTATCAAATGCAACCAACTGATTTTATGAATGTGCTAGACTGTTGATGTGTCATAATGCCACGTGGATGCTAAGTTGGACCTCCACTTAGTCAAATTTTAAAATTTCTACACAAATCTAGCTAGTAAAATTTTTGTATAAAAACAGAGAGAGTTTTTTGTATATGGTCTCGTGCTTATGAAAAAACTCCTTCATATTTCCAAAATTCCTTTCCATTTGGTTATAAAATGATCTTGAAGTTGACTGCTAAAAAATCATTTCCAAAACTTTTGTAGCAAACTCCAAAATCCACTTTTTGCATAATATTAAGATTTCTGACTGCTGGAGGGTCTTCCTTAAGGCTAGCGAGGTAAAAAAATGCCTTAATCCATCCTTGTTTCAGAATTTTTTCTGATGTTTACCCTCTTGGAAAGCTACAACAACTTTCGTAGCAAATTTCTACCTTCAAGCATGGGAGTTGCTACGGAAGTGCCTAGTTTTCTAAGATTTTGCACTTTCTTCCTACTATCACCTCCAAAACACTTGTATCACCTCCAAAAAATTTATGAAAGCCTACATAAGCTACATTTAAGACTTTGTGAGCTTGAGTTGAATTGGTGAGTTGTATTGATGATTTGGCATGCTTTTTTGACTTGATGAGTTGTCAGCCACATGGAGGTTGACTACTAAGTTGTCTTATTGAAAAAGTGGCATAATAATATGCATGATTTTATTATGCAATTAATCCACATTTTCACTGCATTGACTACTCAAAAACCTGAAAAACACCTAACACTAGAAGAGAAACAAAGTACAGGAACTTTCGTAGCAAATTATGACCTGTTTACACTGAATATGTTGCAAAAGTTGGTAAAAGTGTCAAATTCACTACAATTACCATATTAAATCATGCACATTTTATTTTTGAATTTTCCTTTGACAATGACACCTATCACATTATTTTCAAACTCACCAAAATGCCTTCATACATGCAATTTTTTTGAAAATCTCAAATTAAAAAAAAATCCTATTCAACCCTAAGTGACTTACCCTAATAAACTCAAAACCAACCTAATGGTTATCATGGATAACAGTGACTCGAATGGGGATGTTGTGCCCTTGTGGTGCAACAAAGAACTCATAGACCACATGGCTACTCATTGGGCAGTTTCCAACTCGAAGAATGCAACTTGCAAACTAAATTCTTCTCTCAAAATTCCATTCAAATTGGAACTATACAAACTAATAATCACAACTACGACTGAAAACCATGCTGCAAACTGAAGAGCTACCTATGAGATTATTTATTTATATACCAATCTACCCTAAGCTGAAAATCAGATGTTTGTTTCAATCAATATGAAACCTCCAGTATAGCCAGTCAAAGAGCTGATCCAACACCTAGGCTTCTTGACTGTTCATAAGTGGACCATCTATTGGAAACTCAAAATAAAAATTGAATCCATAACCTGAACTTATAAATGAAAGAAACTCCACCTTCACTAATGACTAAAATATTCTTACCAAAGGATCTTGATAATCATGAGAAATCTCCTCTTTTGATGAAAGCATCAAATCAGCAAAAGGATCCTTGAAAACACTGAAAAGTATCCTGTCCTGATGATCCAAAGGATAATATTCATTCATAACTGCAAGATGTCTCTGTTTTATGCCTTCATTTTCAACATCATTCTTAAGACATGACTTTGAATTTATATTAAAATCTTCAATGGGAGCAACCATATCATGTGCTAGATGGATGTTTAAAAATGACTTTTCATGAATTACAATGAGAACTTCATGTATATCATCACACAAAAACAAAAAAAAATTGATCATTTAAATTGTAACAAGACATTTGGGGACAAAAAATTGTGGATCAAAAAGTTTCTGATTATTGTTTATAAGTGCTTCCTTATGAAAATCTCAAGCATACTCAAGGAATAAACCTCCTCCTCATGATGAAAAGAAACATGTTTCACATAAAATTCTCCTTTCTCCTGCCCATTTTCATGTTGTTGAGCATTCAACTCTTTGTTCTTAATATGCTCGGGGGTTATCTAAAAGCGAAATTTCATCACATGTTACCTCACTGTTCATAATTTTCATGCATGTATTTTCAACAACCTGATCTTGAGGAGTTTCTTTTTGACATAAAATCTCAGAAAAGGAATGGGATGAAAAAAATTTGAATGATTTGGTTCATACCTTTGACTGCATATAGATTGAAAAGGCTACAAATCCTCATAAATTTCATGCAATATGAATTGACTGTAAAATTGTTGATCCATTTCATCTTCAACTAAAGAAGATACATCTGCTTGTTGGAAAATTTCTTGATCATCATTACAACTAGCTTGTGAAGAAAATTCATAAAATGCCTCTAATATCTCCACATCATCCATACATTCTACATCATCATCAATACTTTTAATATATTGAATGAAACCCTTCCAAATATTACAATAGAATTGAAACAATGGTGATTAAGGATGAGACTTCCCATAATGTCCAAAAAATATTATATGGAAATCTTTAAGAGAACGCAATCTTCCTGATTTCAACCTTTCATACCACACTATAGCTTTGTCTTCTAGGTTAGCCATAAACATATTCATGAGAAAATCCCCGAGAAACTCAACCCTCAGTCTACATACATGTATATGGAATTTAACCAAATGCAGACCAACATCATCTTTCTTTTCATCTTTGAACATGGGAAGATGGGTTGACCAATCAACGCAAGGTATAGGATTTGGAAAACCATAGATGTGAGATCAATCCATAGGGGCATAACTAGGATTTATCCTTGCAATAGAAATCATATTTGAATTTCTTCAAGTTACTGATCTTCAAGAAGTGGAGTCACCATTAATCTTTGAATTTCTGAATTCTTCAAGAATGGAGTCACCAAGGTAGAAGTGTAGCCTTGAATATTTCTGATCTCCTGCTACCTTCAAGACCTCATTTACTTTGATTGGAATCAATTACCCATGATAATGTAGCTTCGAACTCCCATAAGACGCACCAAAATGTTATCACTAGGCTGGAACAATTTGGGTTGTTCAATTGTCAACTTAGTGCAACTATTTCAAACCACTTTGGACTAGAAGTTATCCCTTCCAATAAAAAAGGGCTCTCTCAAAGAAAACAAATGAATACTCAATATAAGATCTCCATTGCAGATGGATAAATATTTTTGTGTTTTAAGATATTTTGCAGGTGGAAGATTGTATGAAGGCTACCATTGGGCATGGAGACAGCTACGGGACTTCAATTACAAGCAAATGTAATCCATGTAAAATGAGGCAATTAAGCTTAAAAAATAACTTTTTACAGAAAAAAATAATACATGAAGGAAATTGGAGCATAAAACTATGAATTCCAAGTAATCATGATACTATGAAGCTGATGATAATATGAAAAATTGAAAGACACAAATAGATAAGCTCAAAAGAAATATCAGGTCTGAAAGACAACTGTTGCAACTGTATATTAACTTGATAAAAATAAATTAAATAATATCTTTATCATTACATTCATCAACCCCTTTCAAACTCAAAAAATCCATAATTTATAGATTGAGGTCTCATACAATGGTCTGCCACCTGGGCCAACCTCAAATTCCTACTTAAGAGACATATTCCTAATCTAATTACATCACTTGGAGACCTCCTAGGGATATTTTTTGTTTTGCAGAGTTTGAATATAAAAAGGACTCTTCTTTCATTTAATAACTCAAAAAATTCTTTTAATAACCCTTATCAAATGAAACCAACTGATTTTATGAATGTGTTGAACTGTCGATGTGTCATCATGCCATGTGTATGTTGAGCTGGACCTCCACCAAGTCGAATTTTAAAATTTCTACACAAATCTGGCTAGTAAAAATTATGAAAAATATGCCTCAAAGATGATTGAATATTTTACAAACCCTGATGGCTGTGAAAAATATGAGAGAGTTTTTTGTAGATGGGCACGTCAGAAATTCCTTTCCATTTGGTTAGAAAGAGAGTTTTAAGTTGACTACTAAACTAATCATTTCGAGAAGTTTCGTAGCAAACTCCAAAATCCACCTTTTTGATAATATTTAAGATTTATGACTATTGGAGGGTATTCCTTGAGGCTAATGAGGTAAACACATGCCTTAATTCATCATTTTTCTGATATTTTTTCTGATTTTTACCCTCATGGGAAGCTACAACAACTTTCATAGCAAATTTCTACCTTCAAGCCTGGGAGTTTCTATGAAAGTGCCTAGTTTTCTGAGATTTTGCACTTTCTTCCTACTATCACCTCCAAAACACTTGTATTAGCTCCAAAAAATTTATAAAAGCCTACATAAGTTGGAGTTAATAATTCATGAGCTTGAGTTGAAATGGTGAGTTGTATTGATGAGTTAGCATGTTTTGTTGACTTGATAAGTTGTCAACCACATGGAGGTTGACTACTGAGTTGTCTTCTTGAAAAAGTGGCATAATAGTATGCATGATTTTATTCTATAATTCATCGACCTTTTCACTGCATTGACTTCTCAAAAACATCAAAAAAACCTAACGTTGGAAGAAAAACATAGTACAAGAACTTTCGTAGCAATTTTGACCCGTTTACACTGAATTTGTTGCGGAAGTTGGTAAAAGTATCAAATTCACTACAATGACCAGACTAACTCATGCACAAAATATTTTTTGGATTTTCCTTTGACAATGACACCTATCGCATTAATGATGACCTTTCAAACTCACCAAACAACCTTCATACATGAAATATTTTTGAAAATATCAAATTTATAAAAAAAAAAAAATCATATTCAACCCTAAGTGGCTTACCCTAATCAACTCAAAAAAATCCTAATGGTTATCATGGATAAAAATTTGCATGGCTTCCTTGATTCTTCATGACTTGCAAGATAACTTATAGGTACAACAGATCGAATTCCAAATTATGGAGAGGACTAAGTAAATTTCCCAAATGGCCTACAATATTTGTTGAGTGGAGATGCTATGTTGAACATCCTTTGACTAATGGGTTTCAAGCAGTTATGAGAAGGTCAAATATATATTCCTCCATTATATGAACATTTTGATCATGCTCCATGTGTCATAGTCACATTAGTTGACGTGGATCTCCACAAAAATTGAATGGATTACAAGAATTATCCATTTATTAATTCCTACAATTAAAGGAATTCCTATAATTTTCTGTTTTACCCATTAGTACATGAAATAAAAGCATTCAATGAGTATTTATGAATGAAAAATAAAACATGTTTTCCATAAAATACTGTTACCTTCAATTTTATCCTTTTACGCCACTTCATTCATCAAATTGGTAAAAGAGAAGGATTCAAGGTTCAAATGGAGGGTTAAAGGGTATAAAAAAAGTGGTCAAGGATACCATAACTTGGACCCAACACTCACATTCCATATTTAGGCATCCCCTTATTTTCTTCCTCAGTCCATCAAGCGATCCATCCCTTGGAAAGGCATCATCACATAGGAAGAATTTTCTCATCTAAGGCATCCCTCTGACTTGCTTTAATAACACAAAACATGCGTAATAGAATACATCATGGAGGTAATGTACATATCATAGGGTTCCAGTGTCACTGCAATGACCCGGTCCTTGGAAACTTCAGCTCCATCATGTTCTTGTAGTGCAAGTTGATATTATTGCGCTGATATTGGTTTCCTTGCATTTAGCCTCATATGCTCATGCTAGAAATTTCATTATTTCTCCTACATCAAAAGCACTTGAGTTTTATGAGATTTCTTATTAAAATTTTAAATCAATTAAAAAAATACTTTCATTAGCAGATTTATTTATGGTTAACCATAAAATTTTAAATCAATTCAAATCATAACTTTAATAGAGATTTTTTTTTTCAACTCGTAACTAATACTTATCTCTTTAGTTGCTCTTTGATTCATTGATCTTGCAAGCACTGCGTGCTTTTTCAGACTTGGAAATCCCTTAGTGGTTTGTTTTATTCATAGCTCCACACAATATTTAGCTCCATATTTAAGTCCAACTCACTGAGTGGTTATTAACCCCAAGGAAATAACTCAGTGTTGTTTACACTGATCCACGTAGGATTTTCGTATAGCTCCATCCCATAGTCTAAGTCATTGAGTAGTTTCACCCCCAAGGGAATCAATTAGTGGTGAATATTCTTCTCTATGCAGCCCTTTTGTATAGGTCAAAACAAGCCCCCCCTCTTTTTCACCTCCCAGTGAGTGTAGGACTATCATCTACCATCAAGGTAGGAATATGTTGACAAGAATATCATCACACCACCATCAAATCCCCATCATCACACCTCCAAGCCCATGCAACCCTGATTCCATGAAGTCTACCTATCCCAAAGTTTTCTCATAGTGGGTATTCTTTAGTGTCTTCCGACCAAGCATCCTATAGGCATGATCTAATGACATGTGCGTGGATTGTTACGGCCAAGTACCTATATGGAATGCTAGAGTACACTCCTCATGGAGACTTATAGTTAAGGTACCAATTACGAATTGCTACCATGAGACAAAAAAAGTTCACAAGCTTCAATGCCACCACAATATTACTCTTCCTGAACTCCATGCTACATCATCTTTCCCATGTCACAACATTTAATTTTCCATGACATACACTCAAAAATTTTAACCAAATTTTTTTAATTTACCAATCCTTGCTTCATCCAAAATTCTGATCTCCTAGGCTTGAAATATGAAGTTATTTCATTTGGATCCTTTGCAGGTGTTGTTGATCTTTCATGGTGGCTTTTATCTCACACACCATTACAACACTTTTACTTGCAACCTTATTTTTCAATCAGACAACACTTTTTAGTGTTTATATACATATATATGGATTCTATATTAGTTACAAAATTCACAACAACCTGAAGTGACCTCAAAATTATAATACTCATAATAATTCTATTACTCCAACTTTATTTCCAATAAATTGAAATAATGTTGTTATTACACTATACCTGTGCATCATATTTATTCCAAGCACTTCACAATGCAAGTAAACATTCATTCGAACATACTAATAATTTAGAATTGCTAAATTCATATCTCTAAATTCGTTAGCATTTAATTTTTTTTTTTTTTCATTTCACCCAATCATGCATTACAAAAGTCATTTCAATATTTTTTACCAAAGGCTCCCCACCTTCACCATACCACTTCCTAGTATCCATGCAACACTTGCATTAAATTGAAATAATGGTTTTTAAATTCAACTGAAGGATTTCTTACCCAACTCCTTTCCTTTACCCTTTTCTTGGGTTTACTACTACCTTATTTACTTGGCATCACTACCAACACTTTCAACAGAATCCTTTTGAAGGGTCCATCTGGTTGATAACATTTCTATTGTTGCAATACATAGTATTTCCTGAAAGGATATTAGCATCACACATTAGTCATAAATTCATTCATTCAAATATTTATAATTTCAATGAAAACTTCATAAATGGATTTTCATTTGTATCAATTATAATCATGTATTTTTCCATGTTATTCTCATGCTATCAATGTCCATCCTTTATCATTTCCATACATGCTCACAAAAATGGTCAAGAGAATATGTATAACATACTAATAATGATAATTATTAGCATTAGGTCATTATTTCCCACTTACCTAATGGATATTCATTGGGTCCTTCATTTTTGGAAAAATTTTGACCAAATTTGGTGGGAAAAGGTTATATAAGTAATTCATGGAAGAAGGGAAGGAAAATGGAAAAACAGATCAGAAGTCGAGAATAAAAAATAGAAAGTCAAAAGGAGAGATATCTAGCTTACGTTGAGATGCTAGCTACTGGAATGAAGACTGAAATGTTATGATCTTATTGATGAAATCTAATTTTATATTTTGTGGTCTCATATTCTCTGAATGATCTCACATATCTCTGTGTATTTTTAATGTATTGTTCCTCTTTTATAATATAAAGGAAGTATTGTGGGGATCAATTCCATGTCTATGTGTGTGAAATGATTATGATTTATTTGGCCTCTTTAAAAATTTTGTTATGATGTTTCAATGCATTTGTCTATTATTTATTTCTATAAAAGCTTCAATTTTAAATATATGAAGATCTTTGACTCACCATGCACACATTGTGTAATTATTTAAAAAAAGAACCAATCCTTTACTAGTTTGTCCTTGATGTTATTTATCAATTCTCTTTGTCCTTGAATTCCTCAGCATGCCTTGGGTGAGACATTTCTCCCTTGTAGAGGAATGTAAGTGTCAACTACAATAGAGTCTTTTGTTGGAAACGAGTGGTTGAACCCTAGGTCTTCCAAGTAAATTTAATACCAACAATACTTCATAAAACATTGATTCCATTAAATAACCTCACCATGTTACTTAAAACATGGTAAATACAAATTTCATTTTCATACCATTTATATAGATATAAAATTTTAAATATTAATTAATTATCATACTTATCTAATGGCTCTTAATTAATGACCTATAAGACCAAACAACATCATTATTCCTTTATTTCATTTTCCCATATTTCTCATATTCATAGAGGATATAATACACACACACCCACACACACATCAACCATGAAGAATTTATTTAAGGAAACTCCTTTCGTATGCTATTTTCATAGTTTGTCATGTCATTGTGAATTTTATTCATGTGGACATAGCCAGTCCACCTAGTTGTTATGTCATGTTCTTTTTTCCTCTGTTACCATTTGTCTTATGCACAAGGTATAGTCATAATTTTGCACTTCTGTTTGGGTTTTATTTAGCTCTTCTCTAAAGCTCCTTTCCTTTCCTTTCCCACAACCAAAAAACCACTAAGACCAAACCATAAAAGGAAGTAACAAAGAATTAAAACAGAGGAAAAATAATATAGAAAACACATGAAAACATATAAAGTAGCATGACCATGCTCAAAGTCAACAAATGAAAAACAACAAGAGAAAATATGAAACCAATTATTATAATAGAGTCATGTAAAACATCCTCGTCATTCGTTATCCCAAAACAAAATCAATCTCTTGATTATTGGTGATCATTTTTTCCATCACCAACACATGCAAAAAAAAATAGTGCAAACTCCTTTCCAAGGTCTATAGCAACCTCAAAATTTCAACATCCCTCTACATACTTCAAGAAGGAACTTTTAATATTTCATAGAGCTTGGGGGGGTGCTCCCTCATCTCTTTTTGCATTAAAAGTTGTTGGTTCAAATTTTTGGAGTTTGTATGAGCTCTTCTTCTTCTTCCATTATATGTTAGGGAAGTATTTCTTTAGGTGTGGATCTCTAGAGTACCAACATGAAATTGAATTTATTTTATCTCTAGCTTTATGATGTTCCTGTCCAACCTTGTCATCATGAAATTTCTAGAGGTTAATTCTTGAAGTAAGATTTTGTAGCAACATTTTTTTCAACCTTGCCTGTTCTTTTTTCTTTCTAATGAGCCTTTAATTCTCTGCAATGTAGCTCTTCAGCTCAACTTTCAAGCTCCTGAAGGTTTCTCCTCTTTTAGGGGAACTTTCCATTTCTTGCCCATGATGAAATTTCCCCATGCTATGATACACTATACTATTGTCAATTCTTTAATTTATTGTTGGATTTGATTCTTCTTATGTTTTGTCACACATACATAGTTATTAGTTGCACTAGCAAAAACTAATTGACTTGTTACCTTGCCATGCCAACAATAAGCATTTTGGCCAGAAGTATTTTGATTTTTTTCTATGCACACATCTTAGAACTCATGTCAAACACATATTCCAAGAATAAAAAATGCATATCAGCATGTTTATGTCCATATCATTACTAGGTTTGAAATCAATAATTTTACCAAGACTAGTAGCGATGACATCTGCAAGCTTAAAAAGCCAGTTGGAAAAAAATTAACATATTAAAATTTTCCATTCCTATAATTTCACAAGTATGATACTACCACATGCATAAAAAACACAATCACCTATCAAATTATATGGTCAACACACATTTTCACACAACAAGCAATCATCCTTTAAATAACACAAAGTGTGGTGACCTTTGTAATGGAGATCAATATTATTCTCCCAAGGGTATAATATTAAACTCTTGCTCTGATGTTGCACCCTGTAACTCTTAACTTATCCTCAAAAGCCCAATCAGTCCGAGTGTTGAAACTAGGCACTCTGTTACTCTGTATCATAACTCTAAATATTATCATCAAATGTTTAGTGTAGAACCTTCACTTTTTATTTCATCTGTTATTGAGCCCATCCAGTCAAAGTGTTGAACTCGGATGCTTTGATACTACTCTATAGCGATCCATCCCACCACATTGGATTAAACCAAGTTGAATAAGAGGCATTAATTTTAACTAACCTGACCTCCATGCTATCATTATGAAGATGGGGTTATAAAAAAATCTTTCTCAAAGTTAGCTAAATTAACTTTGGATAACACCATTACGTCCATCTTGTCAAGAACCTTTCAATGATATAAATTTTATCTCGATCTAATGACTAGATAAAAAATTATGAAAATTTAATGTTGACCTTATAATCCCTTCCACATAAGCAAGAACCTACCACATGGAACCTACATGGTTCCACCACCTCACCAAGTGGTTCCACCTCATCCTATGCACCAACGTGGACATGGGTAAGCCCATGTAACCCTTACCACATAGACTACTTGTGGACTCCATTGAGTTTAGGATCTATGTGTAAATATTTTCTTTCATGTTATACCTAGTTCACTTGGGAACCTAGAGTTCCCAAACTTTACCATGTGAAAACATTTCGGACTCTCAAATATGTCTATAGCCCCAAAGGTATTCAATTATGCACTACATCTAGTGCCTCCTATACTTAAATAATTTTTGGCCACAAATATCGATTTCCTGTGTTAGGAAAAATATTGAGAGGTGGGGGGGTGGGGGGGGGGGGTTGTGGGTTGAAATAATTATTCTAAACTACTTAAACTTTTATTTTCTTAATCATTTTTCTGTACATGACTATTATGAAGTAAACCTGCATATGTACATGATCATGACGAATACAAGCAGTGTATATCCAATTCACTAACATTTCATTTAATTTATCATTTGTTTAAATTGAACCAGTGTATCAATACTTCATTAAACATTAATTAAATAGTAACCATTTGTAGTAAGAATAGAATAAGCCATCACACACAAGAAACACATGAACACCAATATTTTTTAGGTGGAAAACCAATGTGGGAGAAAACATTCGTTTGTGTTGTTTCTGTCTTATTATTTTATCATAAATAGAAAATTCTTACAAAATTGTACTGGTGCAGACTCATACCAATACGCATGCACCCATCTACAGAAGGCTACAACCTTCTCTTGTTTTCCAACCTCTAAAGGAAGGTCAATACAACCCCCTTATACTATGTTATTTGTGGATCACTTTTCAGTATGTTTCAAATTGGATCCATTCCAAATATCAGAAAATAATACTGAAACCAATATTGAACCAAGTCACTTAATCACTTGAATCAACTGTATCACCAAGTCAAATATAGAAATAACGTTTTCAAACAACCATATGACCTTATATCACTGTATACCCATTCATCAGAACACCAGACCACATATTGTTCATCATTGAAACCAGATCTTGTCACTACAAACCTTGTATAAACACATGTCAAAATATATACTTTATTGTAATTACTCATACCTACGTATGTACGTGTTTCCCCTAAATCATATCTACGTACATATCTCAAAATAGTGAAAGCTAAATCTATATCAATGTACCGCTGAATCAATCACCCAAGTAGATATTGAAGGCATCATAAATCAATGAACCAAATACAAATGATCACATAGTAGAATCATCACAAGTTAATGCTTTACTTCATAATTAATTCAACCCAATTAGTATTTTCAAACATAGATAATTATAAGAGAGACTTCAATGATAAAAAACAACAAACATAACATAATTGATCAACCATTATCATCAGCTCATACTGAAAAACCATAACAGATGTATGTGACCCTTATAATGAAATTATGCATATGTACGTGCGTTTCATACTTGACACTCGTGTACCGATTTGTCCATACTGCAGAATTTATATGCGATTACCTAGAAGTAGATCCGCGTATGTATGCAATTTTTCTGAAATAAACCTGTGTACATATTTGTAATTACTGAGTCATACCTTTGTTGCAAAAAAAAAATTCAGTCAAACCCAAATATATGCATACAAAGTAACAAACACACGTCATAGAATTATCATCACAGATCAAACCATAAGCAGATTAGGTAGTCCTTTCAGATCTAATAGATCTGATCCCTCATCATACTCTGTGTGCACACTTTTTTACATGCACACTCCACCACTTTGATCACCATATCCTTTTGTAGCTTAGGTCCTAGCCAATACATTGGGTCAAACTCATAGTAATGTCGATGGTTTTCTTTGACGGGATAAAATATCCATTGTTGCACTCAATACTATGGGAAAATACCATGGTAAAGACCCCTGGTATTTAGAATACCGTGGTGAGGAAACTGTACGTGACTTTTCGTCACCATGCTCGCATATGTACTTGTATTTTCTTTGCAAAACCTGCGTATACTTCCTCAAACTTTAACCTCATCATTTTTATGTCTCTGAACTGATATTTATTTTTCTAATCTTGTCTGTACTCATCACGTCGACATATTTACCAAGTAGGGTTCCATCAAGGACAACACATTAGGCATAATGCCAACAATCTACCCCTTTGGACTTGATGGCAACCATTTTGGTGTTTGGTTACCACCACCTGTAGATACATCTGTAGACATACCAAGCTCACCACCTGTAGATACATCTATATACATACCAATATTCTCTCCCAAGTCACCAAGCATTCTGCAAACACCAAGTTCTCTCCCCCTTTGATATCAAGGGAAAAGGGCAAACTAATGTTGAATGAGGAATTCTCTTCCCTTATTTGAAATGAGCGTTGTAGATGTGATCTGTTGAGCATGAAAATTGAATGTTGACCATGCTCCCCCTAAGAATAAGATGAAATTTCTGAAGATATACAAAGAAGTGCATGACTCTATGACTCAACCAAATATGAATTTTCCTATCACTAATGACTTGAGCTTACATCAATCACCCAACACAGTGGGATTACACATTTGAATCAATATTACATCAAATTATCAAAATGGGATTACAATATTCAAAACATGACTAAGTATTACAATGATTACATCATGGATCTCTATGTGAATTTTACATCAAGAGACATTTATGACCAAAACAAAATACCACAATAAGAACATGATAATCATCAAAAACTATCATACACCATATAGGATTTGCACCATAAGCCTTAAGTGCGACGAAAAACACTTCAACAACATATGTGTCTTCAACAGAATAATCCATGACATATACTTATCATGAACACCATCATATCAGAATGCTAAAGAAATCATAATGCCAACAATGCATTAATAGAAGCATATAAAATTCTCAAAGCCTTTCCCTGAGTCTGTCCCACTATTTCTTCATCATAGAGAAAAATACATGACTATCTAGATTAGAAATTATGTATATATGTGACTCTCTTGCATAATATCTACGTAAAAAGTCAAATGTTTGAATTTTTTATAACCAAAACTCCCCTTGAGCTTGTACTATTTGTACTTGTTCACTATTACTACATCATATGTACTATTAAAAATATAAGAAACATGAATATAAAAAAAACCATGGGAATCATCATCAAGACAACATATGTATTGCTCCCCCTAAACATGAAATGTATGTCAAAATAATTAATGAAGTGAGGAAGCAGAGACCATTCCTAGTTTCTTTCTGAGATATTCAAAGGAATCATGTTTAACCTTTGAGGGAACATACTCCATTTTAACCTTTTTTTCATGTACCTATTTTCTCAGAAAGTGATATCTGATTGGAATATGCTTGGTTTTTGAGTTCATGACATGATTTTTAGAAATTCTTATGGCACTAGTATTATCACATATAATGGGTATAGGTTGAGAAAACTTTATTTTAATATCCTGCAATTTTTGCATCATCCAGAGAAGTTATGTGCAATAAGATACAACAACAACATATTCTACCTCAACAGTAGACAAAGCAATAGAGTTTTTTTTTTCTTTTTTCTGAACCATGATACCAAGCGGGGTCCCAAATAGAAAGCTCCTACACTAGTACTTTTCTAATCATCAACATTACCTTCCCAATCTGCATCTGTGTAAGCATGAAGAGAAATATTTGCATCTTTTGGATACCATAGACCATAATATCAAGTTACTTGTAAGTACTTGAATATTCTCTTGACTACATGGATATGTGTTTCTTTAGGAATTGCTTGAAACCTTCCAAAAATCCCAACTACATGCATGATGTTTGGACTTGTGCCTGTAAGGTAGAGCAATGTCTTGATCATAGATCTATATTTTGGTTAGTTTTCTAAGGGAGAACCATCATGGGAACTGAGAGTACATACTGTTACCATTGGTGTGCACATAGGCTTGCAATCTTCCTTTCCATATTTCTTCAAAATCTGCTTGAGGTACTTAGTCTACGAAAGAAAGATACCATTCGTTGCTTGTTGAACTTGAAGACCAAGAAATTATGTTAGTTCACCAAGTAAGGACATTTGAAATTCTTGTTGCATGAATGAAGCGAATATTTGACTCATATATTCTTCATTTCTTCCAAATATGATGTCATATACGTAAACAACAACTATCAAAAGTTTACCATCATTCATATTTATATATAGATTTCTATTTGCATGTAGGTTTTAACCCTATAAAAAATTTATCTCTAAACGAACTCTTAAAATAAAAAATAAATAATAGCGAGAGCATAAAACATAAAGCATATATACATAGATATTTTCCCCTGGATCCTAAAACCAGGACTACCAGATTGAATTTTCATTATGTTCCTTTTAAATTTACAATACATATATATGCATGACTAAGCATTCATAAACCCAAATCCATTAACCCTGGATTAGAACATAATCATAGTTCCCTTGACTGTATCTACAAAATACCATGGACAGAACCATAGGTAGGCCCGCCCACCTAATATAGGGTCTAATTTTATTTTTCCTGGGGCACTACCATAGACCCCATGTGGGGGGGCTAAGCCCCCATGCAAACCCCCCGATATGGGGGCAAAACCTCCCCTTGTGGCACCCTTGCAATGCCCGACGCAACGAAGGGGTGGCACTCGCCCCTCGCTTCGCACGTGAGTCTAATCGTGGAAAGAATATACCACACACCCAACACTGCAGACCCCTTAGTGAAACCTTCTTGTTGAATATACCTGCCGAGACGATAATACCATGC
The DNA here is from genome assembly GCA_034641835.2 of Pinus albicaulis. NCBI lineage: Eukaryota > Viridiplantae > Streptophyta > Pinopsida > Pinales > Pinaceae > Pinus > Pinus albicaulis. The sequence goes on along the minus strand of CM076582.1, from coordinate 585,437,365 downwards.
ACATAGAGATTTTTTTAGCCCATATAATTCCTTCTTGAGTTTGCAAACAATATTTTTATCATTTACTAATATGAACCCTTCAGGTTTTTCAATATAATATTCTTCTTCTAGGTCCCCATTTGGAAGTGAAGATTTAACATCCTTTTGATAGACTTTAAAATTATGAAAGCTATAAAATGAAAGGAACATTCTTATGGCTTCAAGTCTAGCTACAAGTGAAAATGTTTCTTTAAAGTCAATTCCTTCTTGTTGAGCTTAGCCTTTGCATACGAGTCTTGCTTTGTTTCTAATTACTTCTCCATTTTTATTTAGTTTGTTTTTGAATACCCATTTTCTCCCAATAACATTTTTATCACAAGGTCTTGGTACAAGTTCCCATATATGGTTCTTTTCTATTTGATCGATTTTTTCATCCATCTCCTTAACCCAATTTTCACCTTCGCTAGCTTGATTCACATTTTGAGGTTCAATTTTGGATAGTAAATCTAGATAGTTTGTACTCCTTCCTTTTCACCTAGCATTTGAGATTCCAGATGATTTTTCTGACCATATCTTGAAGGAGTATTTTCTGATACTTTTGTTCTTTCTGTTCCTTATTCTTATGTTTCATTGATTCTCTCTTATAGATCCTTCTATATTTTTGTAGGAATACATTCATCATCTATTGGTGCTTCCTTTTTAGTACCTGTGGATGCTTCATCAATCACAACATCAATACATTCAATTGTCTTTTGAAGTCTTTTATTGTAGATTTTATATCCTTTGCTTCTAGATGAGTATCCAAGGAGAATTCCTTCATTAGCTCTAGCTTCAAACTTTCCAAGCTTATCATCATTATTCTTTATGTAAAATTTTCTTCCAAAGACTCTAAAATGCCTAACAATTAGAGGCTTACCAAACCATAGTTCATGAGGAGTTTTATCTTTGTTTACCTGAATATGAACTTTGTTGAGGATATTCATGATTGTATGTTGGGGTCACTCCCATAAGGTATGAGGTGTTACGAAATCATCAAACATGGAACACATCATTTACTGGATTTTTTTGTTCATTCTTCGTGCCACTATGTTTTGTTGAGGAAATTTTAGCTATAGAAAACTCCCACTTGATGCCTGTTGTTCATAAAATTTGAAAAACTCATCTGATATAAATTTTCCTCCTCTATCTGATTTAATACATTTTATTTTAAAATCTAACTCATTCTCTACTATAACTTTGTATAATTTAAATTTATCAAATGCTTCATCTTTATGTTTTAATAAGCCAATCCAAGACATTCAAGTAAAATCATCAATGAATAATATGAAGTATTGTTCACCCCGAGGAGAATTATTTCTTATAGGACCACAAAAATCAGTATGAATAAGTTCAAGTGGCTTAATTGAAGTACCTTCTTTGGTATTAAATTGCACCCTAGTTTTCTTACCGAATTGACATGATTTTCATATGGTACTTTCAGCTATGGAGATGTTAGGCAAGTCACGAACTGCTCCCATTCTTCTTGACTTATGTAATTTACTAAAGCTTAGGTGTCCCAATATTTTGTGCTAGAGCAATATTTCTTCTTATTTTCTCAAGTAACAATGTTCTAGACTACCTTCCAAAAATAGACATCACCTGGAGTTCTTGTGCCCTTTATTTCAATATTTCCTATATCGAGATTATGAACCACATAATTCTTTCATCTGAAAAAAAACTCTTGCCCTTGGTCACACATCTGACTAACACTTCACAAGTTATGTTTTAATCCATCAACAAACAAAAAATTTCCATATTTAACCTTTTCTTTCAATAAAACAATTCCTTTCCCTTTGATAATCGCAGGTGAATTACTTGCAAATGTTACATTATTTTCTTTCTTTATTTCATTAAAGGAAATAAACTTATCTTTATCACATGTCATATGTTTTGAGTATCCACTATCAATGTACCACAAATTTTCTTGATATCCTACATACAAAGCCAAACCACGGCTTTCATATCTATGGCTTTATTTTTCCATACCTTGGATGTTGTTTCCTTTTGTTCATTTTTCGGGTTAGTCTCATTTTTCTTTTGCATTTAGTCTCTTTGTGCCCAAATTTATAGCAAAATGAGAAATATGTTTCATATTGGGGAGGTGAGAAGGAATTTTAGGATTATTTCTTTGATCCAATCTGATTCTTTTGTTTTCTTTCTTCTTTAGTCATGATAATTCTATAAGCAACACACTGAGAAACCTTATGACCAAAATTGTGACAAGTGAAACATTGGCCATGGAAGTAGAAATGTATGGGATAATAACACCTTTTTGTGAAATTTTTATTTTGATTGTGTTATGGAGGATTTACTTGAGAGACATTTTATCCCTTATTCCTTTGTTGAGAGCTAAAATTTGTTGATTACTTTCCTTTACTACATTGAGATAGCTTCCTATACCTGTTTCAAAAGATTTTGATTATTCTCCATTATATCCAAAACCTGTTTTATTAGAGGAGAGAATTCTACTTTGATGATTTATTATAGGATCTCAGAACCTTTAGAAAATCTAAGATTTATACCTTTTTTTTTCTCAAGTACCTTTCTTAGACTTACTGTTTCTAATTCTAACTTTTCATTATGTCTCTCCATTTCCAGATTTTGTTTCTGCAGAGCTTCTTCTGCTAATTTACCTTCTTCTATAAAAATTTTAAGCTAAGTTATTTCCTCAATGAGATTATCCTTTTATTCTAGGGAATCCAAAAATACATCATCAAACTCGCCAATACAATTATTTTTAAATGCCATAAGTAATTTATATTCTTTACCAGACTTACCTTCTTCACCATTTGAAATACCATCACTATCTTCGTGTATGTAGAAAATTTTATTGTTTTCAAACCTTCTTCTAACATTCATTTTTTTAGCATCCTTTCCTTTCTCATGGTTTTCTCTATAAGCGAATTTAGCATCATAATGACCAACTCTTCCACAAGAAAAAAAATTGAAAGGAAGCTTACCTCTAAATTTGCTAGTACCTACTTGGAGTTTCTTTACAAAATTTTCCTCTTATTCATCTCATACATATCCTGATTCCATGAGCTCCTCCTTTTCCTTTCCTTTAGAAGTATCTTTGAATGAAAATTCTATGATATCCGAGTAACCCCATTTTCTCATTTCATAGGCTGTTAAAATCCCATGAAGTTGTTCAATAGTAAGGTTCTTCAAATCCTGCATTTCTTAAATGACAGATAATTTCAAATCGAACTTTAAGATTAGATATCTTAAGGTTTTCTCAACCAGAGATGTTTCTTTTATTTCGTCACCAATATTTCTCATAGAATAAATGATCTAATATCCCCTAAGAAATAAACTTGCAATAATTTCATCATTGTGCATTATGAGAGTTTCATATTGAATTCTAAAAGTTTGAAGTTTGGCACTTTTTACCTTGGCTTCACCTTCATAAATTTGGATGATCTTCTCCCATATAGCCTTTGTGGTATTTAACTGCGTGACTTTGAAAAAAAATTATTCTGCCAAGATTCCTAACATAACATTGACCACCTTTGCATTAGTCTCATATTTTTCCTTTTTTTCTTCATCTGTGGGAATGGAGGATGGATATTGATATCATATGCTCCATATGGTTGTAGGTAATATCTTGTTCTGAATTTCGAGAAAACAAGATTAGATCCATTGACCAATGGTGGCCTGATAGATGTTGATCCTTCTTGCTTTCTCATCTTGATGAATCTTCCTTCAAGCGATCAATCTTCTTCTTGAGGACATGCTCTGATACCAATTGTTAGGAAAAATACTAAGCTAGGGGGGGGGGGGTGCACGGGTGGGGTGAACCAATATTTCAAACTACTTAAAATTTTATTTTCTTATTCTAATTTATGTACGTGACTATTATGAAGTAAACATGTGTTTCTACACAACTATTCACTAATTTTTTCGTTAATTTATCATATGTTTAACTTGAACCAATATATCAATACTTAATTAAACTTGAACCAATATATCAGTACTTAATTAAACATTAATTAAATAGTAACCATGTGTAGTAAGAATAGAATAAGCCATCACACATAAGAAGAACATGAACACTAGGATTTTTTAGCTGGAAACCCAATGTTGGAGAAAACCACCATTGTTGTTGTCCCTGTCTTATTCTTTTATTATAAAGAGAAATTTCTTACAAACTTGTACGAGCATAGATGCATACCAGTATGCAGGCACCCACCTACATAAGGCTACAACCTTCTCACATTTTCTAGCTTCTACTCGAAGGGATCTACAACCCCCTTATCCTCTCTTATTTTGGGACCACTTTTCAAAATGTTTCAAATTGGATCCATTCCAAATATCAGACAACAATATTGAACCAAGTCACTCAATCTCTAAACCAACTATAACACCAAGTCAAACATAGAAATAACTTTTTCAAACAAGCAAGCCAACTTATATCATTGTATACCCATTCATTAGAACACCAAACCACATATTTTTCATCACTAAAACCTGATTCTATCACTGTAAACCCTGTCCAAATACATGTCAAAACATATACGTTATTGTTCTTACTCATACCTACATATGTACATGTTTCCTCTAAAGAATATCCACAGAAAAATCTCAAAATATTGAAAGTTGAATCTGTATTGTTGAAATTTGAAACAAGAAACATTGGAAATGGCAACTAGAAATGGAATCCAAAAAATGGCACCCATAAATGGTACCATGTGAGGCTTCTGATTTAATTTTCCCTTAATTAAATTGGAAGAAAATTTGTAATTTCATCTCATGACAACTTGTATTAGTTAACCGAGTCAGGAATACTTAGTTAGCCTATTAAATTCGAGTTATAGGTCAAATATGAGGCATGTAGAGGAATTTCCATGATTTTAGGGGGTCCAGTTACAATTATTTGTGAGTTCTAATTAGTTAACTCAAGAAATTGAGTTAAAATCAGTTTAACTAGTTCTAGCTGAGAGATGAGCTACTGATAGGTCTAGTGAATTAAATATGATTTAATTCACAAGTAGTGATCAATTAGTTAACTAATAATCCACTATAATTAGTTATTTCATGTCAGTTCTAAGGAAGGACCAGTTGAGACTGAGGTTAAAGGGAATATATCTATCAATTGTACTATTATAAAATTGTACAAGTCATGCATGAGGTCATCAGGAAGGCCTTGAAGGATTGCGTAATCATTAATTGGTATTTTCCTATTTAATATGGGCTAAATTTTCCCAAGAATGCGTAAGGAAGGCATGCTAGGCAGAGGCAAGCAAAAGGTTAATTACATGACCGATTTTGCTTAGATTGCAAGCCAGATTCGAGCAGGATCAAAGTGATACAGTCAGTAGAGTGCATAATTTTCTTAGGAAGGGAAAAAACATTTTATTGTTTCATGATTTTGACCATATGAAACATAGAGATAAAGGGGTTTTGAGCATTTTATTTCCCCAGATACATCTTGTGTTGTGCAATTGATTATCTCTTTCTATTTCATGTTACGTGATTGTGCGATCATGTTTTGTTTCCACAAATTGTAGAAGCATTTAGTATATTTTTTTAGTACATTACAAGATTAGTTTGAATCCCATTGGTATATTTTCTACATGGTATCATAGCACCATGAATCATAATAGAAGAGAAAAAAATAGTTTTGTCTTGAATAGGTTCAAATTTGTAGATTTATTCTTTGGTGTCCAGCAGGAGATCAATATGTCTTTCAATGGATTGAGACTCGAATATGCTCTTCAAGGAAATTTGAATTACATAGCATGGGTGGAAAGGTTGGAGGCAATTCTCGAGGAAAATGGACTGAAGGAATTCATAAACAGTGATATTCCCTAGTGCAAAACAACAAATTCTCAACTTCTTGATGCATGGAAGAAGACGGTAGAAAAGGTGAGAAGGATCTTGTTAGAAGGAGTTATAGATCATATTATCTCGAGTATCCATGGGAATGGGACTCCATATGCTATGTGGAAGGGTTTGACATATAAGTTTCAGAATAGTAGTGACCACATAAGGTTAGCGCTGAAAGACAAGCTCAAAAAGATCAAGATGGAGGAGGGCGAGACGATACCCAAATACTTGACGAAGTTCACTCAATGTCAAGATGAGCTTGGAAGTGTTGGTGTGACAGTAGGCTATGATGAATTGGTGAGAATAGTTACGAGGACTTTGTGAATGGGCTACCAGACTGAGAGCATTTATGGTATGACTTGGTAAAAGAAGAGATAAGGCGGAGCACCAGAGATGATACCTCCAAAAAAGAAAAAGAAGAAGATTTTTCATTGGTTAGAAAAGGAATGAAAGCTAAGGGAAATAAGTCCCAAGGCGAAGAGGGAAAGAGATACTTATCCAAGATCAAGTGTATTCACTGTCACAAGCACGACCACTATGTCTCAAATTGTCCACAGAAGAAGGCAAGCAAGAAGGAGCTTTCAGTTGCAGTGGGAGAAGTGATAGATTTGCAGTTCAAGCTTTATTTTACTCTCATTTCATGCATTTCCAACACTATAATGGGATGCATTTTGTATATATATAGCGTTGCCTCATTCCATATGACGGGGAATAGATATCTCTTCAGTGACTTGGAGGAGAAGGACCTCCAATAGAACATAGAGTTTGGAAATGACGAGAGGTATAGCGCGACCAACATAGGTACAACTACCTTTTTTATCTAAAAATGGAACTATTTGTAATGTTATGCAAAGTATCCATTCTGATATAATTTAGTGTGCAAAGTGTTCTCCATGACTTGCAGGTTAAACAAAATAGTTTTGGTAATGTTTCTGAGTTTTATGTGTGAGGATTTGTTAATTAAATTTATTGTTTAACATATCACAGCAGAAATACACAGAAAGTAAAATTCACCATAACATAAGACATCAAATTGTTGACGCAGTTCACCCATCCTGGGCTACATCTGCCAGTCCAAGGCTCCCCAATGAAATTTCCTTGCTCTATTAAACTGCTCAAAATGGTTACACAGTGAAAAATATGCCTAAACAGGAAAAACCAACTGTAAATTCGACTTCAGAAGACAGAAAATATCTAGAAATGGATTTTTTTTCACCTCAAACAGTGAAATACAACCCAATACAGTGCCTTCTCCATGATGGCCCTGATGGCTCCTTCATCTTCCCTGAAGAAAAATATGATGTAGATCACCTCTGTTCACTCTAAAACCTATTCCAAACTCTTCAGAATGCTGAAGAAAGCCAAAATTGACTAAAATTTCATCTTTTTTGGTAAAAAATGGAGAGAGTTATGACTTCTACAAAAAAAATGCCCAATGTCCCCCAAAAACCCTACTAAAAGTGGGAGAACTCCAATTAACTTGACTAAAATGGCAGAATCTCCTTAACTGTCGGAACCACATGCTAAATCAGCGAAGGCAATAAATTTCCTGCTTAGTTGTTGGCGTGTTCACATGTGAGAAAGCCATTAACTGTTAACTGTTGGCAGAGAATTTTTAGTCCGCGCCCATGGTCACAGCGTGAAGGTCCTATGCAAAGGGGCTAGCCCTGCGGCGCTTATCCCTTTTATTCCATCTGTTCAATTTTTTAAGCACCAGGTTCCAAGTGGTTTTTTCATGTTGCGACGGGGCTTAAACCCAAGGGCTAGTCCAACCATTTTTCCACCTGTTCCAAAGGTCAAACTGACAATATGTTCACGAGTGCCCGACTCGTTCAACAAGCTGCACAGGTGGGTCGGTCAGGTCGCTCTGCCTAAAGTGTTGGGTTAGAGGTTCAAAACTCATAAACCTAAAAAAATTTCCAATTTATTCAACCCTTAAGCCTGGAGCCGCGTGATAGCCTCCAGGCAGGCCATGTGGGACCCTCTAATAAGCTGTCAAAAACCTTATAAAAAATAATTTTTTGCATAATATATTTTTTTGAACAAAATTTTTCACATAAGGTCAAACTAAGTCAAAGGTCCTGTTTTGGAGTTTATTGGATGATTTCAACCTCAGTAACTTTCACATATGACCTCGGTTTTGAGAACCATTTGTGGCACCAGAATTACAGCGATGAGACCTTTCTGGTTGTTCATATTGCAACCATTTCTGAGCACTTCCTTTTTTGAGAAATTTTCTTAACTTGGACATGATCTCCTGATCACACCTCCCCATTGGGAAACTTTTGGACCCCAAAAGCCTTCAATTACCTATTCAGAAGATTAGGGTACAAACCCCTCACCTTTTCCACCTCCATCCATTTTTCCTTACTCGGTTTGCTGCCTTTTAGAAAAATCCAAAGATAATCGACACTTCCCCTCTTCGAAGTGTGTGTCCTCCTATCAAGGATAGCATCCTCTTTCAGCTCATCCAAATATTATGGTGAGAAATCCTTTATGGATGGCAGTTGAATGTCACTTTCATGATCAGCGATTAAAGGAGGTTCATACAAACGTAAATTTTCCACATTCACAACGAAATACATTTGCATATATGAAGGCAAATCTAGTTGAAAAGCATTATTTCCAACTTGTTTAAGAATCTTGAATGGACCATAACGAATAGGCTTCATCTTTTTACCTTCTCCTTGCATTCTTCCCTTACTAATATGTAGCCATACCTCATCTCCTTCTTGAAACTTATGATCAACTCTGTGTTTGTCATGCCCCTCCTTGTACTTGCCTTGAATTTTTTCAAGATATTCTTGAACTTGCTGATGTATGAGCTGAATTATTGCAATGAACATGTGATCTTTGCCATTGTCACTATGCCCATCAATGGCAACATCCTTCTCAAGAATTAAATCTAAAGGTGACTTAGGCAAATATCCAAACAGGCTTCAAAAGGTGAAGTATTTGTAGAACAGTGCTTGGCTCGGTTGTAAGCATGCTGAATGTAATGCAAGTGCTCATCCAAAAGGTTGGGAGGCTTGCTGAAATAACCTCTCAAGAGATTTACAATGGTTTTGTTCACTACCTCTATTTGGCCATATGTTTGCGAATGGAAAGCAATACTCTTATTCAACTTGGTGTCCATCATCTTCCATAAATTAGACCAAAAATTCCCAACAAATCTGGAATCCCTATCACTAAAAATAGAAGAAAGAAATCCATAATGAACCCATACATGTTGAAAATATAAATCAGTAGCTTTTTCAGCAGTTATAGATTTCTTACATGGCATAAGAATACACATCTTGTTGAATCTATCAACTACTACATAAAGATAATCATGTTGCTTTCTAGACAATGGTAGACCTCCAACAAAATCCATAGAAACACTTTCCCATGGTCTAGAAGGTACCGGTAATGGCGTATATAAACCAAGCTTCCTATTTCTAGGCTTGATTGTAGCACATAATGAACAACCTATATTGAAATGTGAAACACTATCTACCATGTGAGGCCAATAACAATACCTATGTAAATGTGCCACCGTTTTGCTTACCCCTAAATGTCCAGCAAAAAGAGAAGAATGAGCTTCTCTCATGACACCTAGTCTCTCTCTCTTTGGTATACATAACTTGCCCATATGAAACAGCAAATTATTATGCAAGTGATAATCATTCTCCTCAACATGATTCCCTTCACTCAAGTTAGCATACACATCCTTAAAATCAACATCTGATGCATACTGTTCTATGTAACTCTCATGTACCATAGAATCATTCTTAAGTAAAGTAGTAGCACTAATAATAGGCCTTGAAAGCATATCAGCAACTTTATTGAAAATACCTTTCTTGTACCTTATTACCAAGTGAAATTTTTGTAGGAAACCCATCCATCTGAAATGTTGTGACTGCTGCAACTTACTTTGCAACTGCAAGTATTGTAAAGGCTGATGGTCGGTATGAACAACTGTCTCTTTGCCCATCAAATAGAGTTTCCACTTTTTTATGCTTTGTACCAATGCATACAACTCCTTATCATATTCAGGATAGCTCACAACAGCACCATTAAATGTCTCTGAATGAAATGTGATAGGCTTACCATGTTGTAAGAGAACCGCACCCATGGCATAATCACTAGCATCGGTCTGAATCTCGAATGGCTGTCTCAAGTCCAGTCATGCAAGGACTGGAGCTGAACTTATCTTCTCTTTCAAAGACTTAAAATATTTATGTTTCTTTCCTCCCCATTGGAAAGCACTCTTCACACTTGTCAATGCATGCATAGGATTTTCTACGACAGAGAAGTTAGAAATAAACTTCCTCCAATACTGAGTTGCACCCAAAAAACTTCTTACCTCTATAATGGATTTGGGAGTAGGCCAATTCACAATGGATTATACCTTAGAAGGATCAATTCTTAAAGCACCTCCTCCTACTATGTGTCCCAAATAAACCAAAGAAGCCTTTCCAAATTCACACTTTGACATTTTAAGAAATAACTGATTTTTCTTCAAAATATCAAGTAATTTCTTAACATGCATGACATGCTCGTCTCTAGTCTTGCTAAAAATTAAGATGTAATATAAGTAGACAACAATTAAATCATCAATAAAAGGACATAAGACATCATCCATTACCGCATGAAAGTTGCAGGTGCATTTCATAAACCAAATGGCATAACAAGCCACTCAAAGAGTCCATGTTTGGTTTTAAATGTTGTCTTCCAAATGTCACTTTCTGCAATTCTAAATTGATGATAACCATGACGTAAGTCTAACTTAGTGAAAAATTTATCATCTTTCAGCTGATCTAACAAATCATCTATCCTTGGGAGTGGGTCACGATTATTTACCGTTATTTTGTTCAATGCCCTGAAGTCCACACACATACGCCAAGTTCCATCTTTCTTCGGAATCAACACTATCGGTGACCCAAATGGCGAAGTGCTTGGTCTTACGAAACCTTTGTCCAACAAGTCCTTAATTTGCCTCTTTATTTCATCATTCTCCATGATAGACATGTGGTACATGCCTATGTTAGGAAGAGGACAATATTGTTGCAACTGTATTTCATGTTGAATCTCCATTTTAGGAGGCAAACCTGTCAGTTCCTGAAACATCTCATGATGTGCATCAACTACCTCATATAAATCTGATTTTAACTTGGAATCACAATTTTCAAATGACTCATGATTCACATCAACCTTAGGCTTAACCATAAGAATTACAAAACTCTTACTAGAATTCACTAGCCTTTTTACTTGTCCCGCATTTACCTTCGCTATATTTGTCTTTTTGCGATGTGCTCTGACAATAAACTCCTTGGCATATTTAAAAATATGATACTTATTTTCATGGTGATGGAAGATTTATTTCCTGTTGAATAAGTAAAGACTTCCCAAAACAATTCCTAATATATCAAGCAGCACCACATCAAGTTCAACTGTGTCAATAAAGTGTGCAGTAATTGTAAAATGCAATATGCACTTCCTTGAAACTTGTAAGTTTGCATTCTTGCATATCCAACCAAGTGGATATGGCTTTGGATGTGGAATGGTTTCAAGTTTAAGTTGTTTGAACAAGTCTTTTGATATGATATTTTCTTGTGACCCACTGTCAAACAGTGTGTCAATTTTTGTATGTTTTGAGATTACCCTCACATGGAACAATTAAATTCTTTCTTCCTCATTTGGAGCTTGTACATGACAGTTTGAAGTACTAGTGGTTGGCTTAGTTTCAGTTTATTTACCCTTCATATTCTTGAAACCCATGGCTATAATTTTGGTTTTGTCACCTGAATCATCACCTAAGTCTTGTTGTGTAGTTGTAGTAGTTGCAGTTTTCTTCTTTCCTTTATTTTTTCTTAAACCGAGTTCTTTTTTCAGGATGAAGTTTCCAACAGTTTTTCTCTTTATGGCCTTCTCTTGAACAGTGTTTACATATCACTTTCTCACCCTCTTTTTTGACAGATGCATTATTTTTTCCTTTTCCCTTAGAGGTTTTGTCTTTTTTTTCCCCTTAAAAGGCTTGTTTCTACCCTCATCAAAAGTAATTTTCCCTCTAGCCTCTAAATGTGTGGCTTGTACACAAACCTCATCTAGACTAGTAGGATTGAATGTAAGGATAATATGTCTAAGGTAGCTTTGAAAACCACCTATATATTTCAGCAAAGTGTCTTGACTTTGTAAGTCTACCCCTAATAAGAGTGCTCTTCTCCTAAACTCTTGGGTGTAGTCTTGTACATTTTGTCCCTTAAGTTGTCTGAAGTTTTGCAAATTCATGATAGCCTTTTGTAAATGATCTAATGGATAAAATTGCTTTTTAATTGTAGTAATAAATTCAGCCCATGATAAAGTGATCTTACGATGTTTTTTAATTTCTTCCTTGGTTTTAGCTTCCCACCATACCAATGTTGCTCCATCCATTCTCAAAGAGGCTAACTGAATGTTGGTGTCGTCATCATGAAGGTTCTGTATCCTCAAGTAAACCTCCAACTGCCTTATCCAATTGTCAAGTTTCTCTACATTGACTTCACCATTAAACATAGGCAACTCAAACTTAACATCAAGCTTTAAAAATTGAATTTTACCGGTGGTTTTGGACTTGTGAGATTGATTCACTGAAGTTGAGGATGATGATGTAGAGGAAGAGGATGAAGATGGGAATGGTGGTTCACCATTTCCTCCATGTCCTTTCTTTGACTTATCATCACTTTTCTTTCCTCCTGAAGATCCCTCTCCTTCCTTCTGATGTTTATACCCTTCTCCTACAAGCCTTTCATTCCTTTCTTGGTAGAGTATCCTCACCATCTCAGTCATGTCTAAGAATGCCTTTCGGAACACCCATTCTTCTTCTTTGGGATCAATGTCTTCAGCAACTTCTCCTTCTCTTGAAGACATGCTTAAGAATTCTTATATGACTCTTGGAGGTGAATTAGAAGGTGGATTTAATGGCTCTTTCTCCCTCCTTGGTTGAGGATTATTTTGAGCTCTAACCAATTGTCCTTCCCCTCTCTTGAGCTTAGGCCTAGTAAGCATCAAAACTTGCAAACAGTCAACTATTTATTTGCACAAGAACAAATGCAAAGTAAAACTCTAGCTTTGATACCAACTGATCTGAAAATGAAACTATTTTTAATGCTATAAAAATTATCCATTCTGATATAATTTAGTGTGCAAAGTGTTCTCCATGACTTGCAGGTTAAAAAAAATAGTTTTGGTAATGTTTCTGAGTTTTATGTGTGAGGATTTGTTAATTAAATTTACTGTTTAACATATCACAACAGAAATACATAGCAAGTAAAATTCACCATAACATAACACAACAAATTTTTGAGGCAGTTCACCCCTCCTGGGTTACATCTGTCAGTCCAAGGCTCCCCAATGGCATGTCCTTGCTCTATTAATTTTCTCAAAATGGTTACACAGGGAAATATATGCCTAAACAGGAAAAATCAACTGTAAATTCGACTTTAGAAGATAGAAAATATCTAGAAATGGCTTTTTTTTCACCTTAAACAGTGAAATACAACCCAATACAGTACCTTCTCCATGATGGCCTTGATGGCTCCTTCATCTTCCCTGAAGAAAAAACTACTATAGATCACCTCTGTTCACTCTAAAACTTGTTCCAAAATCTTCAGAATTCTGAAGAAAGCCAAAATTTACTAAAATTTCATCTTGTTTGGTCAAAAATTGAGAGAGTTTTTACTTCTGCAAAAAAAATGCCCAATGTCCCCCAAAAACCCCACTAAAAGTGGGAGAACTCCAGTTAACTTGACTAAAATGGTGGAATATCCTTAACTATTGGAACCACATGCTAAATCGGTGGAGGCAATAAATTTCATGGTTAGTTGTTGGCACGTTCACATGCGAGAAAGTCGCTAACTGTCAACTGCTGGTGGAGAAGTATTAGTCCACGTGCATGGTCACAGTGTGGAGGTCCTATGCAAAGGGGCTAGCCCTGTGGGGCTTATCCCTTTTATTCTACCAGTTCAATTGTTAAGTGCCAGGTTCCAAGTGGTTCGGTCACGTCGCGACAGGGCTTAAACCCAAGGGCTAGTCCAACCATATTTCCACCCGTTCTAAAGGCCGAACTGACAATACATTCACGAGTGCCCGACTCATTCAACAAGCTGCATAGGTGGGCCAGTTGGGTCGCTCTGCCCGAAGTGTCAGGTCAGAGGTTCAAAACTCATAAACCTCAAACTTTTTCCCAGTCATTCAACCATTAAGCCTAGGGCCACGTGGCATCCTCTCATAGGATGTCAAAAACCTTATAAAAAAAAAATTGCATAATATATATATATTTTTTTAAATATTTCACGTAAGGTCAAACTGAGTCAAAGTTCTTGTTTTAGAGTTTATTGGACAATTTCAAACCTCAGTAAATTTCACATACGAACTTGGTTTTGAGAACCGTCATGACGCTAGAATCGCAGCGACGAGACCTTTCCAGTCGTTCAGATTACAACCATTTATGAGAACTTCCTTTTTTGAGAAATTTTCTTAACTTGGACATGATCTCCTTATCACTTTTAGAGGGAGTCTAGCTCCCCTCTCATACTGACAATTTTTTTGTATGTTCCTGGACTATATAAGAATATTGTATCCGTAGCGGCAAAACATATCGATGTAAGATTCAAGAACCTATATACTCTTGAGGTCAAAGATGCATGCAAATATTTGAGGTGAAAAGTGGAGGTTAGTGACTTGGTTATTGAGAGGGAGTGTAAATTATCTCTTAACATGCAACCTCAGAAGCAGTCTCAGAAGGTTGTGGAGCAACCACAATTGGAGAAGCATAGAGGAGACCGGGTGGAGGCATCCACTCAAGAAGATACCTCCAGTATGGGGAAATTTCGATACATATGGTCAAAGGGAGCACATGTAGCCATACCTCCAGGTGAGAGGTGGGGCGATGTGCAAACATAATCCCAAGAGAATAAATTTGGGAAATATCCATTGAGATGGATTGTCTCATGGATTTGACCTGGTTACGAGGATCCCACAATACACAATAGTAGGAAGGATCAGTAGGATTGATGTAGTCAGATGTCAGGAAGACAAAAATCAGAGTGACAAATGTTATATGTTGGAGTGAAAATCAGAGTTGGAAGTAGTGCAGAGGGCATAGATGCAGAGTTAGCAGCAACCTAGTGTTTCTAGTAGACACTGAAGTAGCTAGCAGTAGTCAGAGACTCTGACGACAAATGCATCATACTGATTCAATGTTTTATTTTGTTGGAGGCTATTCAGTTTCAGGAGTTGCAGGGGCAAATAACACTAGATAAGTGTTGCATGCATAACATTCCAAAGGTACCATATTAGGATAGATTGAATTCCTTTCTTCTTGAGAATAAGTGTTGAAATCGCAACAAGAAACATTGGAAATGGAAACCAGAAACGAAATCCAGAAAATGGCACTTAGAAATGGTACCATGTGAGGCTTCTAAATTAATTTTCCCTTAATTAAATTGGAAGAAAATTTGTAATTTCATCTCATGAAAACTTATATTAGTTAAGTGACTCAGGAAGAGTTAGTTATCTTAGGAAATTAGAGTTAGAGGTCAAAGAGGATGCATGTAGAGGAATTTCCATGATTTTAGGGGGTCCACTTACATTTATTTGTGAGTTGTAATTAGTGAACTCAAGAAATTGAGTTAAAATCAGTTCAACTAGTTCTAACTGAGAGATGAGCTAGTGATAGGTCCAGTGAATTAAATTTTATTTAATTCACAAGTAGTGATCAATAATTTAATTAATAATTCTCTATAAATAGTTTTTTCATAATAGTTCTAAGGAAGCCCTAGTTTAGACTGAGGTTAAAGGGAAGATATCTATCAGTTGTACTACTATAAAATTGTACAGTTCATGCATGAGGTCATCAGGAAGGCCTTGAAGGATTGCACAATCATTAATTCATATTTTACTATTTAATAAGGGCTAAATTAGCCCAAGATTTCTTAAGGAAGTCAGGCCAGGAATATGCAAGAAAAAGGTTAAATAATTGACCGATTTTGCTTAGATTGCAAGCCAAATTCAAGCAGGATCAAAGTGAGACAGTCAACAAAGTGCAGATTTTTCTTAGGAAGGGAAATAGCATTGTATTGTTTCATTATCTTGACCATATGCAATATAGAGATAGAGGGGTTTTGAGCAGTTTCTTTTCCCAGATACATCTTGTGTTGTGCATTTGATTATTTCTTTCTCTTTCATGTTATGTGATTGTGTGATCATGTTTTGCTTCTGCAAATTTTGGAAGGATTCAGTATCTTGTTTTAGTACATTACAAGATCAGTTTGAATTCCATTCGCAAATTTTATACATGTATCATTGTACCACTGAATCAATCACCCAAACAAATACTGAATCTAACACAAAACAATGAACCAAATACAGATTATCACATAAAAACATCAGCACAAGTCAATACTTTACTTCATAATCAATTCATCCCAATCAATATTGTAAAACATGGATAATTATAAGAGATACTTCATCAATAGAAAGAAAATAAAATAACAGAATAGATCAACCATTATCATCATATCATACTACAAAACAATAGAATATGTACACGTCCCTTATAAAGAAATTATGTGTATGTACGTGGATTTCATACTTGACACCTGCTTATCGATCTGTCCATACTGAGGAACCTGTTGTCCTAATATGAGATAATAGACTGTGGGATCCCAAATTGTAGCCACACTCGTTCAAAGAAGAGTTTAGCAGTGGCTTCTGATGTGACATTCTTCTTGCAGGCCACCATAATGGCCATATTTGAGAATCTATCGACGACCATGAAAACACAGTCGTTTCCATGCTTAGTAGAATGAAATCCTGACATGTTATCCATGGAGATAGATTTCGAAGGTCGACTAGGGGTAGGAATCATAGTATAGAGGCCTTGCATCTTAATGGTTTGTTTGGCAATGGCATAGGTAGTGTAGGATCTGATGTACTTCTCGATGTAATTTCAAAGGTTTGGCCAATAGAAATACTTATGTAGTACTACCACTATTTTCTCGACCCTGAAATGCCCAGTGACCCTACTGTAGTGGGCTTCCCAAATCATCTTGGCATACTCGCTTGAAGGAATACAAAGGTGTCGCAGGTAACATAGCAATGCATCCTAGAGGTGAAAATTTGGAACTCGGTTACCCTATAATAACGTCTTGTAAGTGTGGCCGAATTCTGGATCCCTCTTGTAGAGAAGTGGCCAATTAGAAGTCTCATGCCCATAAGAGTTCAACACGGTGGTTATCGACATGATCGGTGGTTGTATGAGGTAGTCTGCAACATTATTGGTGCTGCCCTTCTTGTACTTGATGTTCAAATGAAATTGTTGTAGATATGTGGACCACTTTTGATGGCGATCATTCTACAACTTCCCTTGTGTTTGTATGAACTAAAAGGGTTGGTGGTCTATGTGGATGAGTGTTTCCTTCCCCAAAATGTATTTCTTCCATTGTCGACAAGCCTGCACAATGGAACACATTTCTTTTGTCATAAGGGGGATACTTCCGGATAGTGTCGAATAGTGTCTCACTATGATATTCCATTGGATGCCCCTGTTGATTAAAAACTGCCCCAATAGCATATTCAGAGGCATCTGTCTCGATCTCAAATGGTTGTTGCAAGTCTGGTAATGTGAGCACTAGGGTAGAGCAAAGGCGATATTTCAATTCTATGGAAAACCTTATGTTGATATTCCAACCAAAAGAATTTTGTTTTTGCTCCTCCCTTGGTGACTTGAATCAAGGGACAAGTGATATGAGAGAATCCTAACATGAACGTGTGGTAGAAATTAGCAAGACCCTGGAAGCTGCAAATATTTGTTAGAGTGGTTGGGGCTGGTGAATCCTGAATGACTTGGATCTTGGTTGGATCCACATGCACCCCTGAATCATCAATAATGTATCCCATATATTGAACCTGGGTCATGCCAAAAGTGAAATTCTCCAAATTGGCACACAAATTGTGTTGTTGCAGTGTTTGGAGGACCTATCGGATGTGGTGGACGTGCTCTTCCCAATTTTGGTTGAAGATTAGTATGTCATCTAGGTAAACTACTACAAATTAGTTATTTAATGGCCACAAGATGTCTTCAATTAGCCTCATGAAGGTTGCAGGAGCATTCATCAACCCGAAAGGCATGACCAGCCATTCAAAAAGGCCCTCCTTGGCTTTGAAGGTAGTCTTCCACACATCAAATGGTTTGATTGGTACTTGGTGATACCTGGACTTCGAGTTGATCATGCTGAAATATTTCACCCCTTTGACTTGGTCTAGAAGGTCATCAATCCATGGGATCAAGTACCTATCTCGAATAGTGATCTTGTTTAGCACCTGATAGTTAATACAGAGTCTCCAAGTCCCATCCTTCTTCTGTACTAGCATGATCAGGGTCCCATAGGGTGATGAACTTGGCCAGATGTGACCTTTCTATAGAATATCTTGAATCTTCCTCTTGATTTCATCATCCTCCAAAACAGAGCACCGATAGATTGGTCCATTGTGTAGCGACGCACCCAAGGTCAGATAGATGGGGTGATTGACCTAACAGTGCAGAGGCACCCCTGCGGGTGAGGTCAAGATGTCCCCATACTCCTCCACAACCTTGTCCATTTTTTGTTGTTGTGCAGAGGAGCCTTGTCTGGAGGTCGTGGCCACAATATTATTCTTGCCCTGAGGGCGGATCACCAGGAAAACAAATTTCTCGGTTTTGGAAATGATCTTACTACATTGTTTTGTAGTAACCAAAGAGATAGCGACTGGCAGTGGTACCTCTGGTATCCTGTACAAATTATTTCCCAAAGTAACAATAACAGCGCGAGGTCGGGACTCATACAAAAATGTCACTTCCACAAGTATGGTTGGCCTAATAATATATCAAAAACATCAAGAGGAGAAATGTCACATAATACCTCATCAATGAAGGGCTTAATGTTGTAGGGCAGGTAACACTGTTGGCTCACGCGGAGATCCTGCCCTTGGTGAAGCCACCCGATGGTGTATGACTGTGGGTGTGCTGTGGTAGGCAAGCCCAACCACTTCATGAACTCTGCTAAAATTAGGTTCTTTTGGCTGCCACTGTCGACAATGAACCAAGGAAAATTTTAAGGACATAATTTTATCTTAAAGTTTAGAAAATTTGGAGAATATTACTAGTCCCTAATATGAAAATTGTAAAATATTTGGAAATATTTTTGTAAAAATATTTATATATATAATGACTTTATATTAGTCTATATAAAATTTTGGCAATTTTTAAGGTAAAATAATTTTAGATTATAAAATGTCGGCGAATCAATTAATTGGTGAATTTTTTTTGGGAAAAAACATGAAAAATTAGCCCACCTACGAATATTAGCCCCTAAAATTTTCCCTGCATTGAATTGTAGCGGGGAACACTTTACCCACATATGGGAGTGGAAGAGATTCTCATCCTCCTCTAGATCTTTTGGTTATTCCTTTTTTATCTTCATGGTGGCAACGGTGGTTTTGGGCTCTGCATCGATAACCTGCTTCCATTTTTCATTCCCCTTCTCAGGTTCTGATTCAGAGTCGGAACATGCATCTGATTTAGAAGCCTTAATCTCGGCCACCAGTGACTGCTTGGCCCAACACTCACTTTTGTTGTGAGTGGAGCTCTTATGGAACTCACACCACTTTCCCATGTCCTTCTTCGGCTCCACGGTGTTGTTCTTTTCTTGTGCCTTTTGCAGGTTTTATTGGGTGGCCATGCCTTGGATTTTTCCTTTATTCTATAGCTTTGGGGCACCTTTCCCTTGCTTTTGATTCGTAGATCCAAAGTCTCACTTCTTTTGTTTGAATTTTTGCTCAACCTTGGCAACATACCGGTATGTCGTACCAAGCGAGGAGATGTTGAGGAAATCCATTTCCTCCTTAATGTATTTGTGAAGACAACTGTGGTTTTTTAGCACCAAATGTTTCTATGAATATTTGATACCAAAATTTGTGCATAGGGTATGGAACAAATTCATTAGCTCATGCACATCTTGATCCCTTTGTTGTCGCAGCGTAGTCCATTGTATATACTTGTCCTCATAGCTACCCATGGGATAATATTGTTCCTTTACAGCATCTCGGAAATAATTCCAAGTGAGTATGACCGAGAACAGAGAGGGTTCCCCCTAATCCTTTTTCTTAGAGTAGGTTTCCCACTAGTCCTTGAAATGGGGGGCGACTTCTAGGAGTGAAAAGATAATCTTCTCCCAGTCGGAAAAGTCATGAATCAAAAAATATCCTTCTAATAGATTTGACCATATGGTGTCTGCATCTATTTTTCCATCAAATATGGGAATTTCAAAGTTTACTTGTACCTTAAAAGGGGTTTCGCCTCCAGAGTGGTTGCTGGATGCAGATGTGCTGCCAATGGGCAGTCGTTGAAGGATCTAGGAAAAGTTATCTATCATCGTGTTCCTTTGTTTTTCAAGGGCCTCCTCGAGAAATATTTTGATAGGATCTCCTGCTCCCTCATCTTTCTTTTCGTCCCCCATGGGTGGTCGTCGGTGTTTCTGAGGTTGATCTTGCAAATGTTCAACCAAATCGAGCCCTAACTCCTTATACCCCAACCTCATTGGGGATGTGCAAAGAAGGATCGAGAAAGAGTAGACCTCTATGATACCACTAATCCGAATTTATGCAGGATCACAAAATAATACACATATAACCATAAATACAAATATGTAGTGGAAATAATACTTCATTTCATTTATATCAAAGAACTGAAATTTGTTTACAGACATAATGGAAATAAACTAGCTAGGGTGTTGGTATCTTATGTTTGAGAAGAGATGTGGCAGCTAAAAACCTCTGAACTCTATGTTAGAATGAGGTTCGAAGGCCTACATATTATTGAGAAACAATGTAAAACCATAAACATCCAAAAACCTAACCCTAGGAGATGAAACACCAAATTATGGGCCCCGTCGGGGTAAATTGGTACATCAATTTCTCAGGGTCTTAAATTTGGCATACCAGATCCGTTTGATGCATATGATACATTGTTAGAAATATCTATCCTACAAAGTGACAACTGTTGACAACAAATATCAAATATAAAATCCTCATATTGTAAGACCCATATTAGCTGGAGGTTTCATTCCCAAAAAACGTCGTTTAGGGCCTCAAAAACACTCCAGAAGTTCAGGACCAGAAAAAACTGCCAAAAATAGTAAATTCTGATACAATTAAGGAATCTGTAAAAATGAAAGAAACAATGGTGGGGGTCCAAGTGGAATAGGTGGGTGGACACCAATATCCGCCTGGATCATTCATCCCCCCCTTAAGAAGAAATGGTCCCCATTGCGTTGAGTTCCTCCATGAGACAAGGAAACTTCTATTGAACTTGGTCCCTGGTGAGCCACTTGCCCTGGTGAAGGAGTTGTCCTACTTTGATAACTCGATATAGCTGGATCTTCTGCTGGTGGGTGTTCTTGATCTGTGTGTCCATGATCCGATCAGTCTGGGTTTAACTCAGTTGGATTGAGTTGTTCTGCCATGTCGAATGTGTCCAATAAAGGTGGAAAGTAGGGTTGAAGGTTGTAATATTCCCAATTTTCCACCAGTTAATTGGAATATTAGAGTTCTTACTTTTATTAATTATTTAAGTAAATAAAAGGGTGGAGGGACCCATAAACCCCATAGATGAATAAAATCCACTTTGTTGTGTGAATGTGGGTTAATTAGATAATAGATCAGCATTATGGAGTAGTGGAGTAGATTAATAATGAAGAAGGATTGGAGGTCATAGAGAATTAATGATGAAGATGATGGAGATAGTGGAGGAATAAAAGTAAGATTATAGAGCATTAATGATACAGTGATGGAAGAAGTGGTGTAGTAAATGCACACATGATGGAGGGAGTGGATATTAAATGTAGAGATCATGGAGATCATGGAGAGATAATGCAGTTTTCATGGAGCCTAGTGGCCACATGTGCAGCACATTTATGAGGTGGGCCAAGGCTAGGGAAGAAGGGAGGAAGTTCCAGTCAGGCAGATCTAAGGGAGGAAGGAAGTTCCAAGTATTTCAGCATGGAATAATGTGAGGGGTTTTTCCCTCACTTTGGTGATATTATTTCTATCAGTTGTGAGATATATTACATCATCCATCAGTAGCCTACAACTTCAGCATCCTTGACAATGCAGTCCATTCCATTAGTTTTGCAGTTTGCAGCTATAACTTGAGACGAGGAAGGAGGATCTAGATCTCAAGTTTCTAGCTTGAGAATCTAGAGAAGGGATAAAACCTTCACGTATTGAGCTGATTGGGTGCTATTTCAATAGTTAGATAATCAGTTCAGTCCCATCTCAGTAGTTTCCTAGGAGGAGTGCGTAAGTCAACCAGCAAGGGTGCACTTGGCAACCCAAAAAGTGCCAAAAATCCAAAGTTAAAATCTAGCCAAACCGTTTCTAGGTTTTTCTAGGTGTTTCGAGAATAATCCATGGTTAAAATCCCAAATCATTCTAAGCACTCCAATAGCCTCACACACATGGTTCTTCTTAATAGTAGGAGTAGTTTCCAGCAACAGCAACAGTAGCAGCACAACATTTTCAGTGCTAGTTTTCATTAGTGTATTTAAACCACTTCTTGTTGGCTTGAGTGCACCTTCTTTGGGGCACCACGTACTTTATATTTGTTGTTGTTTATAATGATATGACTCAGTTGTTTCTTCTCATGGTTATAATGTCTTGATGTTACAACATATTTTCGGCATTTTCTAGATTTTAGTGTTATATTCCTATTTTCTTATTTGGAATGTTATAGATTTTCTATATCCTGTCTTTCCCACTCTGGGATATTACAGTGGTATCAGAGCATGATCTTTGGCTTAGCTTGTGGGCACTTCGTGACATTGGAAGAATAAGAAGAAGAAACAAAAAAAAAAAAGTCTTCAATGGCGGAAGGATTAAGTTTTTCCACTCTTCTCTTTGGATCTATGCAGGATCTCTCAACAGAGATTTAAAAAATGAGAAGGGGAAGGCAAAGATAAACCTCAAGAGGGTTTCAGAATGAGGACGTTCCAATCATTTCCTATCAGTAGCATAAACAAACGATAATACAAAGAGCTCCACAACACTTTTATATGTCTACTTTCCTTGTAGAAGGAAATGAATGGCATAGAGATGGAGGATAATTAGAGCATGAGACTTTGAGTAATTATCTTGTAGAGTAAAAATATCAATCAATAGCATTCAAGGAGAATCTAACCCTCCAACAATTTATCCAAATCAAAGAAAACCGGAGGTCCCGCAGCAAAAATAGAAGAAGAAGGAATATAAAGAATAGATTATTCTTGCCTACACTCGATGGATCATCCACAAGCACAGTAAAAGCTTGGATGAAGGAGTTAGATCATTTTTTCAGCTAGAACCAGTAGCGAAAAGAGATTCTGTTGAGATGCTAGCACTGCACCTTGAGGGTGGAGCAAAGGATTGTTGGTTCTGCCATATAAAACATGCAAGAGTGAATGCTTATGCAAAATTCACTCAAAGGCTGATTAATAATTTTGATAGAAGGAAACCAAAGGTACTTTCCATAGAGACATTTCCCAACATTGATGAGATAGCACATGAAAAACAAAGGGAGGATGTCAGCAGTATCACTCCAAAAGAGGAGGAACTTCCACCACCACCAACTGCAGAAGTACTTGCATCAGATGAAGGAGCACTTGCATCTTTGCAAGGTGGTCTTGAGAACTTGACATTGTGAGTCCCATGTGTCTACTAAACTTAGTGTTCCTAAATTGATGTCATAAATTTTCAACCAGGGCTAGTAAACTGTTGAAGTGAAGTGCACTATATGTGCCTAGGTATCTGCTTCCTACTTCATTGTGTTTAGTGTTTTTCTAGTGTTTTTAGTTTTGTGTTTTTATGTCAAGATAAAAGGAACTAAGTTGTTGACAAAGAGAATTTATTGGTCACACTAAAACAGAGCAAAATCTACCCTAGACTATGTATAGCACCTAAGAACAGAAAATGCTAATTCACAGATTACAAAACTTGACAAGGAAAATAACTCTTCACACATTGCAAAACTTGACAAGGAAAATAACTCATAACATGAACTCATTCCAATTCATTACATTAGAAGTATGTTGGAACATCTTGAGAAAAAGGATAAGTTTAATGCAATGAGGTTCTTCTAAGTAAACAATAACTTACAATGTCACAACGAAAATCTCATCTGTGGTTAGAAATTTGTTGGAATACATTGAGAAAAGATTATCTGCAACATGCTAATTTAAATAACCCTATGCTAATTTAACCTATGACACTAAAATCAACCCATTCTGCAACTCAAAATATCACTGCTAAGCCTCATTCAAGGGTTAGAAATATTTTGGAATAGTTTTGGAAAAAGGCAGTTTCTAAAATTATGAGAAATTGTAGAACAGTCAGGACTTCAAAATGACATTACCAATTCTCGTTCATATGATAATGATGTATTAGCAGATATTACGAACAAGAAAATTTTGTAAATAATGAAGGCCTTTAAGTCTAATTTTAACAGAACTAGAATACAACTAGCTGATAAAACTTAAAATACATTAAACAGAACCAAATTAAAATGCAATTAACCTCCGAAATACTACAGCTGAACTAAAATGCAATTAATCTATGAAATACTACAGCTCTATCTCATTCAGTGTTAGTGATATTTTAGAGCAATTCATAAAAACAAGGTTTGTTGTAACATTCAGTGTAAGTGAGCATTAAACATGAAGTTCATAAAACTACATAAATTAGGAACTAAACAGAGCTAAAGTTACTTATCTAAACAATATGCACAGAGCCTCTCGGGCAGTAGGGGCCCTCTACCACTAGATCAACACATGAATCTCCTCAAGATTGCTTCAAAACATGTATTAAAGTTGTTCTTCTTTCATTAAAGGAAAACGCTTCAAAAACAGAGTATTACGGTCTTGGACAACTTAACAATAAAACATCAATCTAGCTAACTGTCTCTCGGTCTCCCGAGTTATTTTTATAAGTGGAATACATAACTACCCTTGAGAAGAAATAGGGATAAGTGTCTTTTCCAATTAAAATCAAATTAGAACTCTTGTGGAGGCCTCGTACTTTGCTAAAGACATCTGTAGAGTCCTTGTCCCGGTAGAAGTCTACCTCTTAGTTTTGGTTTCCTCCACGTGCATAATCACTTGGAGATTTTTGCTCAGACTTCGTAGAGGGCAAGGAATGATGTAGATGAGGTATGGAATTCAACCATATGCGTTTTTCCTTTAAGTGACACCTGTAACCTGTGTGAACATAAGGATAGTTGCGGAATGTGCTACTAGCTATAGAATCGTTGCATTCTGTAGCTAAGTCTAGTAAAAAATTACTACAACAAAACCATAAAAGTGTAGCAAGTCAGTCATTATATGCATTCTTAAAGTAACTTTAATCAATATTATTGATCTATTAAGCCTATAACTGATAAAGGAAAAAGGAATTGAAGTGAAATTTGGTGAAAGAAAAGGCCATCTTTGGGGCTCAACACCATGCATGATTCAGGAGATGCATGAGGAGGACGAGGCAGATACTAGCGTTGCTGCAACAGTAGAGGAGAAGCCATCACCATCACCAGCAGTTGGAGAAGCCATAGAATTGGTTGGAGGAACTCTTGTAGCTTTGCAAGATGTTCCCAAGTTTCAGTTGATCCAAGGTTTGCAAAAATTTTCAACCCATGTTATTTCAACACTTCAATTTGAGATTTGTGGGATCATGCCATCATGGAAATTGCATAGCCAAGGGTTAGAGAACCTTGCTAATTTGGAGCAACAAACCATCACTGCGAAGATGACCCTTGAATTGTTAAAGGATGATATGTATAGCCATCCCAATTACTCAATATTGAGCTACACACAAAACATTGTGTTGAAGTGTGCAGTTTCAGAGGATGGGGATAATCCTAATCAGTACAGTGACGGGCTATGAGTTCAACATTTTGTATGGCCATGAGACAACAAATGCACCATCATGGAGATCATCAACACTGTCATTGAGGAGTAGTGATGAGTTGGGGGCCCAACTATTCTTGGAGCATTCCGATGACTGCTTCACTCGTGAAGCATGGAGCATTCCGATGACCGCTTCACTCGTGAAGCATTGGATGGATAGATGATAATTGGTAGACATATTATGATGGATAACATTATCCATTATCAGGATGAAGCCTTATTGATGATAATATCACAGCTCAAAGAGAATTTTCTACCTACAGCATATTCAAAATCTTATGGATTCTACTGGGTCATCGATGAGAGGTTCTCATGGAGTAACCTCAAGGAGGATGCACTTCAACATATCATGGAGTGAAAATATCATCAGATTGGGGAGGATGGTATTATCCATTGGGTGGATACCAAGTTGGAGCATGATATGGGTCATCTCACACAGTTGGATGGATGTGTGAGGATGATGAGCAAGTGGTTGGTGAGCTACTTGCAGATCTATGACACCGGGCAACAAGAAGCATGGCTGCGCTAACTTCTCTTGGGTGAGTATGGTTACCACCCGAAATTTCATATTGGTATGTTCCATGCCTTGCATAACACTCAGGTGATGCAGCAGCAGGAGGCATGGCTGCGCTGGATACGTTTGAGAGATTTTGACCATCACATGGCATATCCTATGTCAATGGGTATGTTATTATTTGGAACATTGCATGGCACTCACATGATGTGGTAACAGGGAGCTTGGTTATGTTGGGCTGATGTTTCATTCTACATGTCAATCAGTATTTTGTTGCTCCATGGCTTGCATGATGATGATGTGAGGTGGCAGCAAGGGTCATCGATGCGTTGGTTACTCTTGGGAGAGTATGAGTTGATTTTCTCCCATACCTTGCATGATGAGGAGGGGGGATGGAAACATGAGGCCTTACTGCCTTGGTTTATGTTAGGAGAATATGGCCACCATACTTGGTATGATGATGGGGTGGTAAGGCATCAACATGCATTGTTGCGGTGGCTATTATTGAGAGAGTATGGTTCGACATTTCACATGTCAACCCATATGTCTTTGTTTCCTATTTTCCACATTGTTGAGATTATTCTTAGAGAAAGCAGGTCCAACGAGGCCAATGATGGGAGCATGAAGAGGCACATCCTACTCCATGTAGCATGGGTTTGAGAGATGTTTCATGAGTTGGGAATTTCCTTTGGGGGGAGGAACCACTTCACTTTATATGTCTCATGTAGAGAAAAGGCTCTGGAATAGCAGATGGTTTCCACTTGGAGGTTCAATGATGAGGAGATGCATCTAGCTATGCAGTTGGAATCCATTCTAGACATTTTAGAGAGGCAAGTTTGGATATGGGCATTCATTACACATTGGAGCAGATGGGGAGACCTTCCATATGAGGATGCCATTTGGAGTGACGAGGATTGTTGTAGAATTCACTTTTGCAACTTTTTGAGGGAAAGCAACATTTTCGTAGGGAGGACTGTAATATTCCCAATTTTCCACCAATTAATTGGAATATTAGAGTTCTTACTTTTCTTAATTAGTTAAGTAAAGAAAATGGTGGAGGGACCTATAAACCCCATAGATGAATAAAATCCACTTTTTTGTGTGAATGTGGGTTAATTAGATAATAGATCGGCATTATGGAGTAGTGGAGCAGCTTAATAATGAAGGAATAGAGGTCATAGAGAATTGATGATGAAGATGATGGAAATAGTGGAGGAATAAAAGTAAGATAATAGAGCATTAATGATACAGTGATGGAGGAAGTGGTGTAGTAAATGCACACATGATGGAGGGAGTGGAGATTAAATGCAGAGTAGATGGAGATCAATATGGAGAGACAATGCACTCTTCATGAAGCCTAGCAGCCACATGTGCAGCGTAGTTATGAGGTGGTCCAAGGCTAGGGAAGGCTCACAACCATATAAGGAAGATGTGGGTAGCAAAGAAAATCAGTCTAGAATTTGATATTGTATTTTCATTTGACATTTCTTTGCCCACTTTAGCTATTTAGCTAAGTCTATTGTGCTGTTTAGCACACGGATGTTCCTGGGTGGGAATCCAACCCTTACCCATGAGGGACTTTGAGTGCCTACTCTAGGAAGGTTATTTTAATCAGACATTCATCATCCATCATTGGTTTCACATTCAGCTCCTCTCTTCTGCATATAAAGCTTCAATAATTTCGCATTCCTGTCTTAAGGTTTGAGAGGAGGAAGGTAGTTTTTAGCATTTCAGCTGGGAAACTGATGGAGAATTCATCCTTTCACCTTGCACTTCCATTTCAGTCTTCTAGGAGCAGCATTGTGATATCCATCATCAAGCTATCATATTACACCTCCATGCAGCAGTAGTTCCTTCAGGAACTGCGCAGTCTAGTCAGGCAGATCTAAGGGAGGAAGGAAGTTCCAAATATTTCAACTTGGAATCCTATGAGGGGTCTTTCCCTCACTTTGGTGAGATTATTTATATCAACTGTGAGCTATATTTCATCATCCAACAATAGGCTACATCTTCATCCTCCTTCATAGCGCAATCCATTCCAGCAGTTGTGCAGTTTGCAACTGCAATTTGAGCTGAGGAAGGAGGAGCTAGATCTCAAGTTTCTAGCTTGAGAATCTAGAGAAGGGATCAACCCTTCATGTATTGAGATTATTGGGTGCTATCTTAGTATTTATATCATCATTTCAACCCCATATCAGTAGTTACCCAAGAGGAGTGCATAAGTCAGCCAGTAGGGGTGCAATTGGCAACCCAAAAAGGGTCGAAACTCCAAAGTTAAAATCTGGCCAAACCATTGTTGGGTTTTACTAATTTTTTAGAGTATAATCTGTGGTTAAAATCTCGGATCATACTGAGCACAGGCGAAACATCCTGCACATGGTTCTTCTCCACAATAGCAGTAGTTTCTAGTAGCAGCAGTAGTAGCAACATAGCATTTCTAGTGCTAGTTTTCATTAGTGTATTTCAACCACTTCTTGTTGGCTTGAGTGCACCTTCTTTGGAGCACTGTGTACTTTATATTTTTTGTTGTTTATAATGATATGAATTAGTTAATTCTACTCATGGTTATAATGTCTTGATGTTGCAGCATATTTCTGACATTTTCCAGATTTTAGTGTTATATTCTTGTTTTGATTATTTGGAATGCTATAGATGTTCCATATTTCTGTCTTTCCCATTTTGGGATATTATAGTGGTATCAGAGCATGATATTTGGCTCAACTTGTGGGCACTTCATGACATCGGAAGAATTAGAAGAAGAAGAAAAAAAATAAGAAGTATTCAATGGCGGAAGGATTAAGTTTTTCCACTCTTCTCTTTGGATCTATGCAGGATCTCTCCACAGAGATTTAAAAAAATTATAAGGGGAAGGCAAAGATAAACCTCAATATGGTTTCATAATGAGGAAGGTCCAAGCACTTCCTATCAGCAACATAATCAACCAGCAATACAAAGAGCTCCACAACACTTTTCTATGTCCACTTTCCTTGTAGAAGGAGATGAATGGAATGGACATGGAGGATACTTAGAGCATGAGACTCTGAGTAATTATCTTGTAGAATACAAATATCTATCAAGAGCATTCAAGGAGAATCTAACTCTCCAACATTTTATCCAAAGCAAAGAAAACCGAAGGTCCTGCAACAACAATAGAAGAAGAAGGCATATACAGAATAGATTATTCTTGCCTACATTCGATGGATGATCCACAAGCACAATAAAATATTGGATGGAAGAGTTAGATCATTTCTTCCAGTCACACCCAGTAGTGGAAAGAGATTATGTTGATATTGCAGTGTTGCACCTTGAAAGTGGAGGAAAGGATTGTTGGTTCAACAATATAAAACATGCAAGAGTGAATGCTTATACAAACTTCACTCAAAGCCTAATTAAGAAGTTTGATAGAAGGAAATTGGAGGTACTTTCCTAGATACACTTCCCAACATTGATGAGATATCACATGAACAACAAAGGGAGGATGTCAGTACTATCACTCTGGAAGAGGAGGAACTTCCACCACTACCAGCTGCAGAAGTACTTGCATCAGATGAAGGAGCACTTGCATCTTTGCAAGGTGGTCTTGAGCACTTGACATTGTGAGTCCCATGCATAATTTAGGAGATGCATGAGGAGGAGGAGGTAGATACCACTGTTGTTGCAGCAGTAGAGGAGAAGCCATCATCATCACCAGGATTTGGAGAATCCATTTCACCGGTTGGAGGAACTCTTGTAGCTTTGCAAGATGTTCCCAATTTTTATTTGGTCCAAGTTTTGCAAAAAATTTCATCCCATGTTATTTCAACACTTTAGTTTGAGATTTGTGGGATCATGCCATCATGGAAATTGCATAACCAAGGGTTAGAGAAGCTTTTTGATTTGGAGCAACAAACTATCACTGTGAAGATGACCCTTGACTTGTTCAAGGATGATATGTATAGCCATCCCAATTACTCAATATTGAGATACACACAAAACATTGTGTTGAAGTGTGGAGTTTCGGAGGATGGGGATAATCCTAATTAGTACAATGCCGGGCTATGAGTTCAGCATTTTGTATGGCCATGAGACAACAGATGCACCATCATGGAGATCAAAAACGTTGTCACTAAGGAGCAGTGATGAGTTGGGGGCCCAAATATTCTTGGAGCATTCCGATGACCGCTTCACTCATGAAATATTGGATGGACAGATGACATTTGATAGACATCTTATTATGGATAACATTCTTCATTATCGGGATGAAGCCTTTTTTATGAGCATATCACAGCTCAAAGAGAAGTTTCTACCTACATCATATTCAAAATATTATGGATTCTACCAGGTCATCGATGAGAGGTTCTCATGGAGTAACCTCAAGGAGGATGCACTTCAACATATCATGGAGTGAAAATATCATCAGATTTGGGAGGATGGTATTCTCCATTGGGTGTATACCAAGTTGAAGCATGATATGGGTCATCACACACAGTTGGATGGATGTGGGAGGATGATGAACAAGTGGTTGGTGAGCCACTTGCAGATCTATGACACCGGGAAACAAGAAGCATGGTTGTGCTGACTTCTCTTGGGAGAGTATGGTTACCACCTGACATTTCAAATTGGTATGTTACATGCCTTACAAAGTACTGAGGTGATGCATCAGTAGGAGGCATGGCTGCGCTGGCTACTTTTGAGAGAGTTTGGCCATCACATGACATATCCTATGTCAATGGGTATGTTATGTAGAAATTTATATAACTGATATGTTATACATCCAAGATTCTCCTGATCACACACTATTTGACTTCATGCACAATACAAAATCTCTTCTACCATTGATCATTAACTGTGGAAATAAAAACAATTGCATGCCCACATTAAAACCATAAACATTCACACATATGAACACAGTATTTTATGGGAAAGCTTAAAGCTGAAAAACCCCAACTATATGTATATTATATGTCATAGATATCATGTAAAAATCATTATACAAAGCTCTTCACAAGCTCTCAGTACAATATCCAATTGCTACACACTAATCAGGTTTGATCTAGCAAATCACATGATCCAATCTCTGCCACCTTCTAGCCTGCCTCTAATGCGCAATCACTGCTGAAGAATGGCTCTGAATGAACTCGAATTGGTCCAGCCTTGCTCACGCAATCCTCATTGGCATCTCCAACCACTATGTGTTGCAAATCATTCAACAGTATAGTCACAACTAATAGTCACACTACTCTTTCACCTACCTCTTCACTGGTATCCACTGAAACTGTCCATGCACTGTATTTAACTGATGTGTTCTTTATTTGATTAATGAGTTAATAATTAGTGAATTAATTAATAATTAATTCACACCACTCTCACTAGTGTATCAATTAGTTAGACTAGATACAACTAGCTCAACTATGTTTAACTCAGTTAAACTGAACACAACTCCACCAACTACCTCAATAACTCCACCAAACCCTTCATCACATGAGTTCTCGCCCGAAGTATCCATGCATCAAGCAATTAACCTTAGGAATAGCATAATTCATGCAGTATCTGTGCCACATGCAGCCACTTAACTAAAGTGCTCGAAGATAAGATAATGTTTATAGTCCAAATATTATTAAGAGCTAATAATATTCGACATATCTATTTTTAGACTGGCAATCTAAAAATAGATTCTGCCCAATATGTCTAAAAATAGAAGTCCATCTTTTTTTCCAACTTGACCAACCATCCACAAATAGCATCCTACAACTCATAGAATATGATCAACATGTCTAAAAATAGACTTGCGCCAAAAATAGCCTGCGGGCCCACTTAGTGAAGGCAACGCTTTTCACTAAGCTCATCATCTTGTTGCAATCTCAACATGTTATTGTTTGGAACCTTGCATGGCACTCACATGATGTAGCAGTAGGGAGCTTGGTTATGTTAGGTTGATGTGACATTCTACATGTCAATCAGTATGTTGTTGCTACATGGCTTTCTTGATGATGGTATGAGGTGGCAGCAAGGGTCATTGCTGCTTTGGTTACTCTTGGGAGAGTATGGGTTGATTTTCTCCCATACCTTGCATGACGAGGAGGGGGGATGGCAACAAGAGGCCTTACTACATTGGCTTCTGTTATGAGAGTATGGACACCATACTTGGTGTGATGATGGGGTTTTAAGGCAGCAAGAGGCATTGTTGTGGTGGTTGTTATTGAGAGAGTATGGTTTGACATTTCACATGTCAACCCATATGTCTCTATTTCCTATTTTGAGCAGTGTTGAGATGATTCTAAGATCAAGCAGGGCCAACAGGGCCAATGATGGGAGCATGGAGAGGCACATCCTAATCCATGTAGCATGGGTTGGATAGATGGTTCATGAGTTGGGACTTTCCTTCGAGGGGAGGAACCACTTCACTTCATAGGTCTCATGCAGAGAAGAGGCTCTAGAACAACAGATGGTTTGCATTTGGAGGTTTAGTGATGAGGAGAGGCATCTAGCTATACAGTTGGCAACCATTCTAGACATTCTAGAGAGGCGGCTTTGGAGTTGGGCATTCATTACACATTGGAGCAGATGGGGAGACCTTCCATATGAGGATTCCATTTGGAGGGAGGAGGATTTTTGTAGCATTCACGTTTGCAGTTGCTTGAGGACAAGCAACATTTTGGCAAGGAGGACTGTAATATTCCCAATTTTCCACCAGTTAATTGGAATATTAGAGTTCTTACGTTTATTAATTAAGTAAGTAAATAAAATGGTGGAGGGACCCATAAACCCCATAGATGAATAAAATCCAATTTGTTGTATGAATGTGGGTTAATTAGATAATATATCAACATTATGGAGTAGTGGAGCAGCTTAATAATGAAGAAGGAGTGGAGGTCATAGAGCATTAATGATGAAGATGATGGAGATGGTGGAGGAATAAAAGTAAGATCATAGAGCATTAATGATACAATGATGGAGGAAGTGGTGTAGTAAATGCACACATGATGGAGGGAGTGGAGATTAAATGCAGAGATCATGGAGATCATGGAGAGACAGTGCAGCTTTCATGGAGCTCAGTGGCCACATGTGCAGCATAGTTATGAGGTGGGCCAATGATAGAGAAGGCTCAAAACCATATAAGGAAGATGAGGGCAGAAAAGCAAATAAGTATGTTATTTGATATTGTATTTTCGTTTGACATTTCTTTGCATGCTTCAGCTGTTTAGCTAAGTCTGTTGTGTTGTTTAGCACACGGGTGTTCCCAGGCGAGAATCCCGCCCTTACCCATGGGTGACTTCGAGTGCCTACTTTGGGAAGATTATTTTGAGCAGCCATTCATCGTCCGGCATTGGTGACCCATTCATCCCCTCTCTTCTACATATACAGATTTAGGAATTATGCATTCTTGTCTTAGGGTTTGAGATGAGGAAGGTAGTTTCTAGCATTTCAGTTGGGAAACCGATGGAGGATTCATCCTTTCACCTTGCAATTTCATTTCATTCTTCCAGGAGTAGCATTGTGATATCCAACATCAAGCCATCATATTATACCTCCATGCAGCAGTCGTTCCTTCAGGAATTGCGCAGTCCAGTGAGGAAGATCTAAGGGAGAAAGGAAGTTCCAAGTATTTCAGCTTGGAATATTGTGAGGGGTATTTCCCTCACTTTGGTGAGATTATTTCTATCATATTTGAGCTATATTTCATTATCCAGTGACAAGCTACAACTTTAGGCTCCTTGACAGTGCAGTCCATTCCAGCAGTTGTGCAGTTTGCAGCCGCAACTTGAGCCGAGGAAGGAGGAGTTAGATATCAAGTTTCTAGCTTGAGAATATAGAGAAGAGATAAACCCTTCATGTATTGAGATGATTGGGTGCTATTGCAGTAGTTAGATCATCAATTCAGCCCTATCACAAGAGTTACCCAAGAGGATTGAGTAAGTTAGCCAACAAGGGTGTAGTTAGCAACCCAAAAAGGGCCAAAACTCCAAATTTAAAATATGGCCAAACCATTTCTGGGGTTTTATGGTTTTTTCGATTAAAATATGTGGTTAAAATCCTGGATCATTCTAAGCACTCCATTAGCATCCTGCACATGGTTCTTATTCATAGTAGGTGCACCTTCTTTGGAGCACTGTGTACTTTATATATTTTTTTGTTTAAAATGATATGACTCAACTGTTTCTGCTCATGGTTATAATGTCTTGATGTTGCAACATATTTCTGGCATTTTCCAGATATTAGTGTTATATTCCTGTTTTGCTTATTTGGAATTTTATATATGTTCTATATTCTCATATTTTCCATTTTGGGATATTACAAAGCTAGTCCACATTGAACAATGGGTGTAGACCAAGGAATGGTGGAATAATGAGCTCACAAGCATTGTCCCTATAGCCTTAGTGATGGTGTATGTCCCATATCAGAGCGAACGAAGCTTCAGGTGGGTTACAGCGAGGCACTCCTTCTACAAATGTAGCCACACTTCGTCACCCACTTGGAAGTTGTGTGGCACCTAGTGATGATCAAGCTGCTGCTTGTAATTAGCATTGGCTCTATCCAATATGTCATCAACCTGTTGGCAGATGTGTTTAATGTGCTCAATGAAGCTACTCGCCTTGGTAGCTTCAAACTGGACATGAGTTGAATCAGCCCGAGTAGCTACAAATGACATGGGTACGTCAATGGGACATAGTGGTAGGAATCCCAAGCCCACCTGAAAGGGGATGTGGTCGGTTGAGTTGTGGAGGGCCCGGTTATAGCTATGTTGTACATATGATAGGCTTTCATCCCATGTGTGTGGATGCTTTGAGTTGTACATCCGTAAAATGTGTATGATCATCCTGTTGATGACCTATGTCTAGCCATCTGTTTGGGGATGGAAATTTGTGGACCTGATGAAATTGGTATCCAGCATTGACCAAAGGCTGGACCAAAATGTACTGAGGAACCTTTTGTTCTGATCTAATATGATAGACTCTAAGATCCCAAATTGTACCCACACTTGTTCAAAGAAGAGTTTAGTAGTGGCTTATGTTGTGATATTCTTCTTGCAGGCCGCCATAATCGCCATCTTTGAGAATCTATCGATGACCATGAAAACACAGTCATTTCCATGCTTAACAGAAGGAAGGATCAACATGCAATCCATGGAAATGGAGTTCCAAGGTTGACTAGGTGTAGGCATCAGAGTATAGAGGCCTTGATTCTTGATGTTCAGTTTGGAAATGGCGTGGGTAGTGCAGGCTCTGATGTACTTCCCGATGTCTTATCAAAGCTTTTTCCAATAGAAATACTTCTACAGTACTTCCACGGCTTTATCAACCCCGAAATTCCCAACGACCTAGCTGTAATGGGCTTGCCAAATCATATTTTCATGCTCGCTTGAAGGAACACAAATGTGTCCCAGGAGACATAGCAATGCATCCTAGAGGTAAAAATTTGGAACTCAGTTACCCTCCGAGCATCTTGTTTGTGTGGCCAAATTCTATATTTCTCTTATAGAGAAGCGACCAATTAGAAGTCTCATTCCCACAAGATTTGAGGAAGGTGGTTATCACCGCGATTGGTGGTCTGTTGAGGAAGTATGCAACACTAATTGTGTTTCCCTTCTTGTAATTGATGTTCAAATGAACTGTTGCAGATATGTGGACCACTTTTGATGGTGATGATTCTGCAACTTCCCTTATGTCTATATGAACTGCACAGGTCAGTGGTCTATGTGGATGATCATTTCCTTTCCCAAAATGTAATGCTTCCATTGTCAACAAGACTGCACAATGGAATACATCTCTTTTTCGTAAGTGGGATACTTCCGGACAATGTCGGACAATGTCTCGCTGTGATATGCCATTGGATGCTCATGTTGAGTAAGAACTGCCCTAATAACATAGTCACATGTATCTGTCTCGATCTAAAATGGTTTTTGCAAGTCTGGAAATGTGAGCACTAGTGCAGAGCAGACGCAATATTTCAATTCTACGAATGTCTTAGGTTGAAATTCTGCCCAGAATAATTTTGGTTTTTCTACTCCCTTGGTGACTTGACTCAAGGGCCAAGTGATATGAGAGAATCCCAACATGAACCTGTGGTAGAAATTAGCAAGACCCAGAAATGTGTGAAGCTCTGTTAGAGTGGTTGGGGCTAGAAATCCCGAATGACTTGGATCTTGGTTATATCCACATGCACCCCCCACACATCAATAATGTATCCCAGATACTGAACCTGGGTCATGCAAAAAGTGCACTTCTCCAAATTGGCACACAACTTGTGTTGCTGCAGTGTTTGGAGGACCTGTCAGATGTGGTGGAGGTGCTCTTCCAAGTATGTTTTGATTAGAACCTGGTGATACCCAGAATTCAAGTCGATCTTGCTAAAATATTTCACCCCTTTGAGTTGGTCCAGAAGGCCATCAATCTGTGGGATCGGGTACCTATTCCGGAAAGTGATCTTGTTAAATTCTCAATAGTCAATACAGAGTCTCTAAGTCCCATCCTTCTTCTACACTAACATGATCAGGCTCCCACATGGCAATGAACTTGGTTGGATGTGACCTTTCTGCAACAGCTCCTAAATCTGCCTTTTGATTTCATCGTTCTCTAGAACATAGCACCGATAGATGGGTCCATTGGGATTCGACGCACCTTGGGTCAAATCAATGGGTTGCTTGACCTAACAGCGTAGAGGCACCCCTGTAGGTGAGGTGAAGATGTCCTCGTACTCCTCCACGACCTTGTCCAGTTGTTGTTGTCATGTGGAGGAGCCCTCTTTGGAGTCCGTGGCCACAATATTCTTCTTTCAATGAGGGTGGACCATCAGGAAAACAAATTTCCTGGTTTTGGAAATGATCTTACTGCATTGTTTTGTAGTAACAAAAGAGATAGCGGCAGGTGGTAGTACCTCTGGTATCCTGTACAACTTATTTCCCAAAGTAACAATAACAGCACGAGGTCAGGACTCATACACAATATGTCGCTTCCACAACTATGGTTGGCCTAATAATACATCACAAACATCAAGAGGAGCAATGCCACATAATACCTCATCAGTGAAGGGCTTGATGTTTTAGGGAAGGTGGCACTGCTGGCTGACGTGGAGATCTCGTCCTTAGTGAAGCCACTCGATGGTCTACGATGGTGGGTGTTTTGTGGTCGAAAAGCCCAACCACTTCACGACCTCTGCTGAAATGAGGTTATTTTGGTTCCCACTGTTGACAATAAACTATAGCAGGGAACCCTTTACCCACATCTAGGGGTGGAAGAGACACTCCTCCTCCTCTGGATCTTCTGGTTCTTCCTTTTGGATATTCATGGTGGCAACGGTGGTGTTGGGCTCCACATCGATAATCTACTTCCCTTATCTATTCCCCTTCTTGGGTTGTGATTCAAATTCGAAGCATGCATTTGATTCAAAAGCCTTCATCTCAACCACAAGTGACTTCTTGGCCCAATACTCACTTTTGTTATGAGTGGAGCTTGTAGAAATTATACAAACAATATTTATACCAATGGATTCAATCTCATCATGCAATATAGTAGAGAAAACTAATGAATCCTTATACAATTAATTCCACGGAAAATAAACACGATCGCATAATCACACCAAGTAAAATAAAGAAGAAAATCAATCCAAAACACAAATATTTTCCCTGGCGAAAGCTTGCTGATCAAAACCCCTCTATCTCTATTGTATAATGAACC
Organism: Pinus albicaulis; assembly: GCA_034641835.2. Classification (NCBI taxonomy): domain Eukaryota; kingdom Viridiplantae; phylum Streptophyta; class Pinopsida; order Pinales; family Pinaceae; genus Pinus; species Pinus albicaulis. The sequence continues at coordinate 585,399,368 of CM076582.1, read as the reverse complement.
AAGGAATCATGAAACAATACAATGCACTCTCTCACAAAAGTCTATTGCACTATCCTGACTGTCTCATACTTATCCAAACAAAATTGGTCCAACACTTAGCCAATTATCGGCCTGTCTTTAGCCTGGATTGCTCACGCAATTCATGTGGAATAAAATCCCTATTATTTAGGAATTCCAACCTTCCTTGACTGCATAAACATCATGGGCAATGCTATGGTGTTTTAAATGCATCTAGGCAGTTTGCTAAAAATACAACTAATAGTTAACTTCCCTTTAACCTTTGTCTCAACTGGGTCTTCATCAGAACTAATATGCATGTAGCTATTAATCATAAATCATCAGTCACTTGACAGATCACTGCATGTGAATTAAATCTGATTTAATTCACTTGACCTCTCACTAGTGCAACAATCATTTACAACTACTTAGACTGAATTTAACTCACTTAATTGAGTTAACTGATTTCTCATGCATTAAACTAATGCAGTAACTGCAACTTGGACTCAAAAACTAATAGAATCACTCTGCATGCCTCACCAACTATTGGTCGGATAAATCGTTCTTGCGGACAAGACCAATCTTCCTAGTGTCAGAAGACAATCTAGCAACAAACGAACAACTAAGTTTCTCTTTCTCTAAATATATTTGTTTTACAAATAAATGTTATGAAGTTGTCGATCCTACCTTAGATCCAAATACTTATTTGCGGTCGTAGTGCTTCTGTTGCATCAAAATCCTTCATCGTAACAAGAGCTCTTTTGTCACAAGAAAGTGTCGTATTTTTCCAACCTGCAATCACAAACAAGAAAATATTAAATAGCATCTGTATAACAAATAATCATAAAACATACCTATCATAGTGATCAAGGAATCTATGAAATAAACGATCAAACGACAACTTATTTAAATAAACAATCGAACGACAATTTATTGAGAAAAACAGAACTTGATTGTATTAATATTAAAATATACAGAAGAAACTTACAACCTTAGCCTTGATGTTCGAAAGGCCTTCCCGGGGTCCGAAGCAGGAGTATCCTCTACTCTGATAAGTCTTGCACTCCTTCAACCAAGACTAATAGAGGTATTTAATCTCTCCTCACAAAAGTCTTAATCAACTGAGTCTAAATCTCAACAGCACTTAACCTCAAATCTTCTTAAGCTTGACCTCTTCAATCCTCCATTATTTTTTTAACCAATCTTAACTTAACCCTTTGAGGCTACTCAATGCCTCATTTTATAGAGCAGATGAGGAGGTTAGGATTCCACCTTTAAAGGGATAGAATCCTCCTTCAAAGGGATAGGCTCCTCACATCAAGGGATTAGTTCCTTAAGGTGTGGGATACATGCACCTTACTAAAGCGTACTCATCCCCAAAAAATCGCATCCAGAACCTTCTAGAATTGACCAAAATTCAACTTTTTTGGTTTAATTTCGCGCTTTTTTGACTTTACAGGGGTACCGCAGGCATTACACTGGAAAAGTGCGTTCTAGAACGCAGTTTATCTTCACTTTACCTGCGTACCCTAGCTAAAAACACATGCAAGCTTCATGTTACCTGCGTACCCTGAGTTTCAGAGATTTTTAGGGTTTTTCTTCCAGTTCTGAGGCTTGGAATGAGGAACAGAGGTTGTAAGACTTGCAAAGGAGGCATGTATGAGTGTTTAATGAGCTCATACAGTCAGCAAAATGTCAAGGTGACAGTTTTCAGTGTAACAGATTGCCCCCTAAAGTGCGAAGTCTGAAATAGATGAAGATGAAGTCTGTCATATATGAAGAGTGAAGTACTTTATCATTTCAAGGATCATCCTGTGGACACCCCGGTCGGAACCTGTAAAAACATTCAATGCAAAATATATATATATGTAATCATATCATCGCTGAGGTAGGCATTCCCATACTCAGATCAAAACTAACTAGAAACTAACTCTAAATTGTTCTGATACAGGAATGATTTTGAATACATCATAGTATAGACATATGTCGACACAGCATGGACGCAGCCATCTGTTTATAAATAGTCTACTGTATAAATGATAACAAAATTCCTCGCAGCCTGGATGGTGGAAACTAGATCCAGGGTCTTGATTTCTGCTTCTCGAACCAGTACGATTCTATCCATGTGAATAAATGTGTTGAAGTCGAACATGGTAGAAACCACTTGATTACCAGTCAATGATGTGAACTGTTAACAAGTGTGAGAGAAACCACCAGTAATGTCAATGGATCTCAAAGTACTCAGTACAATCCATGAAATGTGAATGAATGAGCTGAAGTCGAACATGTCACGGAATCATTCGATCGAAGGTCAATGATGCAACCTGTCGTCGAAGGCGAGAAACCTGCCATTGAGGCATGCAGATTTCAAGGTACTGACGATTTCTGGATCAACTTCCTATATAATGAGCTGTCGTCGATAGAAAGTGATCCGTCGTAGGCAAGCCCACAACACGAAATCATAGATCAAGTTTTGAAAATATATTGGCAAGGACTGACTCAGGGATGGTCAAAAATGGATGACAGATATTTTGCAGATGAATGGTTTATTTGAACTGCCCTCTTGAACACATAACGACACTACAGATGGTTTGGTGACAATTGACCCAAAGCTAATACCCAGAAACCGGCTGAAGACTTTCAATGTGGTTTGATTAACTGTTAGGCAAAGGATTTCCCAACCCAGGTGGACAAAAAGTGTCGTGTTCAAGAGTGGTTAACGGTTTTTCGAATAATCAAAATGTAACAAACAGGTTCGTTTTTCTCTCTTTTCCCCCACCATTTCTGGCAAGTACCTCTTTATTTTTGACAAGCTTGAGGAGGATAACATTTGCTTGTTTATAAGCTCATCCTTCGGATGAGTCCAACTTAGTTTAAAATTCAAACCCTAAGAAGGAGTGGTTCGTTCCTGTTTAAAATTGAACAAGTCCTTTACTGTTAAATTTTAACGAGTCCAGTATAGGAGAAACTCGGTGTTTTTCAATTTTAGGGAGTCAGAAGAAAAAACTTAAGGAAACTCCATGGGGCTAATTTTTTGTAAATTTAGTCTCTCGAGCCCGAAAAAGGATAAAATAATGCAGGAGAGAACTCTATTGACCGTAATTAGTCAACGTATACCTTTTTCGTAAATAGTCCATTTCAGTCCGGAAAAGGGGTGAACTTATACTGAAGGAATGACTACTCATTTACTTTAACGAGTTCGAACAATCAAGTACTCGACAATATTTTCATATTTATAGAGTCTGAAAAGGGCTTAAAAGAGAACTCCAAGGTTTCACTTTTTCGGTAAGTTTTAACAAGTTCGAAAAAGGGATAAAAATGTACTTAGGGTTTTCACTTTTTCGTAAGTTTTAACGAGTTCGAAAAAGGGATAAAAATGTACTCATGTGGCCGACTTTCAATTTAATTAACGAGTAGGAAAAGACAGAAAGAACTCGGTATTTTCATGTGTTTTACGAGAATGAAAGATAGAAAAATAATCTCATGATTTTCATGAGTTTATTGAGTCTTGAAAATAACCGAAATTGACTCAAGATAGGTTTCATTTTTACAAAAGCTTTAAACAGAGAAAAACTATGCTTCGGAGTGGTTTCATCTTTGCACAAGATTGAAACAAAGAAAACTGTGCTTGATGCCCCCTAAGCATAACTGCTAGAGCGCATGCCCCCCCAGCTTCATTTCATTCAACTAAGTACACATCTAGTAATTAATAGCTGGATGGAATGAAGGTTCATTTACGAGATCATATGAAAGACCCGACCTAAAACTGTAAGAAAATTATGCAAAAACTGAAATAACTAACCTAAATATATGACTTAACATTTACGAGATCTAGTCAAAGACTCGACTCAATTAGGGGAGGAATTTTTTCATTTTTTAACGAGCTTGACACAGGAAAAGAACTATGCTCATGGCAACATGTTTCATTTTTTAATGAGGTTGACACAGTAAAAGGAACTATCCTCTCTTACATGTTTCATTTTTTAAACGAGGTTGACACAGGAAAAGAAACTATCCTCATACCTGATTCATTTTTTAATGAGGTTGAATTAGAAACAGGAACTATCCTCTGACCAACTGATTCATTTTTTAACAAGGTTGACATAGGAAAAGAATTGTCCTCATATCTACTTATTTCTAATCTACCTACATAACCTACTGATTCATTTTTTAATGAGGTTGACACAGGAAAATAACTTTCCTCATACCTAATTCATTTTTTAACGAGGTTGACTCAGTAAAAGGAACTATCCTCTGACCAACTGATTCATTTTTTAACGAGGTTAACACAGGAAAATAACTGTCCTCATAATTGATTCATTTTTTAATGAGGTTGACTCAGTAAAAGGAACTATCCTCAGATCAAATGATTCATTTTTTAACGAGGTTGACACAAGAAAAGAACTATCCTCGTACCTGATTCATTTTTTAACGAGGTTGACTCAGTAACAAGAACCATCCTCATAAACTATGTATTTCTAATCTATCAATCTACTCTATACAATCTACCTACTGATTCATTTTTTAATGAGGTTGACACAGGAAAAGAACTGTCCTCATCGCAGACTGATTCATTTTTTAACGAGGTTAACACAGTAAAAAGGAACTCTCCTCACCAGCCACTAATTCATTTTTTAACAAGGTTGACACAGTAAAATGAACTTTCCTCAGACTCACTGATTCATTTTTTAACGAGGTTGACACAGTAAAAGGAACTTTCCTCGCTAGCCACTGATTCATTTTTTAACGAGGTTGACACAGTAAAAGGAACTTTCCTCAAAGACATGTTTCATTTTTTTAATGAGGTTGACACAGTAAAAGGAACTATCCTCACTGAATGATCATGGCTTCCAACTGGAAGAAACACATGGCAATGGACACACCTTGATCATAGCTTCCAAGAGGTCTTCATCAGATAGAAGAACAATCCTCTGTAAGGAACACATGTCAAGGGACTCAAAAGGGATAAGAAAATCGCGTTCAAATAATCCCATAGATTTTTCCATGTCAATTACCGGATCTAAGTCATAAGAAGACGAGCAAACAGTGAGAGGCTCGCTTACATCGGTAATTGAAAACATGGGACTAGTTGCCACATAATTAACCCATGGCGGGGTAGATACCACTTTCATATGAGGAACATTCAGGGATGTCGGATAATTGGTAGTCGAATCAAGACTAGTGAATGAAAGCTGGTCTACAGTCACAATGTTTCCATTGTGAGGGAAATACATCATGCGAAAGAGTGTCGATACGACAGCTTTCATTGCATAGACATAGTCTCCCCCAAGGAGTAAATTGAAATCCAAGGGACCTCGAACTACCATAAGATCAATACAGACAGTTTTACCTTCCAAAGTAATAGAAAACTTAGGAAGGATCCCTAAAGGTTCACTAATGGTTCTGTTAAAAGCTTTCAGATTCTGCGTAATAGGCACAAGCTGAGGGGAACCCAAAGCTTTCCAAGAAGTTGAGGATAAAATACTAACAGAAGCACCTTCATCTACCTGTGTGCGGTGTATGTCCCTACCACCAAACTTCACAATGATTTGGAAAGGTATGGAGGAAGGAAGACGAGGTTCTATCAGTCTATTCCAATCAAAGGAAAATACCTCAGTACTTGGAGGGGGTTCTGTAGAAACAGGTGAAATGCCCCCCGGCGTAGAAGAATCTGATGTAACAAGAAGAACTTGAGTGGTATGAAGTTCATTCTCTACAGGGAGAATTGGATCGACCGAATGTGAAATCGAATCAACCACTTGATCAACTAATGGATCATCAACCTGAGTGATATGAGTTTCACTCTCCAATGGAAGAGTGGAATCGACTATACTTGAAATAAGATCAATCACTCTGTCAGTTGACGATAGGTTGGGAGAAAGTTTACGGTAACCAGTTGGAAATTCTTGTTGTGGAACAGTAAGGTTTTCCAATAATTTTGAGGCTTCATCCATGAGAGGGAAAATGTGAGTTTGATGACTCCCTTTGCATAACTTACAAGGAAACCTAATTTTACCCTTTTTCCCAGGAACCTGACTATCACTAGTTGATGGATCAACGGAAAGTTGATGAGATTTTTCTGACCATACTTCCAAGACCTTTGGAATACCAGGACAATTGATAAGGAAGTGGTCACCCTTACAAAGCCTACAAGGGTATTTGTGTTTACGATGCATGTTGGAGGTTTCCTCAACACAACTAACACTTACAGCCATGGTTGGTTGGTTGAATTCTTTCTTGTCTTGCTTCTTCTTCTTCTTCTTCTTCCCTTTCTTCTTCTTCTTAGCCACCTGGTTACTAGCGTCAAGGCTTTTACCAAGCGAAGAGGAAGAAATGGAGGAAGAAATATTAGGCGAAGAAGGTAAAGGGTCAACAGAAGGTTGGTGATGTTGAGATGGTGAACTCTGTTTAGGTGAAGCATCCGGTTGAGGTGGAACAATTGGAGCATTCGGGGCCAACGAAGTTGAAAATAACCATATCGGTAAACCTATTGTAAATCCAGGTAATGACAATGTAGCCATATAAGGAGGACCAACATTTCCAAAGGAAGGAAAAGTACTAGGATTCTCGTTAAGAGGGGTTCCTTGGTTGGTAAATTCCGGAACAGTTGCCATTATATTCAACTTCAATGAATTTTATTAACAATTTAAAACTAAAATTAACAATTCACAATTCACACCTATGGTCTCTAAAAGTAAAAACAAACAAATTAACATGCACTATCAAATCTAGGAGTCAAACCACACACAAACAGTAACTTCCCGTACTAAAAACACTAGTTGGTGATGAAATCCAACATCGTAGAATTTAATACAGAAAGAGCGGTTGGAACAGTTACCCCGACAACCTGCTTAATGAAACAGACTGGCACAAGTTTCTTCACAAAACCATCTCGAGTGAAGAGAACCCCCCAGAGAGTCCAAGTGAGTCTATTCGACGTCTGCTCTAGGTACAGTGAGATCTTTCCTTCACCGTCACCTTAGGAAATAATATTAAGTTTATGGACACTAAGGTTACCAACAGTAACAAATACAACTGGGGGAACAGTCTATGATCCGATCCCATGCGCAAGGGCAGAGTAACAAAGCTCATCCCCTTGAAGGCTCCTTGACATGGTTAATCCGAGGTTTACCGACAAGTGACCCCAGGCTCCTCGACAATGGTTAATCCGAGGTTTACCATTTGTAATGCACACAAAATCTTCTATCTTTCCCAATGAAACAGAATTGATTGTCTCAAAGGTTCGGACATGATCTCGTGATTGACTTCTTTAAGAGAAGCTTCCTAGATTATACAAATTACAATTGGATTTATTTCCTACCGCAAGATTTGTCTACTTGTTTGTTTTTGTTGCTTTGGAAAGTTAACTACAACCTATTCCAAAGCACTAATCCTGAGCTAGATTGGTGGAAAGAGCCCTAAAAATGTAAAAATTACTAGATGAATTTTAATTAAGCGCTGTGTTATTTAGGCTATTATTACTCAAAAGGGTAAATGGATATGAAACCAATGGTGTTATGACCCGACCCAAAACTAAATGCAATCGAATATGATAATGTAATCTTTTCAATTCGATGAATCCTAACTAAAGTAAGGAGAGAGTTTCCATTCACTTCCAACAATGCAAAAATTGATCGCTAAGAGAAAATATAACAAATTCTCTAATGCACTAATTTCATCAATAAAAACTAATGCAAATCAATCCCAAAACATTTTTTATATTTTTGTGTTTTTAAAACAAGCATAAAAACATCTAAATTCAAATCAAATAAAACTGATCTAAATCTATGATTGATTTTTCAAAATGTAAACTATGCAGTTGTAATCTATGCACATTTTTCATTCATATTCTGAAAATGAGAATTCTAATTATGCAAATGTGATCTATGCAAGAGAATTCTCAAACACAAGATGATTCTAATGTGATATAAGAATCAATCAAGTGCAAGTTAAGAAAATCGGGTGAGAGTTCCAAAGATCAAAAAACACTCAAAGGCGATTAACACTCATACACAAACAAAAGCAAAAAGATGCAAAATTATGAAAAGACTGAGAAAAACCTCCAAGTAATGACCAAAGGAAATAAAATTAAGAATTTCTCAAAAAAGAGATTCAAAACACCCAATTAACTTAATGGAGATTGATGAGATGAAGAATTGCTAAAAGAAATTCAGAAACAAGAGATTTTTGACAGAAAAATACAGATTTGGGTAGATGCTAAGAATCCTAAATCAAAATAAAGATAAACTAAAGAAAGAAATCTAAAGTTTTTCAAAATTTTAATAGGGTCCGCAGACTTGCAAAAATAACAGGTGTGGTACCACACTATTTACTAAAGAAAACATGCGAAACTGCCCACACTGTCCAAAGAAGGCAAAGTGCGGTCCCAGGAAAAATTAGAGAAAAACATAAAAGATCTCAAAATTTTCAAAAACAAAGAAAAAATAAGCTACCCAGGAAAATATCCATCAATCAAAAACCAGGAAAAACTTTTCCTCAAATCAAAATAAAAGAGAACCAAAAACAACAAGTTCTTTCCCCAGTGGAGTCGCCAATTTGTTGGTCGGATAAATCGTTCTTGCGGACAAGACCGATCTCCCTAGTGTCAAAAGACAATCTAGCAAAAAATGAACAACTAAGTTTGTCTTTCTCTAGATATATTAATTTTACAAATAAATGTTATGAAGGTGTCGATCCTACCTTAGATCCAAATGCTTATTTGCAGTCGTAGTGCTTCTGTTGCATCAAAATCCTTCATCGTAACAAGAGCTCTTTTGTCACAAGAAAGTGTCGTATTTTTCCAACCTGAAATCACAAACAAGAAAATATTAAATAGCATCTGTATAACAAATAATCATAAAACATACCTATCATAGTGATAAAGGAATCTATGAAATAAACGATCAAACGACAGCTTATTTAAATAAACAATCGAACGACAATTTATTGAGAAAAACAGAACTTGATTGTATTAATCTTAAAATATACAGAAGAACCTTACAACCTTAGCCTTGATGTTCGAAAGGCCTTCCCGGGGTCTGAAGCAGGAGTCTCCTCTACTCTGATAAGTCTTGCACTCCTTCAACCAAGACTAATAGAGGTATGTAATCTCTCCTCACAAAAGTCTTAATCAGCTGATTCTGAATCTCAATAGCACTTAACCTCAAATATTCTTAAGCTTGACCTCTTCAATCCTCCATTATTTTTTTAACCAATCTTAACTTAACCCTTTGAGGCTACTCAATGCCTCCTTTTATAGAGCAGATGAGGAGGTTAGGATTCCACCTTTAAAGGGATAGATTCCTCCTTCAAAGGGATAGGCTCTTCACATCAAGGGATTAGTTTCTTAAGGTGTGGGATACATGCACCTTACTAAAGCGTAATCATCCCCAAAAAATCTCATCTAGAACCTTCCAGAATTGACCAAAAATCAACTTTTTCACTTTGATTTCGCGCTTTTTTGACTTTACAAGAAGTCCGCAGGCATAACACTAGAAAATTGCGTTCTAGAACGTAGTTCCTCTTCACATTACCTGCATACCCTAGCCAGGAACGCAGGTAAGTCTCATATTAACTGCATACTCAAAGTTTTTGAGCTTTTTAGGGTTTTTTCTCCAGTTTCAGGGCTTGGAATGAGGAACAAAGGTTGTAAGACTTGCAAAGGAGGCATGTATGAGTGTTAATGAGCTCATACAGTCAGCAGAATGTCAAGGTGACAATTTTTAGTGTAACACCAACCACCCTCAACTCGAATTTCATGAGCTAACTAAGTCTATCACACTCAGCTAAATATTACAAGTGTTTATAAGATAAGATTACAATTTATTGTCCAATTTAATTAAGGGAAAATTAAATTAGGCACATTTCCAATTTATTTAATAAATTGGCTTGCACACTAATGTATCTCTAGGACCCATCATTGTGTGACATGGTGCTGTAATTTTGTTTATGGATGCCAATTTCACTGTTTCTTGTTGCAAATTTCATCACTCCTTCTCAAAAAGAAAGGAATCAATCTATCCTAATTCGGTACCTTTGGAATGTTCTTGCATGAACACATGAAACTCTTGCATGCAACACTTCTCTAGTGTTGTTCGCACATGCAACTCTTGCATGCAACACTTCTCTAATGTTGTTCGCACATGCACCTCTTACATGCAACACTTATAAAACTGAATAGCCTCCAAACAACTGAATCAGTATAATGCATATGTCATCAGAGTCATCTGACTGCTGGTACCTACTGCACATGTCTATTGGACTCTCTCTACTGCTCACATCTGCATCCATGCACTTTGCATTGTTTCAAACTCTAATTTACACTCCAATATCTGACACATGTCACTATGATTTTTGTCTTCCTGACATCTGACTGCATAAATCTAACGGATCCTTCCTATTACTGTTGTACTATGGGCTCCTCATAGCTAGGTTCAATCCATGAGACACACCATCTCAATGAACCTTGCCCAATTTCTTCTTGGGATTAATTTTGTACTTCCCTCCACCTCACACTTTGAGGTATAGATGCATGCACTCCCTCTGCCCTTCTGGGTAAAAATTTCCCCCTCTTGGAGGTCTCTGCTTGAGTGGACTCTTCCACTGGGTCTCCTCCCTGATTCTCTAATTGTGGCTGCTCCACAAACTTTTGAGACTTCTTCTGAGGATTCATGTTGATAGATAATTGCTCCCTCTCAACCACCAAGTCATTAACCATTACTTTTTTCCTCAAAGTCTTACACACATCCTCAACCTTGAGAGCATATAGGTTCTTGACTCTTACACCGATTTGTTTCACTTGTCTTGTGGCTATGTGTTTAAGGAAAACTTTTCCTTTTCTAAACTTTACTTCATAACCATGTTCTTCCAATACCGCTATGGAGAAAATATTCTTCCTTCATCCTAGAACATGAAAAACATATGTTAGTCTTAGATGGGAGCCATTCTCCCTCTAAAATTTAACTATACCTATGCCGATATCACTATAGCTCTTGTCATCTCCAAACTCTATGCTCTGCTGGAGGTCCTTCTCCTCCAAATTACTGAAGAGATCTTTATTCCTTGTCATATGGAATGAGGCACTGCTATATAGATACCACATGCATCTCATTACAGTGCTGGAAATGCATGCAATGAGAGTAAAATAAAGCTCGAATTGTGAAGCCAATGCTTCACCTGTTGCAACTGCAGGCTCCTTCTTGCTTTTCTTATGTGGGCAATTTGTAGCATAGTGCCCATGCTCATGACAGTGAAAGCATCTGATCTTGGACAAGTATTTCTTGCTTGGTTCGCCTTGGGATTTCCTTCCCTTATCCTTCTTTGCCTTACTGGACAAGGCACAATATTCCTCGTCATTAATCTTCGATGAGGATCCATCCCTAATGTTCCGTCTAAATTCTTCTTGTACCAAATCCGACCAAAGTCTCTCCCAATCTGGTAACTTCTCCCTCCCATTGACAGAGTCTTGGTAACTATGCAAGCTCTTGGGAAGGCATAGAAGTGATAGGCTCACCAAGTCATCATATGCTATGGTCACACCAACACTTCCAAGCTCATCTCGACGTTGAGTGAACTTCGCCAAGTATGTTGGTACCGTCTCGCCCTCCTTCTTGATTTTCCTGAGCTTGTCCTTTAGTGCCAACTTCCTATAGTCGTTGCTGTTTTGAAATAGATCTATCAAGGCCTTCCACATTGCATATGGAGTGGCCTTCACATGGAGACTCAAGCCAATGTGGTCTTCTAATCCCTCTAATAAGATCCTCCTCACCTTTGCTACCTTCTTTTTCCAAGCATCAAGAAGAGCAACGTCTACTGCTATGGGCTTAGGAATATCATTATAAATGAATTCTTTCAACCCGTTGTCCTCTAGGACTACCTCCATTATGTCTTTCCATGCAATATAATTAGAACTTCCCTCGAGTGCATATTCCAATCTTAATCCATTTAAATCCATCTTGATCTGCTTGTCGCACCAACGAAAGTATCTGCAAGTCTGAATATTGTTCAACACAGAATCAATTTCTTCTCCACTATTGTGATTTATTGCACTATGATACCATGTAGAAATTATACAAATAATATGTATACCAATGGATTCAATCTGATCATGCAATCTACTAGAGAAAAATATTGAATCCTTCTATCACTAATTCTGCGGAAAATAAACATGATCACACAATCACACCAAGTAAAAGAAAGAAGAAAATCAATCCACAACACAAATATTTTTCCTAGGGAAAGATTTTTTCTCAAAACCCCTCTATATCTATTGTATAATGAACCAAGGAATCAAGAAACAATGCAATGAACCCTTCTCACAAGAGTCTGTTGCATTATCCTCACTGTCTCACATTGTTCCAGACAAAATTAGTCCAACACTTATCCAATTCTCAGTCTGTCTTCAGTCCTCCTTGCTCACACAATTCATGTGGAATGAAATCCCTATTATTTAGGAATTTTAACCTTCCTTGACTGCACAAACATCATGGGAAATCCTATGGTATTTTAACTGCATCTTGGAAGTTTGCTAAAAATATAACTGATAGTTAACATCCCTTTAACCTTTGTCTCAACTGGGTCTTCATCATAACTGACATGCATGCAACTATTAATAGTAAATCATCAGTCACTTGACAGATCAGTGCATGTGAATTAAATCTGATTTAATTCACTTGACCTCTCACTAGTTCAACAATCAGTTACAAATAGTTAGACTAAATTTCACTCACTTAATTGAGTTAACTGATTTCTCATGCATTAAAATAATGCACTAACTGCAACTTGGTCTCAAAAACTAATAGAATCACTCTGCATGCCTCACCAACCACTATCAACTCAAATTTCATGAGCTAACTGAGTCTATCACACTCAGTTAACTATTACAAGTGTTTATGAGATAATATTACAATTTATTGTCCAATTTAATTAAGGGAAAATTAAATTAGACACATTTCCAATTTATTTAATAAATTGGCTTGCACACTAATGTATCACTAGGACCCATCACTATGTGACCTATGGTCCCACACTAGTGTGTGTGCTATCATGTTGTTTCTGGATGCCAATTTCACCGTTTATTGTTGCAAATTTCAACAGAGCTCTTATATAACTCACACCACTTTCCTGTGTCCTTCTTCAGCTTTGCGGTGTTGTTCTTTTCTTGTGGCTTTGGCAAGCTGTCTTGGGCTGCCATGCCTTATATTTTTACTTTTTCCTACTGTTTGGGGGCACCTTTCACTTGATTTTTATTCGCAGATCCAAAGTCTCACTTCTTCTATTTGAATTTCTTCTTAATCTTGGCAGCATACTGGTTTTCCGTACCAAGCGAGGAGATTTCGAGGAACTCCATTTCCTCCTGAATGTATATGTGTAGACAACTATGGTAATTCAGCACTAAATTTTTCTCTGAATCTTTGATACCCAAATTTGTGCGCATGGTATGAAATAGATTCGTCAGCTCTTGCACATCTTGATCCTTTTGCTGCTGCAACGTAGTCCATTGTATGCACTTGTCCTCATAGCTCCCCACAAGATAATATTGTGCCTTGATGGCGTCTTAGAAATAATTCCAATTGGGTACAGCTGAGAATAGATAGGGTTCCCCATCATTTTTTTTCTCATAGCAGGTTTCCCATGAGTCCTTGACATGGGGGGTGGTTTTGAGGAGTGCAAAAATAATCCTCTCCCAGTCGAAAAAGTCATGAACCGAGAAATATCCTTCTAATATAGTCTACCATATATCTATGACATCTACATCTATTTGGCCATCAAATATGGGAATTTCAAAGTTTACTTGTACCTTAAAAGGGGTTGCGCCTCTAGAGTGGTTGCTGGAAGCAGATGCGCCGCCAGTGGGTAGTCGTTGAAGCATCTGGGAAAATTCATCCATTATCCTGTTCCTTTTTTTTTAAGGGCCTCTGTGAGAAATATTTTGATAGAATATCATACTCCCTCATCTTTATTTTATTCCCCCATGTGAGTTCATCGGGGTTTGCGAGGTTGATCTTGCAAAGGTTCAACCAGATTGAACCCTAACTTCTTATACCCCGACCTCGTTGGGGACATGCAAAGAAGGATCGAGAAAGAGCATACTGCTCTGATACCACTGATATGAATTTATGCAGGAACACAACCGAATAATCATATAACCATAAATACAAATATGTAGCTGAAATAACACTTCATTTTATTAATATTAAATAATTGAAATTTGTTTACAGACATAATGGAAATAAACTAGCTAGGGTGCTAGTAGCTTATCTCTGAGAAGAGATGTGACAGCTACAGGCCTTTGAACTCTATGTTACAATGAGGCTCAAAGGCCTATATATTATTGAGAAACAATGGAAAAACCTAAACATACAAACACCTAGCCCTAGGAGATGAAACACCAGATTATAGGACCCGTCGGGGTAAATTGGTACATCAATTTCTCGAGGCAATAACTTTGGCATACTATATCCGTTTGACACACATGATACATCATTAGAAATATCTATCCGATGACTACAACTACTAATAGAAAATATTGATTTTGGAAGACTCATATTATCCATAGGTTTCATATTGATTCTAGAAGACTCATATTATCCAGAGGTTTCATGCCAAAAAAACGTTGTTTAGGGCCTCAAAACTGCTCCAAAAGTTCAAGACTCGAAAAAATACCAAAAATAGTATATTGTGCTACAATTAAGGAATCTTAAAAACTGAAAGAAATAATGGTGGGGGTCCAAGCAAAATAGGAGGGTGGCCACCAATATCCACCTGGATCATTCCTCCCCCCTTAGAAAGAAATCGTCCCCATTGCGTTGAGTTCCTCCATGGGATGAGGAAACTTCTACTAAACTTGATCCCTAGTGAGCCACTTGCTCTAATGAAGGAGTTGTCCTACTTTGACAACTCGATATAGCCGGATCCTCTGTTGGCAGGTGTTCTTGATCTGTGTGTCCATAATATGATCTGTTTTGGCTTGTTCCATGCATTCTGGGTTTAATTCTGTTGGTGTGAGTTTTTCTGCCATGTCGGATGTGTCCAGTACAGGTGGAAAGTAGGGCCGAAGGTGGTAAACATTGAACACTGGGTGCAGACCAAGGAATGGTGGAATACTAAGCTTGAAGGAATTTTTCCCTACAACCTTGGTGATGGTGTTTGGTCCATATCGGAGCGGGCGAAGCTTTCGGTGGGGTCCAGTGAGGCACTCCTTCTGCAAATGTAGGCACACTTTTTTTCCGACCTCGAATTTTTGTGGCACCCGATGTTGATCATGCCATTTTTTGTGCTTAGCATTAGCTCTGCCCAATATGTCATGAACCTGCTAGCGGATGTGTTGAATGCTCTCAATGAAGCTATTTGTCTTGGTACCTTCAGACTGGACATGAGCCAAATTGGCCTGAGTAGATGCAAATGGAATGACTACATCAATGGGACATAGTGGTTTGAATCCCAAGCCCACCTAAAAGAGGTTGTGGTCGGTTGAGCTATGGAGGGCCCGGTTATAGATATGTTGTCCATAGGGTAGGCTCTCATCCCATGTGTGTGGATTCTTTGAGTTGTACATGCGTAGAATGTTTATGATCATCATATTGACAACCTCTCTCTAGCCATCAGTTTGGGGATGGAATTTTGTTGACTTGGTGAGCATGGTGTCCAACATTGACCAGAGACTGGACCAAAATGTACTGAGGAACCTACTATCACGATCTAATATGATAAACTGTGGGATCCCAAAGTGTACCCACACTTGTTCAAACAAGAGTTTAGCAGTGGATTTTGATGTGATATTCTTCTTACAGACCGCAATAATGGCCATCTTTGAGAATCTATCGACGACCACAAAAACATATTCGTTGACATGATTATTAGAATGAAGGTCTGGCATGTAATCCATGGAGATGGATTCCCAAGGTCGACTAGGGGTAGGCAACAGAGTATAGAGGCCTTACTTCTTGATGGTTGGTTTGGAAATGGCACAGGAAGTGCAGGATCTGATGTACTTCCCGACGTCCTGTCAAAGGCTTGGCCAATAGAAATACTTCTGCAGTACTGCCACTATTTTCTCGACCCAAAGATTCCCAGCGATCCGGATGTAGTGGGATTCCCAAATTTCCTTGGCACACTCACTTGAATGAACAAAAAGGTATCCCAGGTGACATAGTAGTGCATCCTAGAGGTGAAAATTTGGAACTCAGTTACCCTCCAAGAGCATCTTGTATGTGTGGCAGAATTCTAGATCGCTCTTGTAGAGAAGTGGTCAATCAGAAGTCTCATGCCCATAAGAGTTGAGCACGGTGGTTATCGCCATGATCAGTGGTCAACTGAGATAATATGCAACATTATTGGTGTTGCCCTTCTTTTACTTGATCTTCAAATGAAACTGTTGCAGATATGTGGATCACTTTTGATGGCGATTTTTTTAAAACTTCCCTTGTGTCTGTATGAACTGAAGGAGTCAACGGTATGTGTGGATGATCATTTCCTTCCTCAAAATTTAATTCTTCCATTGTCATCAAACCTACACAATGGAATACATCATTTTTTCATAAGTGGGATACTTCTAGACTGTGTCGGAAATGTTTCTCACTATGATATGCCACTAGATGCCCTTGTTGAGTAAGAACTGCCCCAATAGCATAGTCAGACGCACCTGTCTCGATCTCAAATGGTTGTTGCAAGTGTGGTAATGTGAGAACTGGGTTAGAGCAGAGGTGATGTTTCGATTCTATGAACACCTTCTGTTGAGATTCCGACCAAAAGAATTTTTCTCTTTCTTATCCCTTGGTGACTTGACTCAAGGGCCAAGTGATATGAGAGAATCCCAACACGAACCTGTAGTAGAAATTAGCAAGACCCAGAAAGCTGCGAAGCTCTGTTAGAGTGGTTGGGGCTGGTTAATCCCGAATGACTTGGATCTTTTTTGGATCCACATGCACCCCCCACTCGTCAATAATGTATCCCAGATACTAAAACTAGGTCATGGGAAAAGTGTACTTCTCCAAATTGGCACACAACTTGTGTTGCTGCAGTGTTTGGAGGACCTGTCAGATGTGGTGGAGGTGCTCTTCCCAAGTCTGGTTGAAGATCAGGATGTCATCCAAATAAAATACTACAAATGAGTTGGTGATTGGCCTCAATATGTCGTCCATAAACCTCATGAAGGTTTTGGGAGCATTCATCAACCCGAAAGGCATGACCAACCATTCAAAAAGGCCCTCCTTGGATTTGAAGATAGTCTTCCACACATCAGATGATTCGATTGGTACATGGTGATACCTGGACTTCAAGTCAATCTTGCTAAATTATTTCGCCCATTTGAGTTGGTCCAGAAGGTCATCAATTCATGGGATCAGGTACCTATTCTGGACAATGACCTTTTTGAGCACCCGATAATCAATACAGAGTCTCCAAGTCCCATCCTTCTTCTTCACCAACACAATCGAGCTCCCACAGGGTGATGAAATTGGTTGGATGTGAAATTTCTATAGCAACTCCTGAATCTTTCTCTTTATTTCGTCATTCTCTAGAACAGAGCGTCGATATATTGGTCCATTGGGCAGTGGTGCACCTGGGGTTAGATCGATGGGGTGTTTGACCTGGCAGTGCTCAAGCACCCCTGCGGGTGAGGTGAAGATGTCCCTGTACTCCATGACCTTTTCCATTTGTTGTTTTCATGTAGAGGAGGCTTGTCTGGAGGTCGTAGCCATAATATTCTTCTTTTCCTGAGGGCAGACCATCAGGAAACCAAATTTCCTGGTTTTGGAAATGAGCTTACTGCATTTTTTTGCAATAACCAAAAAAATTGTGATAGGCGGTGGTACCTTTGTTATCTTGTACAACTTTTTTCCCAGAGTAACATTAACAGCGCAAGGTTGAGACTCATACACAACATGTCTCTTCCACAAGTATGGTTGGCCTAATAATACATCACAAACATCAAGAGGATCAATGTCACATAATACCTCATAGGTGAAGGGCTTGATGCTGTAGGGAAGATGGCACTACTGGTTGACGCGAAGATCCCGTCCTTGGTGAAGCCACCCTATGGTGAACGGTTGTGGGTGTGCTTTGGTCAACAATCCCAACTGCTTCATGACCTCTACTTAAATGATGTTATTTTGGCTCCCACTTTCGATAATGAACTATAGCAGGGAACCCTTTACCCACATCTGGGAATGGAAGAGACGCTCCTCCTCCTTTGGATCTTCTGGTTCTTCCTTTTAGATCTTCATGGTGGAAACGGTGGCCTTGGGATCCACATCAATAATCTGCCTCCCTTTGTCATTCCCCTTCTTGGGTTTTGATTTAGAGTCAGATCATGCATCTGATTCATAAGTCTTAATCTCGACCACCAATGACTACTTGGCCCGACACTCACTTGTGTTGTGAGTGGAGCTCTTAAGGAACTCACACCAATTTCCCATTTCCTTCTTCAGCTTCATGGTGTTGTTATTTTATTGTGGATTTGGAAGGTTGTCTTGGGCCACCACTCCTTGGCGTTATCCTTTGTTCTGATTTTTGGTGACACCTTTCCCTTGCTTTTGATTCGCAGATCCAAAGTCTCGCTTCTTCTATTTGAATTTCTACTCAATCTTGGCAGCATACCGGTATGCCATACCAAGCGAGGAGATTTACAGGAACTCCATTTCCTCCTGAATGTATCTGTGTAGAAAAATATCATACTTCAGCACCAAATGTTTCTCCAAATATTTGATACCGAACTTTGTGCGCAGGTTATGGAACAGATTCATCATCTCATGCACATATTGATCCTTTTGTTGCCACATCGTAGTTTATTGTATGTACTTGTCCTCATAGCTCCCCATGGGATAATATTGTTCAATGATGGCATATCGGAAAGAATTCCAAGTGGGTATGGTCTAGAACAGAGAGGGTTCCCCCTCATCCTTTTTCTCACAGTAGGTTTCCCACCAATCCTTGACATGGGGAGCGGCTTTGAGGAGTGAAAAAATAATCTTCTCCCGATCAGAAAAGTCATGAACCAAGAAATATCATTCTAATATATTCAACCATCTATCTATGGCGTCTGCATCTATTTGGACATCAAATATCGGGATGTAAAATTTTACTTGTACCTTAAAAGGGGTTGCACCTCCAGAGTGGCTGCTAGATGCAAATGCGCCACCAGTGGGCAGTCGTTGAAGGATCTGGGAAAATTATCCATCATCACGTTCCTTTTTTTGAGTGCCTCCTAGAGAAATATTTTGATACGATCTCCTACTCCCTTGTCTTTCTTTTCGTCACCCATGTGTAGCCATCGGGGTTTGCGAGGTTGATCTTGGAAAGGTTCAACAAGATCGAGCCCTAACTCCTTATACCCTGACCTCGTTGGGGACATGCAAATAAGGATTGAGAAAGAGAAGACCGATCTGATACCAGTGATCCAAATTTATGTAGGAATGCAACAGGATACACATATAACCATAAATACAAAGATGCAGTGGAAATAACAATTCATTTCATCAATATAAAAGTACTGAAATTTCTTTACAAACAGAGTGGAAATAAACTAGCTAGGGCGCTAGTAGCTTATCTATGAGAAGAGATGTGGTAGCTACAGGCATCTGAAATATATGTTACAATGAGGCTCGAAGGCCTACATATTATTTAGAAACAATGGAAAACCATAAACATCCAAAAACCTAACCCTAGGAGATGAAATGTCGGATTATGGGACCCATCGGGGTAAATTGGTACATCAATTTCTTGGGGTCATAACTTTGGCATACTATATCCATTTGACGCACATGATAAACTGTTAGAAATATCTATCCAATGACTACAATTGATGATAGTGAATATCAAGTCTTAAAGAATAATATTTTTCAAAGATTTCATTCCCAAAAAACATCGTTTAGGGCCTCAAAACCGCTACAGAAGTTCAGGACCCGAAAAACTGCCAAAAATTGTAAATTGTACTATAATTAAGGAAACCAAAAAATTGAAAGAAAAAATGGTGGGGGTCCAAGTGGAATAGGCAGGTAGCCACCAATATCCACCTGGATGAATATCAAGCAATGGAATCCATAAATTGATAGGTCCCTATAATACTAGTGTATCCCCTTATTGTTATTGTTAGTGTAGCCCACTTATTATTATTTTTGTGGCCATGTAGTCCCCATATTATTATTATTGTGCCCCATAGAATCCCACTATTGTTATTTTTGTGCCCTTACATTATTATTGTTATGTCGGCTCTCATTATATTGTGACCCCTTAGACTCCTATATATAGAAAGGAGGTTTTGTCATTTGAATCATCCAAGAATTGTTCATGCATGTAATGTACAGGAGGTTTCCCCCTCGACGAGTGTAGTTTTTAAGTCTTTGATCTATATTTTCTTCTATTTTGTGACCTTGTTACATAAAATTTGGTATCAGAGCTTTGGATTCTAGGGTTTTTTTGCTGCAAAATAGGACGTCTTGGAATTTTTGCTATAACATTTTTTCTACGAAGATGCAAAAGTTGAAATTGAAACCAAGGGGAGTCAAAATACTGGTGAACCTCATGTATGAATTTTTTATCTTCATTTCCTATCATTTCTGAGATATGATCTGAGGAATTCAGGTTTTTTGCAGGCTCCAGAAGTTCATCTCAAACAGGTGATCTAGGAAAAATCATCATAACTTTCGTTTCATGGATCAGATTTTCATTCTGTAAAAGTGAATGAAATTGCACAAAATTTTAGTTTTCCTGTATCAATTTCAGAGCCAAATGTTTAAACAATGACACATGGAATCCCTTACAACTTCGCTCTACTGAACTAGTTCATAATCAGGTCATCTTGGGAGATTTAGCATCACTTTGTCTTGAAGAATCCAAATTTGGTATGACTTGTAGGGTTTGAAAGAAGAATCAAAGGGATACCGCAGGACTGAATTTAAGAGCTTTTAGATATGAAATCACAGATATAAAATATTTTTAATATAGATCTCCTAAAAATCAAGAAAAAGGTGTGCATTTTTTAATTTTTCATAAGTCTCGTTTGAAAATCCAGTTTGAAGTGATTCAAGGGGTATAGTGAAGCATAGATATCAGTATTTGGTTATTAAATTCCTAAAAAAAAAAAATTATACACCCATTAAGCCCTCAGAAATCTCTACTATGATGCATGAAGAGGAATAATTGCAACATGATATATCAAAGCTATGGGAGCAAGTGCAACAAATTTCTCTCTCACAAAGAGAAACCAAAGATGAAATGGATGGATTAAAAGAAGAAATAAAAGGTGACATGAAGGGTTTAAATGGGGACATGGATGGATTAAAATAAGAAATAAAAGGTGACATGAATGGTTTAAAAGTAGACATGGAAGGTTTGAAGGAAGGTTTGACAAAGTTACTACAAGGAAGGATTCCTGATGGCAAAAAGGTATTCCATGAAAATCATAAGAACAAAAAGAACATAAATGATTATTTTAGAGACTCCAATGTTGGGTTTAAGACCCACCACATTCCAAAGATCGATATGACGAATTTTTATGGCAAGGATCTGGTAACATGGATACTATAGATGGAGTAATATATTGATCTCCATAATGTGAAACACACACAAAAGGTACACAATGCAACTTTATATTTAGAATCCAATCATCTTATATGGTATAGATGGACTTTTTCTCATAAATCACTTGTCACTTGGCCAATTTTTATGGAGGAAATGATAACACATTATGATGAAACAAAGAGAAACACCTTCTTTAGCCAACTGACAAATCTCAAACAAAACGGTTCAATGGCAGAGCACATTGAGGACTTCCAAAAATTGAATATAAGGGTAAATGATATTCCTGAGGAGCATAGGATTGATGTATTCATAGTCACTTTAAAGGGTAACATCCAACATGAGGTTCGCCTTTGGGAACCTGATTCATTGGAGAAGGCATTCTAGTTGGCAAGAGAAATTGAAAGAAAACTTATGGCAACAAGGAAGCATAAATCTCACAACTATAAAGATGGAAGTGTTGCTTCTCCTAGCCTTCCACAACCTACAAGGTTGACACCACAAAAATTGGAAGAAAAAAGATAAAAAGGGATTTTCTACAGTTGTGATAGAAAATACACTAAATCTTATAAGTGTGCTGAGAATAAATTATTTTAGATAGATTGTGAAGAGGAGGAAGAAAAGGAACATGAAACTTCAAAAGAAGAGGATATACACTAGGAACCAACCCTAGAGAAAGAAGAAATGAATATGACCATATCTTGTAATGCATTGGCAGGAATTACTGCTCCTCAAACTCTCAATATAGAAGGACATATCAATAAGAAAAAATTAATAGTGTTGCTTGATTCAGGTAGTACCCATAATTTTATTCATTGTAAGATAGCCAATGAATTGAATTGTTTCCTATATCCAGCAACAGAGTGTCAAGTAATGATTTCAAATGGAGGAACTATAAATTTATGTAGAAAGTTCCATAATATTTCTATTGAATATTCCAATGTTTTCCATTCCAATGGGTGGTGTTGATGTTGTAGTTGGTGTCCAATGGTTACAATATTTGGGTACGATAGCTTTTAATTTTCAAGAACTTTTCTTGGAATTGTTTTGGGAAGGAAAGGAATTTTAATTAACGGTAATTGTAGGGAAACCAGGAAAGATAATCATCTCTAATGGTGTGACAAAGCTTCTAAAGAAATAAAAACGGGGCATTACTACACAATTATGCTCACTAGAGGTTCAATCAACGAAACCATCTATTTCTCCATATCTCCAAAAAGTCTTAGATAATCATTCCAAGGTATTTGATACTCCAAAATACCTACCACCTATTCGTGATCATGATCATCTATTCATTTGATTCCAGGAGGTGTTCCTCCAAACATTAGGCCTTACAGATATCCTGATGCCCAAAAGAGTGATATTGAACATATGGTTGCAGAAATGTTACAGGTCGGTATAATTCAACCTAGTCAAAGTTATTTCTCTACTCTAGTAGTATTGGCTCACAAGAAGGATGGATCGTGGCACATATTCCTCGATTATAGGGTGCTCAACAAGCTCACTATTAAAGATAAATTTTCCATTATAATTATTGGATGAATTACATGGAGAAATTTACTTCACCAAGTTGCATCTTCATTCAAGATATCATCAAATAAGAATGAAAACTGAAGACATTTCGAAAAAATCATTTAGAAATCATGAGGGTCATTATGAATTTTTGGTCATGCCTTTTGGCCTTACCAATACACCTTCTACATTTCAAGGTTTGGTGAATTCCTTTTTCAAGTCCTTCCTTATAAAAATTTTGTTAGTATTTTTTGATGATATACTAATCTACAAGTCTTGGCAGGATCATGTTCAACATGTTGACAAGGTGCTCAAACTATTGGAGGAGAAACAATTATATGCAAAAAGCTCCAAATGTTTCGTTGGAGTACAGAAGGTGAAATATCTAGGTCATATTGTATCTCATGAGGGTGTTAAGGTAGACCCTAACGAAATTAAAGCCATTAAGGAATGGAAAATACCCACAACCATAAAGAATCTGCGAGGATTTCTTGGGTTGATAGGGTATTATAGCAACTTTGTTAAGAATTATAGGAGAATAACATCACCTCTAACAACATTACTGAAGAAAGATGAATTTTCTTGGACTCCAGAAGCAACTAAGGCCTTTGAACATCTTAAAGAGGCAACGTGCCAAGCACCAGTCTTAGCTATGTCAGACTTCACAAAAACCTTTATTGTGGAATGTGATGCCTTAGGAAATGGAATTGGTGTTGTTTTAATGCAATAAGGAGGACCCACTTCTTTTGAAAGTCGTCCAATCAAAGGAAATTATTTACACAAACCTATTTATGAGAAGGAAATGTTGACAATAATACATGCACTTAAGAAATCGCAACCATACCTAATGGGAAGACACTTCATGGTGAAAAAAGATCATGATAGTCTCAAATACCTTTTAGAAAAAATATTATATTTAGAAGAGAAAAAAAATGGGTCACAAAAATGTTGGGTTATAACTTTGAAATCATCTACAAAAAAGGGAAGAAAAATTTTGTTGCAGATGCACTCTCAAGAAAAGATGAGGATGTGGAATAATATCTTTTTTCCATTTCTATTATCCAACAAAACTGGATAACTAAAGCAAGGGATGAGTTGAAGAATGACGAAGAAGTGTGGGAAATCATTTAAAATTTGTTGCAAGATCCCAATACATCTGATATATTTAGCTGGAAAATTTATTCATTATTGTACAAATATTGCTTATACCTTTGTAATAATTCCTAAATCAAACAAAAGATTATTATGGAATTGCGCACCTCTCCCTTAGGAGGGCACTCTGGAATTTTAAAAACTTACCATAGGGTTAAGAAGGATTTTTTTCGAGATTACCTTAAATATGACATTCAAAAGTTTGTGGTGGAATGTTTGGTTTGCGAACAAAATAAAGTTGAGACAATTAAGACCTCGAGTTTGTTACAACCGTTATCCATTCCAAGTCAACGTTGGGAGGAGGTTTCAATGGATTTTATCACAAGTTTACTCAAGTTTGAAGGAAAGAGTGTCATCATGGTGGTAGGTGATAGACTTAACAAGTATGCACATTTTTGTGCATTATCTCATCCATTTTGTTGGGAAAAATACTGAGAGGGGGGGGGGGTGAATCAGTATTTAGTGCAGACAATCAAACTTTTACTTTTTCCTTTCTAAAAACCCATACGCTACTTTACTGAAGGAAACTAGCGTATATACGTGGATATCCTTTAAAGAACTCGCGTATGTCCAGAGATCTAATTATGTGTTTGAATCTTAACTCAGATCATTGCATTATTCATTCATCAGATATTTCAGAAACAGTAAACAGGTGCAGACAGAACAGAATAATCATCACACATATACAACACACATGAACACCAGGATTTTTTAGGTGGAAACCCAATTCGGGAGAAAACCACCACTGCCGTTGTTTCAACCTTCAAAATTTATTATTAAGAAAACTTCTTACAAGCATGTACTGGTGCAGACTCAAACCAACACGCAGACACCCTCCTGCAGAAGGCTACAACCTTCTCTTGTTTACCAGCCTCTCTTGGAAGGGAGCGACAACCCCCTAAACTCATTTACCAGCCTTTCCTGGAAGGGAGCTACAACCCCCTGACTGAAGGCTTCGACCCTCAGCACCACTGTAGACCACGTTTCATCAATTTTCAAACTGGATCAAACAGCTTCAACACAACCCTTCACTTATCAACAATCATACCTTGCTCATTGCGTCAAACAAAACAGTGAGACCACTGTAACCAGAATATCAGATACAACCCAGACTTCAGAATAGATATGCAGAAACACATTCAACCTTCAGCAACCATTAGATCAGAAATCATACGCACTTTTATTTAATAAAACCCGCGTATATACGCGCTTTCCAGAAGACGAACCCGTGTATACTTCAGTGCATTTTCAGAGAAAAACCCTAACTGCGCATACGCGCTTTTCTTTCCACAGAGCCGCGTATACACGCGCTTTTCATGAAAGGAACCTGCGTATATATCTATAAAAGATAAAAAAAATTGTTCAGACCAGATCTATAAACTTACCCAGATTTCTTCAATCTCTTCAATAGGATTGCGCCAGGTCTTCTTCACTTCTTTTCAGATCATCCTTGACATTCACCATTTCAAGATCTAGAGATCTTGAACCTTCATCATGTTCATAGGTGCATTATAGATTCAGATCTATCAACTAGGAACAGGGTTCAATCATACAGATATACTTCAGAGAGAAGTATTCATCAAAGCCCAGACACTTGCACACTCTTTGCACAATAATTTCCTTCTCCTTATATAGGTTTACCCTTTTTCAATACCATGAGCCAAAACCACATCACTTCCGATGGTATTCCTGGGCGGGATTAAATAGACAACACAGCGCTCAATACAATGGGTCAATACCATGGTAGTAACCCTTGGTTTTATACATTTAGAACGCAATTGACCATACGCGACTTGTCACGTCCTTTTCCGCGTACATACACGACTTCCCTTAAGCAAACCCGCGTATGCCTTGAGACATACACTTTTTATCATTGTTCTAGCACATACTGAACTTCCTTTCATCATTACATCTGAGTTGCTCTGTAGACACATCATATCACATCAGATTTATATCATTACCAAGTCCATCAAGTTAGGAATAACTTCATCAAGCAGGTTGCCATCATCTTCATCAAGTGGGTTTCCATCAAGGACAACACATTGCATCATATTGCCAACAATCTCCCCCTTTGGACTTGATGGCAACCACGATGGTGTTTGATCACCACAACAGATAGGTACATGAAGCATAACCTTTATTCAAACACCATGTCATTCTCCCCCTTTGACATCAAGGGCAAAGGGCAGATCAAAAACCAACACAAGGTTTTTTCTCCTCATGTAGAGCACTATAGATCTGATGTGCACTGAAGTTACCATGCTCCCCCTGAATTCATGCTGAGTCTTCAAACATATACTGTAATGAAGTACATGACTCTATGACCTTCCTATCACCAAGGACTCATACTTACATCAAAGATCCAACCAAGTGGATTTACACAATTTAACTCAACTACCCAACCAAGTGGGTTTACACATTTTGATCCAATTACCCAACCAAGTGGGTTTACACATTGAACAAGTCCTTACATGACTGAATATTACAATTTACATCAAAGGTCTTAACATGACCTTTTCAACAAATTACAAATATGATTTTTTATGACCAATACCAGAAAAGACCTCAGAAGGGAGATCATATTACAGAACCATCATAATGCCAACAATGCATTATACTCAGCAAGACTAATGCTCCCCCTGAAAATGTGCATCCAATGCATCCTTTCCATGTGACCAAAGCTCCTCCTTAGCTTGTGTAACCTGAACACTTTCAACAGCAAGTCATCAAAGCATCTTCACCCAATATCAGAGAATGAAACTGAGATATAAGAACTGGAACATCACCAGAGATACCAAACAGCATCAGAAATACCATACAACACTGCAGTTGTGCTGAAGAATGCTGACCATAAACAAAAATTTATCTGCAACCAACCATACGCGGTTTTCTGTGTATGAACTTGCGTATATACGCGACTATATTTCAGGAAACCCGCGTATCCAATTTAATCTTCTGAAATTAAGCAAATCTGATCTTTTGAGAGGCAGAGACCACTCCCAGCTTCTATCTGAGATATTCGAATGCTTCCCTGGGCAGAGGTTTGGTAAATATATCAGCAACTTGTTCTTTGGAGGGAACATACTCCAACTTCACCTTTTGTTTAAGGACTTGTTCACGTAAGAAGTGATACTTGATGGGAATATGCTTGGTCTTGGAATGCATAACAGGATTCTTTGAAATACTGATGGCACTTGTATTATCACACATAATGGAGATAGGAGGTGAACATTTGATTTGAATGTCTTGTAAGGTTTGCATCATCCAGAGAAGTTGAGTGCAACATGATGCGGCAGCCACATATTCTGCTTCTGCTGTAGATAAGGCAATAGAGCTTTGCTTCTTTCTGAACCAAGATACCAAATGGGGCCCCATATAGAATGCACCACCACTTGTGCTTTTCCGATCATCAACATTTCCAGCCCAATCTGCATCAGTGTAAGCATGAAGAGTAAGATCAGCATTCTTTGGATACCATAGTCCAAAGTCTTGAGTTCCTTGTAGATATTTTAATATTCTTTTGACAGCCTGAAGATAAGACTCTTTTGGATTGGCTTGGAATCGTCCAACAATCCCAACTGCATGCATAATATCCAGTCTAGTCCCAGTGAGGTACAGAAGACTTCCTATCATAGATCTATATTCTGGTTGATTCACCGTGGGAGAATCATCATGAGAACTGAGATTACATCCGGTTACCATTGGTGTACTTATAGGTTTGCACTCTTCCATCCCATACTTCTTCAGAATTTGCTTAAGGTATTTTGCTTGAGATAAGAATATACCTTCTGTAGTTTGATGCACTTGTAAGCCAAGAAAGAATTTTAGTTCCCCAAGTAAAGACATTTCAAATTCTTGCTGCATGACAGAAGCAAATTTATGACTCATAGATTCTTCATTACTTCCAAAAATGATATCATCAACATATAAAACTACAATCAATAGTTTATCATTTTCAATTTTTGTGTATAAGTTACTATCAGCAGACCCCTTTGAAAATCCTTGTTGATGAAGATATTTGTCAAGACGATAATACCATGCCCTTGGAGCTTGTTTGAGACCATATATAGCCTTCTTAAGTCTACAAACAAGATTTTCATCATTTCCCAAAATGAATCCTTCTGGTTGTTCTATATACACTTCTTCTTCTAGATCACCATTGAGGAAAGCAGATTTGACATCCATTTGATAAACTTTGATTTGTTGAAAACTTGAAAAAGCAAGAAAAATTCTTATGGCTTCAAGTCTAGCTACAGGAGCAAAAGTTTCTTCAAAGTCTATACCTTCTTGTTGAGTATACCCTTTGCAAACCAGTCTAGCTTTTTTTCTTATAACATCCCCATTTTCATTTAGCTTTTTCTTGAATATCCATTTAGTTCCAATGACATTTTTATCATGTGGTCTTGGTACCAATTCCCAAGTGTGGTTCTTTTCAATTTGATCAAGTTCTTCATTCATGGCCTGAATCCAACATTCATCTTTGCTAGCTTGATTGACATTGTGTGGTTTAATCGTGGATAGAAATGCCAGATAGATGGGAGATCCCACAAGAGTCCTCCTTGTTTGTACACCTGATTCCTTGTCTCCCAAAATTTGAGATTCAGGATGATTCTTTTGAACATATCTGGATGGAGCCTTTCCAGATAAATCATCTTCAGGTTCTTCATTGGATCCACTATCTATATCATTTCTATTTGATGTAGAAGGACAAAAGTCACCATCATCTTCTTCTGTTGTTTGTATTTCTTCTTTAGGGACTGCATGAGACTCATCAATAACAACATCAATACATTCAACAATCTTTCGAAGCCTTTTATTGTAACATTAGTATGCCCTGCTTGTAGATGAGTAACCAAGAAGTATTCCTTCATTTGATCTAGGTTCAAACTTGCCAAGCTTTTCATCATTATTTTTGATAAATCATTTACTTCCAAAAACTCTAAAATGTTTCACAGAGGGAGAATTACCATACCAGAGTTCATATGGAGTTTTGTCACTATTTACCCAAACATGTGCCTTGTTAAGAATATTTGCTGCTATGTGAGCTGCTTCTCCCCAAAAAATATCAGGTGTTCCGGAATCATCAAGCATAGCTCTAGCCATTTGTTGAATTGTTCTATTCATTCTTTTTTCTACGCCATTTTGTTATGGAGTGCCTGCTACAGAAAACTGTCTTTTTATGCCATGTTGTTCACAAAATTCAAAGAATTCATTTGATGTATATTCTCCTCCTCGATCAGATCTAAGACACTTGATTTTTAGATCTAATTCATTTTCCACCAGCGCTTTGAAAATCTGAAATTTTTCAAATGCTTCATCTTTGTGTTTGATCAACCCAATCCAACACATTCTAGAAAAATCATCAATGAATAAGATATAGTATTCTTCACCACGTGGTGACTTTTTCCTCATAGGTCCACATATGTCAATATGAATGAGTTCAAGAGGCTTACTTGACGATCCTTCCTTGGCATTGAATTGCACTCTGGTTTGCTTACCGAATTGACAAGATTTGCATATGATACTTTCAGGTAGAGAAATATTGGGAAGACTATGAACAACATTAAGTCTGCTAGATTTGTTGATTTGAGAGAAGCTTAGATGCCCAAACATTCTATGCCATAGCCAGTTTTCTGAAGATTTACTCAAGTAACATTGTTCTTTGCAATTCTTCAATACATACAGATTGCTTGGAGTTATTTTTCCTTTTATAATTGTTTTACCTGTATCAAGGTCACGCACCACACATTCTTTTGAACTAAAGACAACTTCAGTTCCTTGATCACACATTTGACTTACACTTAACAGGTTATGCCTTAATCCATCCACATAAATGACATCATTAGCCTTCACCTTTTCTTTTAGAAACACAGACCCTTTTCCTTTAATTACAGCAGGAGTATCATTCCAAAAGTAACTTTCTTTTCCTTTTCTAGAGCACTATATGCACGAAGTTTGTGTTTATCACCTGTCATGTGTCTTGAGCATCCGCTATCAATGTACCATTGATTTTCTTCACCTTCTGCAAATAACGCTATGCCACAATTTTCAACCTGTGGTTCCTTCTTTTTCCATATTTTGGATTTTGAGGGAAGATGCTCTCTTGGCTGCACTTTGCTCCTGCACTCAGAATCTTCATGGCCAAAGTTATTGCAATAAGCACATTCAACTTAATTTAGAAGAGGATAAAAGTTGTTATAGTTATTCTTCTTTGTTTCAACATCAATCCTTTTCTTTCTTGCTTCTCTTGTCATGATGGTTTTATATGCAACACATTGAGCAGCTTTATGACCAAAATTGTGACATGAGAAACATTGTCCATTGAAGAAGAAATTTCTGTGATCATGAAATCTTCTATTTGAGTTTACCTGTTGATTGGTGCCTTTTTGAAATATATTCTTGTTAGTGTTCCTTGTACTAGGATGATCATGCTTTACCTGTAAAGATTCTTTATTCCCTGGCTGAGTGGCAGAATTTTGTAAACCAGTTGTAGCTGCTTTTAGATAATTTGGTGCTGAAGTTTGAGAGGACTCTCCAGTGTATCCAAGACCTGTCTTTATAAGAGGAGAACATTGAACCTTGATAATCTCATCTAAGGTTTCAGATCCTTTAGCAAATCTAAAATTCAGAGTCTTTACTTTCTCAAATTCTTTTCTTACACTTACCACTTCACATTCTAATTTCTCATTGTGTTTCTTTGTTTCTTCAACCTGCTTTTCCAGAGTCTCGATAATTATTTTTCTTTCTTCTAAGAGAATTTTATATTCTTCTAAGCGTCTTTTGAGTTGGTTGTTCTCTTCAAGAAAATCATTTTCCTCTAGAGCATCCATGAAAGTATCATTTTCTTCTTTAGATTCAAATGCCATGAGAAGTCTAAGATCTTGTTCACATTCTTCCTCACTATCAAATACTCCATCACTGTCATCATGAGTATAGTAACTTATTCTAGTGCTAGACCGGTTCTTATTTCTAGCTACTTCCTTTCCTTTTGCAGACGTTTCTTTGTAAGGACACTTAGCAGCATAATGAACAACTCTTCCACAATTAAAACATTTGAAAGGAAGCTTACCTCTAAACCGTCCTGTACCAAGTTGAAATTTCTTTACAAAATTTGCCTCATCTTCTTCCGAAATATATCCTGATCCTTCTGCTTCTTGTACTTCTTTCCCTTTTGTAGAAGCTCTAAAAACAGCTTCTTTGACTTCAGATGGTCCTCCTCTTCTCATTTCATATGCGGTCAGTATGCCATGAAGTTGCACCACAGTAATATTTTGAAGATCCTGTTTTTCTTCAATAGCAGATACTTTTGACTCAAATTTTGCTATTAGCGATCTCAAAATTTTCTCAACCAAAGTGGTTTCGGTTATTGTTTCTCCCAGATTTTTCATACGATTTACAGCATCATCAAGACGTAAAAAGAAACTGGAAATACTCTCATCACTATGCATCTTTAAATTTTCATATTCAATTCTGAGAGTTTGGAGTTTTGCACTTTTTACCTTTGCATCGCCTTCATAACTTAGAATGATTTTGTCCCATATTTCCTTTGTTGTATTCAACTGCATGACTTTGACAAATTCTGATTCAGTTAGACTTCCTGTTATAGCATTGACCGCTTTTGCATTTGATTCATAATTCTTCCTTTCAGTTGGATCTGTTGGTGTAGCAGCTGGATATTGATATCCTTGTTCAACAATGGCCCATACATCAGTTCCCATAGACTGAAGATAGGATATCATCCTTATTTTCTAGAAGATTAAGTACTCCCGTTGAAGAGCGAAGCAGTAAACGATGTTCTGATTGCTGCTCTTGCTTGATCTTCCTTCAACGGCTAAGCTTTCTCGGAAAGGATTTTGCTACGATACCAATTTTGAGGTTTGAATGCGAGAGGGGGGGTGAATTAATGTTTGAAGTCTGAAACAATCGAAACTTTTACTTTCCTTTCTAAAAACCCATACGCTACTTTCTTGAAGAAACTAGCGTATATACGGATATCTTTACGGAGACTCGCGTATGTCCGGTATCTAATTAACATGTTTGAATATTAACTCGAATCATTGCATTATTCATTCATCGGATATTTCGAGAAGCTTAGGTAAACGAATGCAGACGGAGACATAATAATCATCACATATACATACACATGAACACGAAGATTTTAGGTGGAAACCAATTCGGAAAACACTTTGTTGTCGTGCCAGCCAAAATTTATTAAGAAAACTTCTTACAAGCATGTATTGGTGCAGACTCAAACCAGCACGCAGGCACCCTCCTGCAGAAGGCTACAACCTTCTCTCGTTTACCAGCCTCTCCTGGAAGGGAGCGACAACCCCCTAAACTCATTTACCAGCCTTTCCTGGAAGGGATCTACAACCCCCTGACTGAAGGCTTCGACCCTCAACACCACTGTAGATCATGTTTCATCAATTTTCAAACTAGATCAAACAGCTTCAACACAACCCTTCACTTATCAACAATCATACCTTGCTCATTGTGTCAAACAGAACAGTGAGACCACTGTAACCAGAATATCAGATACAACCCAGACTTCAGAATAGATATGCAGAAACACATTCAACCTTCAGCAACCATTAGATCAGAAATCATACGCGCTTTTATTTAATAAAACCCACGTATATACGCACTTTCCAGAAGACGAACCCGCATATACTTCAGTGCATTTTCAGAGAAAAACCCTAATTGCGCATATGCGCTTTTCTTTCCATAGAGCCGCGTATACACGCGCTTTTCATGAAACGAACCTGCGTATAGATCTATAAAAGATAAATTTTGCTGTTCAAACCAGATCTATAAACTTACCCAGATTTCTTCAATCTCTTCAACAGGATTGCGCCAGGTCTTCTTCACTTCTTTTCAGATCATCCTTGACATTCACCATTTCAAGATCTAGAGATCTTGAGCCTTCATCATGTTCATAGGTGCATTATAGATTCAGATCTATCAACTAGGAACAGGGTTCAATCATACAGATAAAATTCAGAGAGAAGTATTCATCAAAGCCCAGACACTTGCACACTCTTTGCACAATAATTTCCTTCTCCTTATATAGGTTTACCCTTTTTCAATACCATGAGCCAAAACCACATCACTTCCGATGGTATTCCTGGGCGGGATTAAATAGACAACCCAGCACTCAATAAATGGGTCAATACCATGGTAGTAACCCTTGGTTTTATACATTTAGAGCACAATTGACCATACGCGACTTGTCACGTCCTTTTCCGCGTACATACGCGACTTCCCTTAAGCAAACATGCGTATGCCTTGATAAATACACTTTTTATCATTGTTCTAGCACATACTGAACTTCCTTTCATCATTACATCTGAGTTGCTCTGTAGACACATCATATCACATCATATTTATATTATTACCAAGTCCATCAAGTCAGGAATAACTTCATCAAGCAGGTTGCCATCATCTTCATCAAGTGGGTTGCCATCAAGGACAACACATTGCATCATATTGCCAACACATTTAAGTCCAATACATTTGCTACTCTATTTATGAAAACAATTCAAAAGCTACATGGAAACCCAAAGATTATTGTAAGCAACATAGATCCCATTTTCATTGGAAATTTTAGATGGAGTTATTTTCTTGTCTCGGTACTCAATTAGCGCATAACTCATCTTATCATCCTCAATCTGATGGGAAAATTGAGAATTTGAACAAATGTTTAGAATAATATCCTCGTTGCTTTGTATATGATAAACAAACACAATGGGTCAAATGATTACCTCTATATGAATGGTGATATAACACTTCCTTCCATAATACAACAAAAATGACCCCATTTATGGGACTTTATGGATATCATCCACCATCCATCACATCATATTTAAGATAAAATTATAAGGTTCAAGCAGTGGAAGATCACATCGAGAATCAACAACAAGTTCTCCAACTCTTAAAGGATAGCCTCACTTTGGTGCAGAATCGAATGAAACAACATGCATATCAACATTGCAACAAAAAGCTTTGATGTAGACAATTGGGTCTTTTTAGGGCTACAGCCATACAAAAAACTATCAATTAAGAAAGATAAGAAGGATAATAAATTATCAACAAAGTATTATGGTCCTTACAAGGTTTTGCAAGAGATTGTTATCATGGCATACAAATTGGAGCTTCCTGCATCTTCCGGAGTGCACCCAGTTTTCCATGTTTCATACTTAAATAAGGTTATAGGTGACAAGCTCCCATTTCAAACAATATTTTCAAAACTTGATGAGGAAGGAAAAATCATATTGGATCCTAAATCAGTCATGGAAACAAGAACTCGACAACTACAAAATTGATCAATTTCAGAGTATCTCATCAAGTGGAAGAACTTACCTGCTAAATATTTCACAAGGGAGGATGATAATTTTATACAGAAACATCTATAACTACTTAAGCATTGAGGAAAACACTTTTTTGAAGGAGAGGGGCATGTTAGGTCCCTATAATACTAGTGTATCCCCTTATTGCTAATGTTAGTGTAGCCCCCTTATTGTTATTTTTGTGCCCATGTAGTCCCCATATTGTTATTATTGTGCCCCGTAGAAGCCCACTAATGTTATTGTTGTGCCCTTACATTATTATTGTTATGTCGGCTCTGATTATATTTTCACCCCTGAGAATCCTATATATAGAAAGTAGGTTTTGTCATTTGAATCATTCAAGAATTGTTCATTCATGTAATGTAAAGGAGGTTTCTCCCTTGAAGAGAATAATTTTTAAGTCGTTGATATATTTTTTCTTCTATGTTGTGAGATGTTTTCATAACATACATTGTACTAGTCATTCATGACCATGAAATTAAATCTGATCTTTATCAACATATCAAAAATACAGAAGCCTCTAAGCCCTTCATAGCCCTGAAAACATTCACATAGGCATATCATTTAAGACAAACACATTCCTCCATTAACAATATTGATGCATATAAAACAACC
The DNA here is from genome assembly GCA_034641835.2 of Pinus albicaulis. Classification (NCBI taxonomy): domain Eukaryota; kingdom Viridiplantae; phylum Streptophyta; class Pinopsida; order Pinales; family Pinaceae; genus Pinus; species Pinus albicaulis. The sequence goes on along the minus strand of CM076582.1, from coordinate 585,364,230 downwards.
ATGCAAAATCATGTATATAACTCGATAACTCATTAGGATAATAGTAGCCATAAATCCATAATCTTATCATGGCCATGATTGCATATGAGGCAAAGAACTCATTATGATTATACAAGTATCTCATCAACCTTTATGAGCTAGATATATCCCATATACATGACATATAAATTGAACTACTAATGAGATCACCCATAAAAATGGTCACAATAATGAGTTTCCCAAACTTACAAGGGTATAAGGATAGCTGATACTAAAGATATCACAATTAATCTTAAGTGACTTCAGGTCGCCAATCAGGGAAATATCAGAAAATTATGAAATTAAATAAGAATGTTGTGACCTCATAAATAAAGAAAAACATAATCACCATAGATATACAATTTAGATGCACAACCATGACTAGATAATAAATCAGCAATTCTTATGTAAATTACATATGATTAATCATTAGCCATAGGCATGATAAGGCATACCATAACCCATAGGATATCATGCATAGCCAAGAATATTTATCCTAATATAATTATTTAGCTAGCAACTAAAGGAGGGACTTCCACTCTCCACTCCACCAACCATAGGCCAGTTACACTGCAATATTTCTTGCAACTGACCACCCCTAAGTCAGATTTAGAATCCGAGGAGTTAATTTCTCAAGGTATTCACACAAATAATCAGTCAAATAGGTATCCAAGAGGAATATTTGATTATTAATAAGGTTTAGAAACTACTCCTAGGTAGTAAGCACCATAATGACTCACTCAATCTCTCATTTAACAATCACAGGAATTCAACCAAGATTTAGGGAATTTTCTCTCATTCTAGGAACATTTTCTCACTCTAAATGGATTTTTCTTAGCCTCAAGGAAATAATTGAGTTAATTGTTATTTCCTTTAGCTCTCTTGGTAAAATTAACACCAATACATATATAAGGTATCACCAAAATTTATGGAACAATGTCCCAACCTCGCCGCAAAAGTTTTATGCAACACACTCCTCCTAAATGCTCCCATTTTGTGCATATTCTTTGATATGAACCACTTTTATTTCTCATGTGCTAGCCCAAGTTATCCTTCACTCACATCATGGGGAAAAAATGATCACCGTGCACACTCCCCAATCTCTCCTTTCCAAGAATCATTCAATGGAACCTTCATTATACTAACAACTCCCATTTCACCACTTCCCTGCCCTAGTTTTTTCACATCCTTCTCTTACAAATTGAATTTCTCAACACATCCCATAAGATTAAGGACATTATGGGGGATTCGTTTTCTATAGGCTACCCATATACATTTCAATTTCTGCACTAAATGACCATTTAATTTCTTAGGGATAGGGGTAGGTAAATAAATGAAGTGGATTGGGTTTGGGTTTAAATAATGCACAATAAAATCATCCTCCTTAGTCTTTGACTCCATTTCCCCTCCTCTAGCTCAACCATATTTTCCATTTCCATATTATTTTACACAATTCATAGCATCATTCATAAGAGGGATAGAAAAAGGAGTTTTTACAAAACTAGGGTTTTCAAATTCCACATTACTAGGGCTTACAATTTACACAAAACTATGTTTTTTTTTTCAAATTGCACCACATTAGGGGATTTTCCACTTCAATATATATTGATGAAAATTTTCATATTTATGTTTATACTTAATTTTTCATAAAGAGAGGCACCACCCTCTTCTCAACATCGAATATTGGTCAATAGAAGGTAGAAAGTCCTTACATATATTCTCATATGTTACAACCACTATGGATATTGGTTAAATTACATTATGTTTATTTTTTATGGTGTGTCAATTATGTGTCACATAAAAACATTAATTATGTGCCACTAATATGTGTTGATGTTGCATCGCTTATGTGTGACACCTAATATGGTGAGTCATGGCCCGTGTGCATTGCTTGAGTGCAATAAAAGCTTAATTATATCACTTATGGTAGGCATATTATGACATGTCGATTATGTGCCTCACTTAAGTGCATCAAGCATTTACATTGCTTATGGGGCATCACTTAATTATGTAGCTCATGTTTTTTCCTCAAGTGTATCAATCAAGGGAGTCTCTTATGATGTGTTAACTATAAATTAGTCACAATGGTATAAAAAATAATTCAATCCATATAAGATTCCATTAGTCCATAACATTCATAAATATGTCCAACAACGATAACAACCCTAGGAAAATACATAAAAGAAACATTATGTTTACCTGTTAGGAAAAATTAGGTTTTCCAATAACATCATACAATTTAGATGAAAATTAGATTTTCCATATTTATACAAAATCTTGACACTTATTTTAAATTTTATCCCAAAAACTAGCCCTATGAAAAGTATATTTTATTAATTAAAAGTGCAAAAACGTTGATTGAAAATCATACATATATACAAGGTTTTGGTATCATTTCTTTAATTTATCTTTTATCTCTTTTGAAATCAAGAAACATATGTTAAAATCTAGATAAATAAAAAATATTTGTTAAAAGACAAATAAACAAGAGAGCGTTGATTGAGAAATGATGCATGTTGGTTTCAATTAGTAGGAATTATTTAAATTATTATGCATTCTTTTCACTAATGGTTGGTTGATTTATTAATTTCCTCCCAATACACTTAGCATCACATTAGTGTCCTTGTAGAATCAAAGTTGTGTCCTTATATTGCATTTATTTTTTCTTGAATATCATTTTTGGTTTTTATGACTGCAAAACAATTTCACATTATGTCCAATGGCTCGAGGAAGCGAGTTGTAACTCACCATAAGATTTAAACCAAAACTCCTCGCATCAATTTATAGCTAGGGGAATCCCCTTATTATGATTCCATATCCCAAAAAATGATTTATTGAGGATCTTAGTAGCTAGGGTTTTTTCAGTAAAGACTAATGAAAATTTTGCACAAAGGGGTGGATTTTTCAATATTCTCAATCAAGCAATTCTGGGTAGTGTGCTCACACATGCCTTGGAAAAACACAATTTCAAAGCTTATGGAACTCATTTTTTTGGCTTGGTTTGGTTTTTATATGTACAAAAAAAATCCACAACATCTCTTTGAATGGCGTTAGCAAGCCAAATACGATTGGCCATAAAATATAAGGCCATAAAATATAAGATGAGATTCACATGGGAAAATTGTCAATTGTGTTGGACTCTTAGCACTAGGTTACACCTAGGGGCGACCCCAAAAGCTTTGATAGGCCAACAAATGATTTATTTGGGATATTTAGGGCTAGGGTTTTATTCAATAAATATTGATATAAATAAATTTTCATAGGGGGTGGGTTTGTAAAATTCTCACTCAAGTAGTTGTGAGTGGTGTGCTTACATAGGCCTTGGCCAAAAACACTTCGAATATTTTGAAACTCATTATTTTTTATTTTTTATTTTTATTTTTTTTAAACCATGGAAAAAATTTGTAATATTTCCTTGAATGGCTCGAGGAAGTAATTTAAAACTAGCCTTAAATTTCAAATTGGTAAATTGATGGGTGATCCATTATTTCCATTTATTCTTGACACCATTTTATTGCTAGGGTCACCCCTATCCTAACACTCCATAAGTCAAAATTTGGATTTTTTTAGGATCTTTGAATCTAGGGTTTTGTTGAGTAAATACCATTACAAATTTTAAACAAGGGGTGGATTTTATAAAACACCAACATGAGAGACTGTGGGTAATGTGATCACATGAAAATTCACCGAACACACTTGATAGATCTTCCATAACTTATTTATGATGCTCGGTTTATTTTGTATACTCCCAAAGAAAATTTACTATATGTTGTTGGAATTATTATGATTGATGGAAAAGGAGAAAAAAGGAGCAGCACCAGAATTATCATTAAGGACAAAGGAGCAGATCAGGATCAACTAGAGTATAAAGGAGCTATAAGGCAAAGAAGGAAAAATTACAGTGGAGGAGAAGAAAAGAGGAAGGGGAGCAGAAAAGTGCCAAAGGAGCAGCATTAGAGGCAAAGGAGTAAGGCAAAGGAGCAACCAAGAGGCATGAATCAACACCAAAAACATCATTAAGGAAAAGGAGTAGAAAGGAGCAGTAAAAATGCAAGGAGAAGCATTAGAAGCTTTATCAAGGAGCAAATGCAACAAAGGCAGAAAGTTTGGGTCAAGTCGTGCATGAGTCAATAGAGTCATGAAAATTCTAAGACAAGTAATGAATGCGTTAAACTAGTGGAGAAAGTCGTGAACGCACAGGCAGAGTCGGGCTAGTTTGTGTTCAAAATAGTGCATGAAGGCACATGCAGCACGTGTAGTTCTACGGGCAAAGTGGAGTAAATTTCCAAAAAAACATGTTTACAATAGTGTTCGGAGGAGATATCGAAAATCACAATCGCAATAGAAGGCCTGAACACATATCGTAAATCGCAGTGGAAGGAGTATCGCAAAATAATAGAGACACAGAAATTGCTAACTGCGAAGTGCGGGAGATGATGTGGCAAGATGATGTGGTAGTGACTTGGCGATGATGTGTTGATGATGTGGCAGTGACGTGGTGATGATGTGGCAGTGACGCAGTGATGACGTGGCTATGACGTGGCAGTGACACAGCACGATGATGTGGAGATGACGTGGCCTGTCCCCATATCGCACATCATAAGCTCAGGAGGATAAGCACTCAAGAATCATGTTAAAATTCTGAAGTGCGAAATGCGATAAGAGTATAGGATGCGATAAGCTTCAAAGCTAAAATCTAAAGGACTTAAAGTATGACTGTGGGACCCAATTGCATATCGCACATCACAAGCTCAGAAGGGATAACACTCATTAATCACATCGACATGCCGAAATGCGAAGTGCGATAAGAGCCCAGACGCGATACGTCTCAGAGTTTAAATACTAAATATTTTAAAGTCTGGTGTGGGACCCATTCGCATATCGCAAATCGCAAGATCAGAAGGGTGAAGATCATAAGAACAATGTTGAATTGCCAAAATGCAAAATACGATATGAGAAAGGACGTGATGCATTTTCAAAGGTAAATTATAATATATTTCAGGTCCAGGGATAAGTGTTTTTCCTTAAGAAATCGCATTGGGGTTTGGAAGAGCTATGCATAACAAGAAATATATGAGAACGCCGAAATGCAAAGTGTGATAATGAAGCGGACGTAATGCAAGTCAATGTTGAAGCCTAAAGGATTTCAAGTCCGGGTGTATGTGGTTTTCCTTTGTTAAATCGCATCAAAGAACAGAGGAGGCTTATAACGTAGAACAATTGGATCGGCAAAATTTGATTAAGGGACCAGACGTGAGGTTGTTCAAAGGTTAATTGGAATTTATTTAAGGTCTAGGGTTCTTTGTAGTTACGTTGTTTGATGAAGAAAAGTGAATGCGGGCAGTAGACTCAGGTAAGACCTGACACTCATATAGAACAGTGGTTGATGCGGTAATGACAGGTTATGAAGAAAAGGCTAAACGCGGCAGAAGGACTCGGGTAGAATAAGACTTGACAATACATGTAGAGGGTAAAGAAATTATACCTTGATAATGGAAGAAAGTCTGAACGCGAGCAGAAAGGCTCGAGTAAGGGACCTGACACAGAGAAAAGGGCAGACTAAGCTAAACGTCGTGGTAATGAGGAGATAGACACTATGGGTTGAGTAGGGTTCAGCAAAACCCTCCAGGAAAAGTTAGGTATTGAGAAGAGAAGTGAAGGTTGAATGTTGCGGGCATGAGTAGAAGAGGCGGAGTCAAGAAAAAGGAAATATGGTAGCACTATTGGAAACATGCCAGCAGGGTCGAGTCAAGAAAAAAGAAATTTTTCATAACTGTTATAATATAATAGCATAAACATAAAATACAGTGACAACATCAGAAAGGATGAATGCACATCCAACTAAGAGCTGAAGGGTTGAGTGAAACATATTTGTTGTAATTGTAAATGTAAATGAATTGATTATTTTTTATTGTATGTGATGCAAAGGAAAGTCTCCATGGGCATAGGCAAAAACTCCAATGAGTGTTGAAATGATTATTTTTATATTCTTGTTTATGTAATAACCTAAACTGAAGTGTGTGGAATCGAATGGGTGGAAGGCATAGAGTCAAGCCTATTCACTTCGTATTCCCTATAAAATGCAAACATTCAAGTAGTTATCTGTATAAAATAGGTAATATCAATGTGCATAAAAAGTTAGAGAGCGGGGGAATGGAAGAGAGCTGAAGAATGTAAGAGAGCAAAAGAATGGGAGAGATCTGGAGAATGTGAGAGAGCTGACAGAGATAATATGCACATCTAGAGCTAATATGAAGCATATTTGAAGGCAGAGAAGGAAGAAGTGAAGGTGGAGGAAAACAGATCTTATATCCAGGTAAATCAACATTTTACTTTCATGTTGAGTGAGGGGATTGTAGTCTCCTTTCAAGTTGTAGCTTGATAAATTTCCAGTTGGAGTTGGTTGAGGTAGGAGCCTCCTGTGGGTTGTAGCCTGTAGAAAATACATGGGAGTTGGTGCTTCTGTTTCAAGTTGCAGCTTGAAAAAATTACAGTTGGATCTGGGTGAGGTAGGAGCCTCCTGTAGGTTGTAGCCTACAGAAACTTTATGGGAGTTGGAGCTTCCTTGTAAGTTTTAGCTTGTAGAAACTAAGGTAGTAGCCTCCTGTGGGTTGGAGCCTACAGAAAATCAGTGGTGAGAGGGAGTTGGAGATTGCCTTTGCATCACAACAATAATAAGATGTGATTTTTTCCCTTATGGGTTTCTACTTATAGATGGTGTCTATGTGCTTGATGATTATGTGTTTATGTGATGTTTTAATCTTCTTAATTACTTTAAGTCCACACATTCATTTTATTGATTCATTATGTATTAAGCTGCTTATAAAATGAAGTAGTTAATGGGTGTAAAGTAAAGAGTTTTTAATGTCCATGAATTTACTAAACGGATTCACCTCCCCCCCCCCTCTCAGTTTAGCTAAGGGTTCATCATATGTCCCTAAACATATCAAGGAAACAAGTTGGAAATAATCATAAAATTCAATTCAAGGCTCGAATGGGAGATCTATTGATTCCATTGAAATCCTAGAATTGGGTACAACTAGGGTCACCTCCCTCCTAGGATTCCATAAGCCAAAATTTGATTTATTTGAGGATATTGAGAGCTAGGGTTTTATTCAATAAAGACCAATGGAATTTTTTTGTGAGGGAGCAAATTTTTCGAAACCGTGGCTCAATAGATTGTGGTTAGTTTGGTCACATGGGACTTGAACAAAAAAATTTGCTAGAACTTGTGGAACTCATTTATGATGCACATTTTTTTTTTATACCCCTATACCATATTTTCCATATGTTCTTGAATGTATGTAGGAATCGATTTGTAACTGGCCATAAAATTCATTATGGGACTTAGATGGGTGATCCATCAATTTCATTAGACTCCTCACACTAGGTCACAACTAGGGGAACCTACCTCCTAGGATTCCATTAGATAAAAATTGATTTATTTGAGTATCTTCAGAGTTATGGTTTTGTTTAGTACCGATTAATGCAAATTTTTCACAAGGGGGTAGATTTTGCAAAACCCTAGCTTGAGAGATTATGAGTGGTGTGGTCACATGGGTCTTGGAAAAACACAGTTGTCAGAGCTTATGGAACTCATTTATGATGCTTGGATTGGTTTTAATACCCTAGGACAAATTCACCATATGTCCTTGAATGGTTAGGGTTTCACTTATTAATGTTTACGCAAACATTCTTTAACAAATAGAGAATTATATGTTGGGTTGTAAATGATGGTTGAGGAATAATGTTTGAAGCATTTATGACTTTAGTGAGTTTGGTATGGTTCTCAAGAAGCTCACAAATTTATGATGGGACTTCTACCAGATTATGAGTGATTTTCCTAAATTTGATTCATTAACATAGAGTGAAATTAAAGGTAACTTTGATTATAATAATAGGATATTTTTATTAACTATGGTTCTCATTGTTTAATCTAGGCATTTTTATATATCCCTTATATATTTTATTTGCAAGCTCACTATGGGTGTCTCTTTTAATTTTGAACATGAACATCATTAGTCAACAATTTAACATGGAAACACTGAATATTATACTATGTGAAATGATACACATTATGTATATTAAGGGTTGGAAACAAATTCAAGGGTGTCTGCGGAGAGTATTAATAAACAAAGTCGCATGGTAATGTTGAATATTATTCTAAAGTGTACATTATGTATAGTAATTATTGTGGTGTTTGTTTATTTAAAAAAATTTGTATTTAAATGTAGGAGTTTGTATATCTTATATTTTGTTTAATTATTAATCTTTATCTACTTTTAATAGGAATTGATATTAATTTATTCATAATAATATTCATTTTTTTTTAATTAATTCCCTCAAATTTATTCAATAAATACATTTATTTTTCCATTCTTCAAACTTTAAATTAGGGAAATATTTTATGTTATACTATGTGTACAAACATTGTGGTTTGAAATGATATTGTTGAGATCAAGATATTAGTCTTAGAAACTACTTTAATAATTAGTTTAATTTTGAAATCTACTATTTTATATTTCCTAATCCTAAGTTTTCCATAAGTATAATGAATGCCTTATTTTTGGTATTAGATCATACATTATTAAACTTTAACTCTTTTTCTCTGACAAACCAATTTAGCAATGGGGGATGTTTCATGATCCAGCCTTCTTCATCATCTTTGTATTTATTTGTGTATATAAATCTAGATATACCTTTGATTAATTGGTTTAATTATATTAAAATCAATTAAGTGGAGAGAGATATTATGGTTCACCTATGACCTAGCCTACTAAATCCTAGTTCCCTACATTATAAACTACCTCCCTCACCCAAGTTGATTGAAGCACAACTTTGAAAGAATACCTTTGATTATGCATCTATTACTTTGGGGCCCAACCTATACTCCAATCCTAAAGGAAAAAATAACATACTAGAGAGTTTATTTACCTTCAAGCTCATTTTACTAGGGAAATCCAAATGTCACTTGAGAGGCTAGCTATATAGACTAAACTGAACTAGAATGTTCACATATTTTGATAATATTGGTAAGACCGATACCACATGACATACTAACAATATGGATGATTCATTTTTAAATATTTGAGACAAAATAACTGTACCTCCTAAATATCTATCTTCATTTGCAAATAATATTCAAAATGAAAACTTATAATTTTTCTTCCAATACAATTATGAGTTATGTAAAATGACTCTATCTTTGTCATTTTCAAATCTAAATTAGCTATTATCACTTTGAGTATTTCCTAAATCCTTCTTATTTGATGATGAAACTCCTTCTTGTATAGTGACTGGCTTTGTTAATGGTATTTATGGATTATAATGAGGCATAGATCTTGAGATATCAACAATAACTCTAGTACTTAGCATTTACCTTTGTTTCTAGTCAATTTCTTGCAAATTACGTTGTTGGTTCAATGATACAAGCTTTAGTGATAGGTATAATAAGTGAAAATTTCCATTATTTATTAGGTTTGTTTCATTGGAGAAAAACTTTATAAAAGACTCTAAACCTAAGGTAATTCGTTCAATTTTTTGGAGCTTCCCAAAGATTATAAGGCTAAGCTTGTAATTCACCTAGGGTTTTCTTTTTTTATAGGGATCACATGGACAACACCTAGAGAAATAGTCTTCACCTTCACATTGTTAGCATTATGGTTTTCAATATTGCAACTAGCTTGTGTTGGCATTGTTTTCATGGTTACAGCTAGATTGCGTTGGCATTGATGTCAACCTTATGCTAGACTACATGATGCAATGATTTCAAGCTTGTGATGGTATAGATGATGGAATTGATGTGTTTTGTATGCACAGAGGAGTTGGAAACATATTTACAGGTGCTGGAGATGTTTGTGCTCCATGTTGATGAGTTTGGAAAACTAGGTTTTTGTGTTCATGACTTGTTGCAAATGTTCTTGGCCTAGTTGATCAGTTGATGCCCTAGCCCATTTGATCTTCTTGTAGAGGTGCTACAAAGTTGTGCAAAGGTGTTGTGGGTTGCGTAGGTGTATAAGGAGAGTAGATGGCTATTAGCACTCATGTTAACTCTTTACTTTTCAGCTTCTAGGTCAACTTGACGATGGAACTTGGTTGTGACTTTATCCCACTTGTTGAAGTGTCACATAGATTAGAAGAGGTTTGGAGGTGTGTACAAGTGTTTGTGAAGGAGTGAAAGAAGTTGGAGGCAATTATGAGCTAAAGGTAACTTGTTTTATCCTATGCTCTGTCATAGCCATTGGTAAGGAGTGTTGTGGGTGTGGCTATAAGCATTCAAGTTAGATCTGCTAGTATTGTCCATGCGGCTATAAGTTTTTTAGCCAAGATATGTTAGTGTTATCCTTGCGGTTATGGACAAAAATGAAATTTCCTTTGCATTCCTCGCACACATCAAAAGTATTTCGACTTGTTAACTCCCAAAAGCTTCTAAATTAATTGGACAAGGTTGAATTTGGTTGAATAAGTCCTCCATTGGGTGTGAATTCCTTTAGTGCACAACTAGTGATGGTTATGGTTGGATTTTGTTAAATTCGTGCACCCATGAAATCAATCCAAAAGTGGAATTTTTCCAACACTTTATAAATATATCATTTTGGATATGAGAAATGGTTGGTTAGTGTGATAGTGAGTGTAAGAGGTTTGTAGAAAGTTAGGATGCTCCAAACATATTGGTGAGAAGAAATACTTTGTGTATGAGTACAAATAGTGATGGAGTGAATAGAATGAAGAATTGTAGTAGAGTACTAAAGAAGAATATTAATTTGCAATTCAAAATTGTGGTTTTTGTATAAGATATTCAGAGTTTGATAGTAGAGATTGATAGCTTGGTGTAGCTCCATAATTGTGACACTCACATTTTTTTTGAGGGGTTGTTGATGCATATGGAAGAATTCCATAATGATTTTATGTTGCTGATATACTGAGGGTTTGATGTGTTTATTATATGCAGTAGGTTTTTGATGGGATTAATATGGCCATGAGAGACATGATTGATGTATTTTGATATTTTGGTTAAGCATGTGAATTGAAGTATTGTTATTGGTTGTTTATACTTATGAGCATATTTTTTTGAAGTTTTTAAGACTGTCTTGTTTCTGGGGTTTGATAACAGAGTTGAATCTTGTTGAGCATAGTGTCTTCAGGATCACGTTTGAAACTGAATTAAATCAAGGTCTGCATAGAGGTATGGAGGAGTGGCCTATGGAAATCAGATTCTTTCTAAGTAGGAGCAGTGATTTCATGCTAGTGGATGCTAGCAATAGTGTAGTAGAAGTGATCATTTTTGCCCAGTAGTGATCGCTTCTGCCCAGTAGTGATCACTTCTGCCCAATAGTAGAGGGGTGATTTTATCTCAAAAGAGTCTCCACCAAATATCCTTATGTCTCATGTAGTTAATTGTTGTTTTGTGCATTGTTTCTTTTATAGTTGTTTTGGTTTAACTGCTCATGTGATTATACGCTTATGTGATGATCTATTAATGTGATGTTGGTTAAGATAATGTATGAATCAGTTGAAGATTAAAATTTGGAAAAATATATAACAATACACACTATTGATCCACCCCCGACGACCCTCAGTAGTGCTCAAGGTTTCTACCAATTGGTATCCGAGCTGGGATCTTGGTTGCAACTTGATTGCTCGAGAGTAAATCTTGGGTCTTTTGGAATATATATATATATATATATATATTATTTTATTTTTATTTTTTATTTTTTATTTGTTATTTATTATTATTATTTTTAATTTATTTTAATTTATTTTAATTAATTAATTAATTAACTTTTTTCATTTTTAAATTTTTTTATTTATTTATTATTTTATTTTATTTTATCTTTTAATTTTGATTTTAATTTTAATTTATTTAATGTTTTTTCATAATGAATCCGCTAGGAGTATCAGTTCTAACTGCTGCAAAGTTCCAATTATGGGAAATAAAAGTCAAATCTCATTTGGAAGGTTCTGGTGTTGATGTTTGGAAATGTGTTTGTGAAGGCTTTGGAAATAATTCTATCCCAACAAATTTAATGCAAATTGATGCTCAAGCAAGGGGAATTATTTTTGAAAATATCCATACTACAGATATTGATAAAATAATGGATCTAAAATCTACTAAGGAGATTTGGGATAAAATTTATATGTTATATGGAGCTAGCAGTAGTAACAATGATGAAGAGATAGATAAGAGTATCGAAAAGAAGAAGAAGGAGAAGAGACCCAATAATAAGTAATCTCCAGCTAAACCAGCTATGCAATAGAACAATAGATTTGCAGGTATAAGCCGTAACGATTTATTTTTGAGTTATGTTTTAGATAGTTTTGATTATAATGATTCATATATGGTTAGTGAATAATATGATGGTCATAATTTTTATGCTCCTTAAGGCTAAATATGAATTTTCCATGGATGTTATTGAAGAAATTTCTAGTGAAGTCATTAGACTAATAAATTCATGTAAGGAGCATGATGAGATATTGCATATATGTGATGAAAAAGAGAAGAACGTTAAGGAGGAGATCACTACTTTGAGGACCTAGCTAGAAGGATCAAAATAAATGAAGAATTCACGTACAACAAAAAAAAATGAGAAAAATGACTATGTTGAAGCGATTGAAGTTGTAATTGAAAATTTGAGAAATCAACTTGAGGAAAAAGAATAGAAACTAGAGCAAGTAAACAACACTAGGTTTGAAAATCAAAAGGAAAATCATATTTTCTTACTTTGATAATATCTTGTGATATATTTGAATTATATTATCCTCTTATGTCTTCTTTTTATCAAGAAACTATCAAACCATAATGAGCATGAAGATCACAATAACAATATAACATAGTATGTAGGCTTTCGGCTAAGGAAAATCCCCTCTCCTAGGGGTAAACCTAGTCAAATTTTCTTCTTCTAATATAACCAAGTCAAAATGAGACATCCAAGACCTCTATATCAAGAAAAATATTCCCTTTAAGTACCAATTTATCCCTCCAAATAATTCTCTCCAAACAAGAAAAGGATTCCAAAATTTAAGCAAGGCTAATGCTTCAAATTTTTGTCTCATTCAAGATTTCTGCCTCCAATTTAGGACTATAATTTTAGCCTACAACTTTGGACCTACAATATTCCCATAAATGCTAGAAAACTTGCACATGGGAGTTGCAACAATATAAATTTAATATCTTTGACTTCCCTGGGTATTCTCTCTTCTCCATTAGGGATACTCCTTCTCTTTCTTCTACCTTTACACTTATTTTCTATTGTAGATTGAATATGTGTGTGATGTATGTCCAAAAAGGTTGAATTCTTCTCCAGTATATACCTTTTCCAATAGGTCAAATAGCCACATCAAGGCCGACTTGTCATAGGTAAGGCTGAGATGGTCTTGGAGGAAAATATAACTTTCATGGCATAAATAGTTTTTCTTTCCTAATACAAATAGTCCATGAAGGGTCTAATACATACGATTTTTTTTCTTTTAACTCATGAAAAACCATAAAATCATGAAATACATGCTTTTACCTAGGATACAAATGAAAGGGCATGAAACCCATTCTTAACAATTATTTTATTTTTCTTCTTTTCACTTTTTACAATAAATATATAATGATATAAATACATAGACAATTACGAAGACCGACCATAAAAAAATTATTCAACACTCCCTCTTAACTAGGGAGGTATTCATAATTGCAAAAGAGTACAAGGATATTCTCGAATCGAAATATTCTCATAAGAAGAGTCAAAACCAAAGTTCCAATCCAATAGGAATTATTTTATAGGAATCTAGGTGCTAAGACACCAATCCAAAAGGCATGTTGAACTAGGAATCTAGACTTGTACCATATAGGATATTGCCAACATATACTATTCTAGGCATCTAGATACCATCTAGGATACCACCAAGGTATCAAACCATAAAGGGTTCTAGGTACTGTTAGCTCAGGTATGTCAGTGATCAAATGACTCTTTCAATTGTTTTCCATAAAGTCATAGGTCATTTTTTTTTACTTTTTCGAACCAGTTCTCAGAAAATAATTTTGGTCATTGAAGAGGTATAAACCATGTATGCTACTCCCTCATTTCATTCATCGCCACGATTGTCAAGGTCATCACCATCATCAATTTCAAGGTCACCATATCCATCATCATCACTTAAGAGTTCTAGGGTTAGGTAACTTCATTTCATATAGGTCACTGTCTAGGTTCATCTCTCCCTTTGAAAAAACACCAAATTTTCACTAAACACAAGGCAACAACCCTCCATTCCATTCATAAAACCATAATGAAGGAGATATCTTGTTTTTAAGATAAAACAAAAGCCACCTCTCATGTTTCATATGGATCAAAGCTCCAAAAAGTTAAAAGCATCTCATTTTTGTCTCACTGTCTCATTAAAGAACCAACAAATTCATCATTGACTATCAAAGAGCTTCAAAAGAGGTTAATTTTGACCTATTGTCCCAGTCAAAGACAAAGGATTCATTCTCAGTTTCTCCACCTTGTCCTAAGGATGCACCACATTAGTTGGTTCGAAACATAAACCTAATCCTAATGATGTGATTAATCCGAAAGACATTTCTATCTATCTAAGACATCTCATCTTGATTGAAAGGTCATATCCCATGTGAAAGTTCAGAGGTGTGAAATATTCCAATGGTTTAAAAAGAAGTCTCATTGTCTTATTTGAAAGAAGAAGTTTGTCTTCATGTCTCATTTCAAATGTCATAAAAACACTTCAAGTGTAAAAGAATGCAAAGGAGGTTAATATGCCTTCTTCTCTCATTTGAAGGGGAAACAAGTCATTGTCAAGAGCCAAAAGGAAAAAGTGGTAAAGGTCATCTCACAAGTTTATAAAAGGGAAGCAACCATCATTTTATTCATATTCACAATTGCAAGTGAATGAGAGAGCAACACTTATCTTCATTTTCCCTCCATACTCCCTAAAATCCAAAGTCCAACATTCAAATCCCATTTAAAACACTTGCAATCCCTAAAAAACCACTTGTGTTATGATTTTGGCTCAGTTTTTATGCTTCTAGGTGAAGCTGTTGCACTTATGTGCCTCTTTGTTACACTTTTGTGCCTTAGTGTTACACTTTTACCACTCTTGTTACGCTTCTGGAAAAGAAGCATTTTGTGGTTTTTTGGCTCTGGAAACCCTCCAAAACATTCAAGTGTGTGATCCCTTTCTTTGGTGTGGCCTCTATACAAGGTAAGCCTCCTCTCGCGCTGCTGTTTGGTTTAATGATTGAGTATTTAAAAGCATTTCATGCTCATTTTATGATTGTCTCCATGCTTTCACTGTCCTTACATAAAATAATTATCTTAACAAACCCTAACCTACCATATTTGACATAAACCATAACTCCACCATATAAACCCTAAACCATACATCCAACACTTCAACAACACATTCCTATCACCTACGCTACCATCCATAACATGTTTTATACAATCAACCCTCATTCTAGCTTTTCAACACAATGAAAATAGTCAAAATAACGGTTGATTGTGTTTTAGGGTTTTGACTACCCTAAACCCATCCATTTTCCCTCATTCCACTTGCATTCTGGAGATAAGGTGCCATACTCTTCACTCAAATTTTCTCAGAATTTTTACTTAGCTTCATAACCCTTGTTTCACCTACTTAACTTAAAAAACAAATTCACAAGTTTTCCCATAGTCAAAATTGGGAAATTTCTGTGTTTTTAGGTTTTGACGACCCTAAAATTACCCATTTCTATTCATTTCACTTTCATTTTAGATTTGAGACACTACCCTATCCACTAAATTTTTATCAGAATTTTTACTTAACCCCATGACCCCCTTTTCAGCTTACTAACTTACCCTACTATTGCACAAGCTATTCTCAAAGTCAAAATTGGGAATTTCCTGTGTTTTAGGAATTTTGACACCTTCATCACACTAATTATCCCTCATTCCACCTACAAATTGAAGCTAACACACAAAACAACCTAGTCAAATTTTTCTAGAATTTTTCTCAACTTCAAGGCCCTTCATTTCATCCACCAAATTCACACCTTCCCACACTTTGTTTTCCAAATTTCCATTCATTTACTCATTTCATTAACACCTTAGGGTTTTCATCATTCCAGTGACAAAAACCATGGAAAGTGACAAGAACATCTACAAGGGAGGTCACCATTCAAGGTTTGAGCCAACTCAGACCCATGGCATCATTTTTAGAGCTTTGTGGTCATTTTTCAGGGTTTACATTGCACATAGGGACAGTTTGGCTTGAAAATAAGTTTATGAAGTAATGGAGATGAATTTTACAAAAGTGAAAGAGGTTTTTGTCAACAATAGGCCAAAAAACAAAAAAAAACCTTCATTTTATGCACATGTGTTATGGTTTGAGAGAAATTTTAACAATACACTTGCTCCATGTCATTTTCTGCAATTCTGGACAAGTAGTATTCAAATCAACTTTTCAAGGGTTTGGAACAAGGGTTTTTCAATGCTTAATTACTCTATTTTGTAGAATACATCCTGATATTTCCAACCATACCACTTGCAGCCACAAAATCCTCTGGGAAGACCTCCAAAATTCCTCTCAAAGGGATTTTTTATGCTTATGGAACACTTTGTTAATATTTTGGAGTAACCTTAGGAGAATGGATTTTTGAAGGTCTTCCCGTGGTCCATTTTGAAAAATTCAAGATGTTAGGGAAGATAGACACACCTGGCTAGTTGACCGTTCTTTCAGAAGTGGATTTGGACTCTTAAAAATTCCTCAAAAGTTCCTCCAAAGTTCTTTTATGCTTTTGCAAATTGTTTTTTTTTAATCTTCAGTCAGAATTGTCACAAATCAGCATTGGATTCCTCATGACACTTGTCAAGCTCAGAAATGGTCACAAATTCGAGGCAATGATTTCCTATGATTTTTCATTAGATTTATTAGGTTTTTTTTGGCTTCCTATCATGAAGTAATTTGTAATTAATGTAAGGGAAAATAACTCCTAGTTTATAGCTAAAATTCCAGGAATGGTTTTTATCCTCCCTAGAAACTAGGAAATGACTCATATTTTTCATTTATGATCCATTTTGGATGGGATTTCAACCTGATGAGGTGTCATATTCTATGTTTTCTATAAGTATACTCTCTTTTATCTTTTTTTGGGTTGGATAGTTGTGATTTACAGTGGAGCTATTGTATAAGATTTTGCTAATGAAATCAACAAGAGTGTTGCAGACATATTGTTGAGACTCCTGTGGTATGCCTTTGAGAATTTTTTTTTTCTCTGTAAACTCATGATTTTGAATGTTATTTTACTCATATTTCACATATATTCTTCTTTGTGCTAAGTCTTATCATTTTATTGACAGAAAACATGCTTTCCATGCTCTGTTTTTCATAAGATTTTCATGAAATTGTCTTGCTCTTATGATGAATGAATTTAGTTTAATGCTCATTCTAATTCCCTCTAATTTCACTTTATACACAATAAAAATTAATAATTCTTCTTAGCTTACCTACCTGTCCTCACCCTTACCTTTGCAACTAAACCTTTGAAATCAGATCAATACCCTAGACCTAGTCTCCTAACTGTCATTCCTATCTAGAAAAACTCCAAACAAACAAAAACCTTAATATAGTGAGCTTCATAACCAGCCTAAAAAATAATATCTAGTTATCCCTTTGATTGCAAAGTGACAAAGAGATAGCCCTCTCTGGTTTGGGTAGGGATAGCCATCCAACCTAAAGTTTGGTCTATGGTTACCTTTCTCCAATCCTACTGTCAGCCTTGAGAAGTTGGGGAGAGTGATAACATTCTTGGCGTTGTTATTAGGGAGCGAAGGTTAAATATTTCTCGAGAAAGAATGACAAATATTAGCTTTGATTTCTGATGGTGAATAGTGGTCATGCACAATAAAGGTTTTTCATATTTCGCTTCGTGACTCCAGTGTCGAAGAATCCAAAGGTTCAGAGTTTTCATGGCAACTCCATTGTGCAAAACCGGTAGCTTGAAAAATTTCTTGGTGACTTCACTATTTTTTAAGATGGGTTCAACTGCCAGAAGTAACACCAGGTATGCTCCTATGGATCGGTCTCATATCCATGGCTTTCCAAATCCTAGTCCTTGTGTTGATTGGTTATCTTATATTCCTATGTTCAAAGATGAAAAGAAAGATGATGTTTCCTTGCACTTGATCAAGTTTCATATGCATGTACGTAGACTTAAATTTAAGTTTCTTGAGGATTTATTAATGAAGATATTTATGGCTACTCTGGAAGAAAAAGAAAGAACATGGTATGAATGCTTAAGACCAGCTAGATTATGTTCCTTAAAGGATTTTCATACATTATTTTTTGAGAATTATAAAGAGTATTATGCATCTTTGTTGTTAGTACAGAATTGTTGTGATAATTTGAGGGTTTCATTCAGTATCTTGAAAGTATTGATGAGGATTTATAATTTATGGATTATGAGATAATAGAGGCCCTTCATGAATATTATTCTCAATGGAAAATAAAAAAATTTAGTTGCCTTAATACAAAGTATCATTCACAGAACACATCAACTCCTTGTTTTCTTGAAGATGAAACAGATCTGCATCCTAACAGTCCAATTATATCCCATGAACTTAACAAAGTTTTACAGCCTTGTCCATATTTTCATGATCATGAGTATGAGAACTCTTTTAATCAAGAAAATGAAATAGAGAGTCCATTGGTTTATTCATTTTCTGGGTCAATGATCAAGTAAAGACAGACTACAAATCCTTTTGAAAACTCTTAATTTCAACAACATGAGAATGCAGCCCAAGATGATGGGATTAAATGGTTGCGTGACATAGAATTGCATATTGGTGTAACATTTATTGAAGAGTATATTAAATTTAATCTTTTGCAAATATCTAATGAATCTACTACTTTAGAAACCCTAATTCAAATTCACATGAAGAATTACTCCTGAATCCATTCTCTGAAAGAGAGATACATATAATTTCAAATTTTGAAGATGTTACGCTTCAAATTGACCATCATAAGTTGCAGGAAAGTAGTGAAAAATAAGAGGATGATTTAGAGCCTTTTTCAGATGATGATCTTCCTCCATGTTCAAAAACTGAAGACTATGTTAAAGAAGAGGTGTTTTCCCTGGATCATATGGATGTGCACATTTTTCTTTCATCGATATGGCTACTTCAAACGCAAATTTTCAAGAACAAACTTCCCTTTCTCCTGATATTATTGAATACCTTACTGATAATTTGTTACAACCAGTAATGAAGGTCGATGTTGCAGCATTCATTTATGAAGGTGACCAGTTTCAGCACATAGAAAAACCACTAGTTTGGAAGGAGGTTTGTTTTCCTATTTTAAGTCATCTAGAAAAGCTTATGTTGCATGTTCTTCATGATCCTTTGGTCATTTTGTTGTAGCCATCTGAAAAGATGAATCCTCTTGTATTTATGGATTATAAGCACATGTTAAATGGAAAATTTGAGTTTCCTATATTTTTTTCCTTTTGCCTGCTCGAGGAAAGTGTGAGAAGGATTCAAATAAGTAGCCATTTGTTGGATTCGTTACATTGGAGGGATCATATCACATGATTGTATATACATATTCAGTAGGTGGGCGGTTATTATCATGATTTGAAGGCCGAGGTGAAGGCACTAAGATTTTGATGGTTTTCTGCCATAAAAAATTTTCAGTCAGTTGTTAACTCAGAGTCAAGTCAGTTTTTTCTAGTCAAAGTCATTTCCAGAATTATTTCATCATTTCTAGTTTTTCAAATTTTTTCAAAGTCTAGTTTGAATCCATTGCCCAATGGTAAGGCTACCTGATATATGGTGTTCTTGACACCTCCTGAAGGAGCTTCCATCCCTAGCTCGATCCAATGTTAGCTCAAGTATGTCAGTGATCAAATGAATCTTTCAGTTTTTTCGATAAAGTCATAGATCAATTTTTTTTTTCTTTTTTGAACCAATTCTCAGAAAATAATTTTGGCCATTGAAGAGGTATAAATCAAGTATTTTTCTACTTAATTTCATTCATCGCCACCATTTTCAAGGTCATCACCATCATCAGTTTCAAGGTCACCATCTCCATCATCATCACTAAAGAGGTCTAGGGTTAGGTCAGTTCATTTCATATAGGTCACTGTCTATTTTCATCTCTACCTTTGAAAAATCACCAAATTTTCACTAAAAACAAGGCAAAAACCCTCCATTCCATTTATAAAACCCTAATGAAGGATCTAGCTTGTTTTGAAGATGAAATAAAATCCAGCTCTCATGTTTCATATGGCTCAAAGTTCCAAAAAGTTGAAAGCATCTCATTTATGTCTCACTGTCTCATTAAAGGACCAACAAAGTCATCATTGACTTTCAAAGAGCTTCAAAAGAGGTCAATTTTGACCTACTGTCACAGTCAAATACAAAGGAGTCATTCTCAGTTTTTTTTAAAGACATCTCATCTTGTTTGAAAGGTCATATCCCATGTGAAAGTTCAGAGGTGTGAAAGATTCCAAAGGTTTAAAAACTAGTCTCACTGTCTTATTTGAAATGAGAAGTTTTTCTTCATATCTCACTTCAAATGTCATAAAAACACTTCAAGTGTCAAATAATGGAAAGGAGGTCAATCTTCCTTCTTATCTCATTTGAAGGGGCAACAAGTCATTGTCAAGTGTCAAAAGGAAAAAGTGGTAAAGGTCATCTCAAAAGTTTATAAAAGGGAAGCAACCTTCTTTATATTTATATTTACCCTTTCATGTGAGTGAGAGAGTTCAACTCTTCTCTTCATTTTCCCTCCATACTCCCTAAAATCCAAATTTCAACATTCAAATCCCATTTAAAACACTTGACATCCACCAAAAACCACATGTATTACGCTTTTGGCTCATTTTTTATGCTTCTGGGTGAATATGTTATGATTATGTGCCTCTTTGTTACGCTTTTGTGCCTTAGTTTTACACTTTTACCACTGTTGTTACGCTTCTGGAAAAGAAGAAATTTTTGTTTTTTGGCTTCAAAAACCCTCCAAAACATTCAATCTTGTGCTCCTTTTCTTTGGTGTGGCCTCTATACAAGGTAATCCTCCTCTCATGCGAGTGTTTGGTTTAATGATTGAGGATTTAAAATAATTTCATGCTCATTTTATTATTGTCTCCATGCTTTTCACTCTCCTTACATAAAAAAATTATTTTAACAAACACGAACCTACCATATTTTACCTAAACCCTAACTCCACCATATAAACCCTAAACCATTCATCATATGCTTGACCAACACATTCCTATCACTAACACTACCATCCATAACATGTTGTATACAATCAAACCCTCATTATAGCTTTTCAACACAGTGAAAACAATCAAAATAAGGGTTGGTTGTGTTTTAGGGTTTTGACTACCCTACACTCATCCATTTTCCCTCATTCCACTTGCATTTTCGATCTAAGGTTCCCACTAGTACAAAATGACTAATTAGTTACTAAAAAAATGACTGAAATTTGCATACAAATGACTAGTTTTCAGTCAGTGACCAATAGTAGCTAATTTACGGTATCTTATAATGCGACTAACTTTTAATCATTTTTAGCTTAGTCATTAATTGGTTGTCTCAATTTTATTTTCTAGTGGTATATTTAATCATTAATTTGGTCATTAATTTAGTCATTAATTTTCATAATTAATGACCAAATATATGACTAAATATATTACTAAATGATCACTTGATAAAACCAATTAATGACTAAAGAAATATGACCAAAATGTTGGTCGTGTTATAAGATACTGCAAATTAGCTACTAATAGTCATACATGTGCAAATTTTAGCCATTGTTTGAAACCAATTAATAACCAAAGAAATATGACTAAATTTTGGTCGTGTTATAAGATATTGTAAATTAGTTACTAATAGTCATATATATGAAAAATTTAGTCGTCATTTGTAATAAAAAATTTAGCTACTAATATTCATATATATGCAAATTTTAGTCATCGTTTGAAACCAATTAATGACCAAATAAATATTACTAAATTTTGGTCGTGTTATAAGATATTGTAAATTAGCTACTAATAGTCATATATATGCAAAATTTAGTTATCATTTGTAATAACAAATTTATTATTTGCAGTAGTCATTTATCTTTTTTTGGTAGTTTCATATTCATTATATAAATGACTACTTTAGTAATTTATATTCATTTCATTTACTTTCATTAACAATCATTATAAGCAACTAATTGAGTCATATATTCATTTTATTTGTGTTCATCATTAATCAACATAAACTACTAATTTATTAGTTTTAGATTAATTTTATGTATTCATTATTAATTAACATAAATTAATTAGTATGATTTTGCAACTAAATTTAAAAAGAAAAATGTCATACAATGTACATGTTCATCTAATATGAATATAGAAAGTTATATATGTTAATTGCAATACTAAATAATATCAAGTGAAACTATAAATAATTTCAACCACAAATTATATTATATAAAATGTCAAATATTACAATATGAGTTTCCAAATTAATATTTGTTGGAGTACAATTTACACATTAAATATTGTTTCATGATTACTTCGAAACATTATCATTGTGTTGCCAAGGCATTGCAGGTGAATTCACCAACTCTGAAGACTTAACCATCAGCCTTTATGTGTGTGTCTTATGTGGGATATTGGATCTATGAATACCACTAGACCGGTTTTATTCACTCTCTTTAATTCAAATTTTGTCGCACCACTATTATTGCTCTCCTCTTTCTTCAATTCATGCTTCTTACCATCAATACTGAGTTCATTTTCTCAAAAAGAAAGAATATACAATGTAGAGTATAATACATGAAAGACGATGAACACTAGAATATAAAATAAAGTAGACTATAAATTACTTATATGATACATACCTCAACATTAGTGATATTGTCAATGTCAATTTTCCTCATAAAAGCAAGAAACTCGAACAAGTTTTCTTCAGTTGGGCAATAGCGGTCACTATGTGGCCAGATGACCTCTATAAACAAAGCAAATAAAACGTCACCATATAAAATAACACCTTAGTAAACATAATATTCAACCTTCAAGGAAAGCTTAGGAACAATCATGCCAACTAAGTTACATGCTAAAAAGCTCAAGATGTATATTACTTATACAATGTGGGAGTGCAAACAAAACTCCTAGAAAATGTCAAAGTTAAGTCTAGAATAAATGAAATGAAGTAAAAAAGATACAATAATAGGATAGACTCGTATACTAGACTGTCTTAAAATATATATATATATATATCTTAAATAGGTTACCATGCCCTAGATTCTAGAACTAAATCTACTCTTTACTAAATTATGCCACATCATTTGCACAAGCTACAGATCAAGATGACATGTATATTGAAATAATGAAAAGGACGAAAAATCCCCTATTACATATATTTGTGGTTGTGGCTATTGTTACCTCGTAGTTATATGATACCACAATCTTATTATTCCATAGTTCATACAATTCAAGAATACAAGAAATTGACACTAAAGAATACAAGAAATTGTAAAATTGACTTCAATGTGGTCATCTATTTTAGAAGTGCATACAAATTCATGTCTACATCAATGTAACACTTAAATTTAAAATATAAGAGAAGATGATACTTCCTTCACAACTATCATATGCTTTTGAATTGAGAAATTTATTTACCTTAATGTTGCCCCATCACTTCCATTAGCTGATCTAATCATATAATTGGAGAAAAACAAATTCAAGCTCAGTCTGAGAATTTTAATTAGAGATAAAGAAAATAAACATTCCATACTTGATATCACCAAGGACAAGAAAAAATGAAGAGTTAAATGATTTTCTTCAAAGGGAGAACGTAATAGCAACTGAACACATAAAATAGCAGCACAAGTTCTCATGCATTTAATGTAGTAGGATTTTAATTATCTATTGGAATTCATGTCTTATACATCAATATATGGCAGAGAACTCGTATTGCTCAAGCATAGCATTTGGAAATATTTTCTATGATTTCTTAGTAAAGCTCATATCTAGTTCAATTACAATATTGCATAGACCAATAGATCAAGTCTAGAAGTTGGTGGGAATTTTCTACATGTAGTTGCATACAAAGGAACATTAACCATAGAACTTTCTTTTCAATCAAACATGGAAAATATATATGAGAGATTGTAATTTATCCTTGTTTACAAAATGACATCTCCAAAAAACTTTCCTTGTGTCCTACTTGCTTCCATCAACATCTTGAATCATATGTTGCTCCCCCCTGCAATTTCGGACCCTTGAGGCATGGGTTGTTTTCAAAACTGGAAAAAAATATCTATTATTAGATCGTCCTTTTAAGAACAAATGGAAAGGTTAAATTGTAGAAAGCCACACAAACATGATTAGTATAGAGTAAATATGTTGTAGACTCTCAATCTCCTTTCATTATTCAGATAAATCTATATATGTTAAACAACAAGGAATTATAACAAGATAAATTGTATTGAAAAACAAATTTGCTTGTTAATTCCTACAGCTCGCATCTGCTCATCAACATGTCCCATATGACAACATGAAATGCAACTAAAAAATATGTAATGCACTTCTCCACTATTGAAGGAACATGAGCCTACTTGCTAAAGAAATCAAATAGGATTTTCATAATATAATATAATAAAGTAGTTGAGGCACAGTCTTTCCTATCAATATCATATAAATATTGTATGTATAGCACCGACCATGTTTAATGGTAGTTGAGAAGAGATTAAGAGAGGAAATTTTACCTCTTGATAGCTTGTACTCTTACCACTGAAAAAGGAGATGTCTTTCCATTATGTTTTCTTTATATTGTTTAAATAAGGATGGCATAATCCATAAAGAACATCCATGGCACAGTGAGATGATTGCAAAGCTTCTTCTCTGACTAAATAATGGCACACTGCCAGAGCTGCTAAAAAACCCCAAGGTCAAATCAAGAAAGGCCTGACATAATATGGTGAAGTTATGAAAAGCACAATTGTATACACAATATTTTAAAATTGAATACCAGATTCAGAATCACAACTAAGTACTTGATACCAGATCCTATACAAACCAAAATTACAAATTTTATGTGTAACTAGACATAGAGTGAACAATTAAGCTATATTATTTCAAACAAAAAACCTATGAAAAAAGGATAAGAGCTTGCAAAATAAAAGTTGGAAAAAACAAATTTCAATCTAAGGTTACCATTTAGCTAATAAACCTAACATGAATTCCTTTCTTACGCAAAAATCTGTCAATTCCATATATGCCATCATATTTAGCACCACACTTTCTAGTGCATAAGATGAATGCTTCTCCTTATGAGACCTTAAATTGACTTACATAGATCCAAATTAAACTTATGTTAGCCACATAATGAATGAACTGTAGCCTGAGGCTAGCTAATAAGTTAAAGCACACATGTAGATATCATGCTTTATCACAGTTTCAAGCTAAGAAAATTAAAAACATACTTGAAAACATAGAATGGATGACACATCTTACAACTATCTCGCACTGCCTCATTAGATTTATCGAACTTTTGATAAAAAAATTTCTCCTTATTTTTTCTCTTTTTCACACTAAGATCTCTTCTACCACAATTGAGAACATGACGAAGTCATAAATTTTTATCAGAGAAAGTATTAAACCAAAAAGTGGAAGCAATTTAGTATCATTGGCATTTTTGTTAATAAAAATTCAATAAAAAGAATGAAAATAATTTATATGTCACAAAAGCATGCAGATTGTGCTTTCACCATAAATTAATAACGCTTCCTAGATGCATATTTTTAAGCAAAAGAAGAATTTTCATACCTTACAGTATTAGGAAACCATTCACAATGGTCCTCATCTTCCTCATACCCACCAGGAAATGTTACAGACTGAGTACCATAGTCAGAGTGCCCAGAAATACTAGCAACATGAGGAAGATGAGCACCACACCACCTGCATTCCATTATGTCTCCTAAGGCTATTCTTAGAATACCATGTAAAGATACTAAACAACCAAAAAATTTAAAAATCTCCTAAATTTCCAAAGCAGTTGAATCTTGCACAATCGTATCAGATGCACCACTAAAAACTCTAGTAATATGTTCATGTATTAATTCAAAAATAAGGCCATTATCAGAATACTCTATCTTAAAATGATGGCAAATACTCACCTAAAATTTGACAGGATCAACTGCTCCAAGACCCCCAAGGCACTCTTCACATATCAATTTAAGTCTTTGGCCTCTGGTGTCCTTAACTCCTTTGCACAACCCCCACCTGATTCTTGAAGAATTTGATTCACATTATCCAGACTGGAAATTTTGGGAAGCATGGGAAACTCAAATAGTTTCTCCCCTATCAATTTCATGTTCTTCACTATCAGTTGTTCTAATATTTCCACCAGTATATCCAAATGTATAATATGTTGATTTTGATATCTCTCAAGACATGGCATAAGTGTAGCCACTACCTGAGGAGAGACTTGAAGGAGATACTTGAGCAACCTTTGAATGAATAAATTCCACACATGCATACCTTCATATTGAAGACTCTCTTTCTCTACAACATTCATAAGTAAAACCATAATTTTTGGTAAAAATGCACTGAGATGAGGACCAATCATTCCAATCAACTTTTCCAAGCATCTCAATGCTTGATTTTGTAATGACTAGTCATCAATGCAAAAAAATTTATTATCAATACACAATTAAAAAGTCCAGCAAAGTAATTCCTTAAAAATCCTAGAAGAGTATCTAATCCAATGACAAGACGAGCCACCTATTAAATCATATATGGAACCTTTGATAGCCTTTCATCAATATTGTCACGATGTGCATCCCTAAGGAAATGTACAAACTCCTCAAGCAGAACTGGCAACACTCTAGTAATAGATCATGTCCAGGCTTCATAGAATTGCATTACAGTGACCATTTCATTTCAATCTGAGTGAGGAAACACAAACGATAGAGCCTTGTGACACCATTCCAGTAGAAAAACTGGAAAAATTGTATTTAACTATGAGCAAAACTAAAAAATTTGTATTTAACTATGTTTCCAATTCATGCAAAGTAGCTAATGCATGGAAATTATGTTGTTGTAAAGCTACAGGATTTAGAAAAACTACAGGGATCATCTCCCGAACAAGATCTACACTTGGTATACCCAAAATCACCTCTGCAAAATCACTTCTCATAACTAGGCATGTGACAAACCTTTCTTTCAAGTATTCAAACGACTCATCTCTAATTCCACCAAACTTGAAAAGGATTGATATGATTCCTCCCTTCTTTTTAAAACTAGTAGATTTATGTATTAACCTACCAGTTGTTTCTCTTACCCAATCATTTGAATTGTCAAGTTGATCAATTAATAAATAAAATGAGAAAAAAAAACAAATATCCATGGACATAAGCCATTTTCATAATTTTTGCTACCGTTTTCAACAAAGTCTCAAATACATCTGGATCCTCAGTGGCTTTCCAAGCATGCTTCAATATTCCAAGCATATTTTCTTCTTTTGTTTTGTTGTATGCATCATCATCTTCAAACAAGATATCCATTACATTATTCTCAATGAAGTAATGGATTTTCAAAAAAAAATATCTCCTCACAACCTTCTTCTCATAAAGTGGAAGTATATCCAGGAATTTTAGCCACAAAGGTTTTTTTCCCAGAAGACCACTTTTGATTGCATGGCATAGCAGATGAGAAATGCTTCCCACAATAATGACATGAACTTTCTCTAATGATTCACTAAAAATAAGTCGAGAAAAGAGAGACTCACAAATACTGAAAGAAAACTCTAACAGTTGTATTATTAAGCATGTCTTTCCTTTATAGCTGATATAAAGTTACATCAAGGTCACTTTTCCTTGAGTTAGATGAAATTTTTTTATCACACTGAGCGCAAAAGAATCCTGATATAAGAACATCTACATTTCCCAAATTCACTTTCAAACCAACATTTTTGTGGATTTGACACAAAAATTTGGTTACACAATCGACTTCTAAAGGAGTATCATATAAGCATGCAATGTATCCAATATCATGAGCCATAATTTCACAAACTTTATCATATTTTACTTTAACAAAGACCTCCAATATTCTACACATGGTTGTAATAACATCATAGCTAAAATTGAATGCAAGAATTGGCATAGATGCAACATCTTCAGCTTGGAAATCAATAATATGATCTTCGAATGCTAAGTCCAAAAACTCAAAGATGTTTTCACTCATTGCTTTGATCCCTATCTTAGGCAACATACTAATAATTCTGCACTTTTTCTACTTTATTATATCATATTGGATGTCAATATCATAAAACAACCATGGAAGTTTTAAAATTGACAAAAGTGTTTTTGTGTTCACAAATATTTCTCTACTGCTTGTATTTTGAAATGTCTGAGAAAACAAACTTATCATTACTCTTTAGTTGTGCATTAAACAATGCATCCAGGGCATATGGCATATAAAGTATGAAGGAAATAACCCATGGTCAAATCATAAATAGTGGTGGATTTAATGTACAAGATTCTTGATAGGAATTATTTTTGCGTCCAGTGATGATTATGCTAAATGTATAATGTCGAAAAATGCATTTGTAATGTGTTGTCTCATTAAGTAAGTAAAATACAAGATGCAGACATGAACAATGAGATATTAAGGCCTTTTACTTAAAGCCTTGTTTCGACGAGGCATCTATTTAGAAATTTCAACATCAAAGAGGAAAATGGTTGCTAGTGTGCCTCTCTTGTAACATCAATTAGAATACCCACACTGTCTGGTGACTTGGAGAAATTAGGAAGGTTGCAGAAAGGTGTTGGAGAGCTGAAGATATAAAATTTAGTAAAGGACATGTCAAAGCATGTTATAGAAAAAGTAGTAGAAATTGTGAAGCTAGATTCAGTTGCGTAAAATGATGCCACAGATAATAGGTATGCCACATGATAATTACATCAAGTCCATTTTCCAGAATAGGAATTCATGACCAACCTAGCTGCTAAGGAAACATGTCTGGTTGCCCAGGTGTAAAATGAATCTCTCTCAAAATTGAGAAGTGTGACTCCTTCACCCAGAACATAGAATGGACTAGATAAGTAAGTTTTTACACACTTTGAAAGGAGAGTTTTGGAAAAAAAATGGAAATTTTATATAGAAAAAACTAACTCTCAAGCATGGAAGGAGAAGAATAGTGCACATCTTCTAGAGCCTAATGAGTTCTAACAAAAAGAACTAAATAAAACTTCATGAAAAAATTCAAAGTAAAAAAAATAAAAGAAAGACAAAGTTCATGTAAGCTATCAAATCCAAAACAAAAGGAAGAAGCCCCATAATACTTTGACTTCATTGGATGTGGAAATTAAAATAGTGTAGGGGGGTTGTTTCTAGGTCAACACATCACTTCTTAAAAATGAAAAAATTTACACAACTTGTTGAAAATATTTGAGGACAATTTGATGTGTTTTAACACACTTGAAGAAGCCAAGCCACTAGTGAATATCTGATAATTTCCAACAAAATATACTCAACAGTTAGAAAAAATAAGGTAACATGAAATATTATATAGTAGCAGTCGCACATGCCTTTTGAGTGTTGAGTGATCATTTTTTTTCCTATGGGAAGAATATATGACTTTATCTCAGACCTATTTCATTTTTCAAGTCTCACTTGCATCTCTAGTGATAATTCAAACACCTTTTCCAGTTCTGTTCATCAAGGTGTTGGAAATATGATGCAATATGTTGTCCTTCATGGAAACCTACTTGATGAAGTTGTCCTTGATGGAAAGCTACTTGATGAGTTTCCTTTTGATAAACAACCTATTTGTTAAAGATGTAAAAATAATGTTTCTACAGGTCAATTCATATGTGACAGAGAAAGGAATTCCAGTATGTACCAGAGAAATGAAACTAGAAATATTACTCAATGTATACATAGGTTTGATGAAGGAAACCCGCATATGAAGGCAATGTATACACTACTTGGTATACAAGCAACCCGCGTATACATCCAGAATTAGTACATACGTAGTTTTTATGAAGAGAAGTCGCGTATACACACGAGTACGAAGAAGCAAAGTCACGTATGCCTGCTGCACTCTAAATTTAGGATACCAAGGGGAACTACCATGGTATTATCCCACAGTATTGAGCGTTTTTTCATCTATTTGATTTCGTCCAAGAATACCATCGACACTTGTGTGGTTTTGGCTCATGGTATTGGTAAGGGCTAAAACTATATAAGGAGGAGAAGATCATAGTGCATGGTGTGCATGTGCAAGGGTTGTTACTGAATACTTCTCTCTGAAGTATATATGCATGGGATGAACTCTATTTTATTAGTCGATCTGAATCTATGATGCACCCTTGGATACAATGATGAATCAAAATCTCTATACCTGAAATGACTATGTGCTTGATCTATTTAAGATATGATTAGATCTGTGACATGGCACATGTTTTCTGAAGTGAAGTGAAGAAATCTGGGTAATTCAATAGATCTTAAACATTTCGCAGAAATTAATATTTACAGATCTATATGGTAGTCCGTCTTGGTAAAAGCACGTATATGCGCGGCTTCGTCTTAGAAAAAGCACGTATGAAAGTCAGGGTTTTCTGAAGCTTACTACAGAGGTTATCTATTTATTGCTGCTACATTTCTATTGTCTGTCAATGAAGTCTTCATGTAGATCTGGGTTGCTTGAATACTGTATATGCTGCTAAGTTGAATAAGTACAAATATGATCAATGAGTGAGTAAATATGTTTAACGATGACTGAATGATTAATGGTTCTACAATACTGGAAAGATATCTAACTGAAAACCTCAAATCTACATCTGAGACTGATCACATTCTATAAAAATAGCTTTCTCAGATCTATACGCAGGTTGCTGTGCAGGAAAGCACGTATATACGCGAGATCAATGAAGTGAAGTAGCGTATACATTTTAAGATAATGAATGATCAGGGTTGATATTGGTTCCACATGTTGAATATGAAATCTTGGTTTATTGATATGTTCTGGTTACTGTGATCTCACTGTTTTGATTAAATTTTAGGTTAAGTTTATTGGTGTTGATCTTTATGAAGTGTTGTGGTGAAGCTGTGGGATCCAGTGTGAAAATTGATGAAACGTGGTTTGCATTGGTTCTGAGGGCTGAAGCCTTCAGTATGGAAATAGAAGCTTCTTGCCAGTAGAAGTTGATGTTTTGATCAGGGGGTTGAAGCTCCCTTCCAGTGGTGGCTGGTAAATGAGATCAAGGGGTTGGACCTCCCTTCCAGTAGCAGCCGGTGAACGAGAGAAGGTTGCAGCCTTCCACAGGTAGATGCCTGCGTACTGATATGAGTATGCATTAGTAAAATATTGTAAGCAGTTTTCCATATAATAAATATTGAAGACAGAGACGATAGCAGTGGTGGTTTTCTCCCAAATTGGGTTTCCACCTTAAATCTTGGTGTTCATGTGTGATGCCCTTGTGTGATGATTTATTCTACTATTACTACACATATTTGCTACTTAAATATCTGATGCATAACAAATAAGTTGAGTTAAATATTGTTTCTGAAAATTTATCTAACAATAAATCTATCTCAGTATACCCAAGTTTCTATTGTTATATCCGTGTGTATATGCTAGTTGGGCTCATTAAAGTCGCGTATAGAATTTAGTAAAGAAAAATTAAAAGTTTTCAGTGAGCTATAAATACTGATTCACCCCCCTCCCCCTTTCAATATTTTTCCCAACAATTGGTATAAGAGCAGGTCCTTCTGAAGAAGCTTAATTGCTAGAAGGAATATCAACAAAGATGAGCAATCAAGATGGGATAGCATATATCAGGCCTCCTCTCTTCAATGGAAACAATTTAATCTTTTGGAAAACAAGGACAATATCCTATCTTCAGTCTCTTGGAGAAGATGTATGGGCTATAGTTGAAAGAGGTCATCAATATCCAGCTTCAGTTCCAACAAATCCAGTAGCAAGAAAGAACTATGAAACCAATGCAAAGGCGGTCAATGCATTATTGGGAAT
This sequence comes from Pinus albicaulis, assembly GCA_034641835.2. Taxonomy (NCBI): domain Eukaryota; kingdom Viridiplantae; phylum Streptophyta; class Pinopsida; order Pinales; family Pinaceae; genus Pinus; species Pinus albicaulis. The sequence continues at coordinate 585,332,197 of CM076582.1, read as the reverse complement.
TTTGAATGAATCTGAATTTTTCAAAGTCATGCAGTTGAATACAGCAAAGGATATATGGGACAAAATCATTCTGAGCTATGAAGGTGATGCCAAGGTAAAAAGTGTTAAACTCCAAACTCTTAGAATTCAATATGAAAAACTCAAAATGCATAATGAGGAAAGCATTGCTAGTTTCTTTTTACGTCTTAGAAGATATTGTAAATCGTATGAGAAATCTGGGTGAAACCATAACTGACACTACTTTAGTAGAAAGGGTTTTAGATCTCTAACTCCCAAATTCAAGCCAAAAGTGTCTTCTATTGAAGAGAAGTGAGATCTACAAACTCTTACTATTGTTCAACTTCATGGGATTCTGACTGCATGTGAAATGAGGAAAGGAGGTCCATCTGAAGTCAAAGAATATGTCTTTAGAGCTGCTGCAAAAGGCAAGGAAGTAGAAGAACAAGAAGGATCAGGGTATGTTTCAGAAAAAGATGAGATAAGTTTTGTAAAGAAGCTACAAATTGACACTGGAAGGTTGAGAGGTAAGCTTCCTTTTAAATGTTTTGCTTGTGGAAGAGTTGGTCATTATGCTACTAAATTTCCCCATAAAGATAATCATGAAAAGGGAAAGGAAGTGGCAAAAGGAAATAAGAAACGGTTTATCAATAGAAAAATCTATTAAACGCTTGAAGATAGTGATGGTCTATCAAATAGTGAAGAAGGAGAATCTGATCAAGATATTAGACTACTCATGGTTTTTGAAAAATACTCTAGTGAGGCTAAAGATACTTTTATGGATGCATTAGAAGAAAATTATTTTCTTGAAGAAATAAATCATCTCAAAATAAGTTTGGAAGAAAACAAAATTTCCATAGATTCTCTAAAGAATCATCTTATAGAAAAGGAGAAGCACAATGAGAAATTAGAATGTGAAATAGTAAGTCTAAGAAAGGAAATTGAGAAAGTGAACACTTCAAATCTTAGATTTGCTATAGGATCTGAAACCTTAGATGAAATTATCAAGGTACAATGGTCTCCTCTTGTAAATACAGGCCTTTGATATATCGGAGAATCCTCTTAGTCTTCAGCACCAAGCTATCTAAATGCAGCTAAAGACAGCCAGCAACATTTTGTTGCTCAGTAAAAGAACAAAGACACCACAGAGGTAAAGCATGACCACTTCAATTCAAGGAAGAACAATAACAGAAATATCAATCAACAGGTAAACATAAATAGAAGGTTTCATGATCGCAAAAATTTCTTCTTTAATGGACAATTTTTCTCATGTGATAATTTTGGTCATAAAGCTACTCAATGTGTTGCATACAAAACCATCATGACCAGAGAAGAAATAAAGCAAAGAAATGAGACTAGAATAAAGAAGAATACTTATAACAACTTTTCTCCTCTTCAAAATGAAATTGAATGTTCTTATTGCAATAACTTTGGACATGAAGAATCTGAATTTAGGAGAAAACTTCAGCCAAAACAGCATATACCTTCAAATTCCAATGTATGGAGAAATAAGGACTTACAGGTTGAAAGCTATGGCATACATTTATTTGCAAAAGGGGAAGAAAATCAATGGTACATTAATAGCGGGTGCTCAAAACACATGACAGGTGATAAAAACAAACTCCTTTCATACAATTCTCTAGAGAAGGAAGAGAATGTTACCTTTGGAAATGACTCTCCTACTGTCATTAAAGGGAAAGGTTCTATTTTTCTAAAAGAAAAGGAGAAAGCTAACAATGTTATGTATGTGGATAGATTAAAGCATAACCTGTTGAGTGTGATTCAAATGTGTGATCAAGGAAATGAAGTTGTCTTTAGTTCAAAAGAATGTGTAGTACATGAACTTGACACAGGAAAAACGGTAATAAAAGGAACTAGAACACCAAGCAATCTGTATGTATTGAAAGGTGGCCAAGAGAAATGCTACTTAGGCAAATCTTCAAAAAATTGATTATGGCACAGAATATTGGTACATTTGAGCTTCTCTCAAATAAGCAAATCTAGCAGACTCAAATTTGTTCGTGATCTTCCCAGCATCACTCTACCTGAAAGTACCGTATGTAAATCATGCCAATTTGGTAAGCAAACTAGAGTGAAATTAAATGCCAAAGAATGACCAAAAAGTAAGGATCTTGAACTTATACATACTGATCTATGTGGTCTTGTAAGGAAAAAGTCACCTCCTAGAGAAAAATACTATATTTTATTTATTGATGACTTGATCTCTAGAATGTGTTGGATCGGTTTACTGAAACATAAAGATTAAGCATTTGAAAAATTTAAGATCTTCAAAGCTTTGGTTGAAAATGAATTAGATCTAAAAATCAAATGTCTTAGATCTGATCGAGGAGGATAATATATATCATATGAATTCTTTGATTACTGTGAACATCATGGCATAAAAATACATTTTTTGTAGTTGGAACCCCACAACAAATGGCGTGGCAGAAAGGATGAATAGAATAGTTCAACAAATGGCTTGTGCTATGCTTAATGAATCTAGAACTCCTGATACCTTTTGGGGAGAAGCAGAACATACTGCAGTAAATATTCTTAACAAGGCTCATGTTCGTGTGAATAGTGATAAAACTCCTTATGAGCTCTGGTATGGTAATATTCCCACTGTAAAGAATTTTAGATTTTTTGGAAGCAAATGTTTTATCAATAACAATGATGAAAAACTTGGTAAGTTTGAACCTAGAGCAGATGAAGGAATATTTCTTGGTTACTCTTCTAGAATTAAAGCATATAAATGTTACAATAAAAGACTTCGGAAGATTGTTGAATGCATTGATGTTGTAATTGATGAGTCTCTAAAAACTCCTAAAAGGGAAATAACAAAAAAAAATGAAGATGATGATGATGTATATTTTCCCTCATAAAATAGCAACAATATAGATGGAGAACCCAATGAAGCACCAAAAGAAAATATATCTGAAAAGGCTCCATCCAAGTATGTTCAAAAGTATCATCCAGAATCTCAAATTCTAGGAGAAAAGGGATCAGGTGTCCAAACAAGAAGAAATCTTGTAGGATCCCCTATAAATCTAGCATTCTTATCCACTATTGAACCACATAATGTAAATTAAGCTAGTAAAGATGAATGTTGGATTCAAGCCATGAATGAAGAACTTGATCATATTGAAAAGAATCATACTTGGGAATTGGTTCCAATACCTCATGATAAAAATTTTATTGGAACAAAATGGATATTCAAAAACAAGTTAAATGAAAATGGAGATGTTATTAGAAGCAAAGCTAGACTTGTTTTTAAAGGGTATGCTCAACAAGAAGGTATAGACTTTGAAGAAACATTTTCTCTTGTAGCCAGACTTGAAGCCATAAGAATGTTTCTTGCTTTTTCAAATTTTCAACAATTCAAAGTTTATCAAATGGATGTAAAATCTTCTTTCCTCAATGGTGATCCAGAAGAAGAAGTTAATATAGAAAAACCAGAAGGATTCATTATGGTAAATGATGAAAAACTTGTTTGAAAATTTAAAAAGGATTTATATGGTCTCAAACAAGCTCCTCGGGCATGGTAATATCTTCTTGACAAATATCTTCAAAAACAAGGTTTCACAAAGGGATCTACTGACAGTAACTTATACACAAAAATTGAGAATGATAAATTATTGATTATTGTTGTGTATGTTTATGACATCATTTTTGGAAGTCATGAAGAGTCCATGAGTCAGAAATTTGCTTCTGTTATGCAGCAAGAATTTGAAATGTCATTAGTTGGGGAACTAACATATTTTCTTGGCTTACAAGTGAAACAAGCAATAGATGGCATATTTTTATCACAAGAAAAATATCTCAAGCAAATTCTGAAGAAGTATCAGATGGAAGATTGCAAACCTGTGAGTACTCCAATGGTAACTAGATGTAACCTCAATTCTCATGATGATTCTCCCATGGTGAATCAACCAGAGTATAGATCCATGATTGGAAGTCTGCTTTATCTAACCGGGACAAGACCAGATATTATGCATGCAATTGGGATTGTTGGATGATTCCAAGCTAACCCAAAAGAGTCTCACCTTCAGGCTGTAAAAAGAATATTCAAATATCTACAATGGAATCAAGAATTTGGTCTATGGTATCCAAAGAATGTTGATCTCACTCTTCATGCTTACACAGATGCGGATTGGGCTAGAAATGTTCATGATAGAAAAAGCACTATTGGTGGTACATTCTATATGGGGCCCCGATTAGTCTCTTGGTTCAGCAAGAAACAAAGTTCTATTGCCTTATCTATAGCGGAAGTAGAATATGTGGTTGTTGCATCATGTTGCACACAACTTCTTTGGATGATGTAGACATTACAAGATATTCAAATAAAATGTTCACCTCCCATCTCCATTCTATGTGATAATACAAGTGCCATTAGTATCTCGAAGAACCCCGTTATGCATTCCAAGACCAAGCACATTCCTATCAAGTATCACTTTCTATGTGAAAAAGTTCTTGAAAAAAAGGTTAAATTGGAGTATGTTCCCTCCAAAGAACAAGTTGCAAATATACTAAACCTCTTCCCAAGGAAGCATTCAAATATCTCAAATAGAAGCTTGGAGTTGTCTCTGTCTCTCTTATCAAATCTGCTTAATTTCATAATATTAAATTCATAAAGGCGAATTTTGTATATACGCGAGTTTCTGTGCATAAAAACCGCATATGGTTTTTACTGACAGAAATTCTCTGGGTCAGCTTTTAGAACAGTTTTGTGATGTTATTGGGTAATCTCTGTTATTCCAGTATTAATCTTACTAGACATTTCTTTGATATATATCTCCTTGATGAAGATGCTTTGATGAATTAGTTGTTGAAAGTGTCCAGGATGCACAAGTTTAGGGGGAGCACCTGCCTTGTGGAAAATGATGCATTGTTGGCATTTTGATTAGTTGTTTTATTATGATCTCCTATTTGAGATTCTTTTGGTCCTAGTTATAAAAATTCGTATCTGTAATTTGATGAAAACGTCATGTTGAGACCTATGATGTAAAATTTTATATTCAATCATGTAAGGACTTGTTCAAATTTTTAAACCCACTTGGTTGGGAAGTTGAGTCAAATATTCAATTCCACTTGGTTGGATCATTGATGTAAGTATGATTCCTTGGTGATAAGAAAGGTCATAGAGTACTCGATTGAGTTATAGAGTCATGTACTTCATTGAAAAATATATCTGAAGATTCAGCATGAACTCAGGGGGAGCATGGCAATACAGTGCACTTCAGATCTGCAGAGCTCTTCTTTCTACAAGGAAATATAAACCTTGTTTCAGTATTGATCTGCCCTTTTCCCTTGATGTCAAAGGGGGAGGGTATTTTGATGTTTGAATACTGGTTATGATTAATGTATCTATCTGTTGTGGTGATCAAACACCATCATGGTTGCCATCAAGTCCAAATGGGGAGATTGTTGGCAATATGATGCAATATGTTGCCCTTGATGGCAACCTCCTTGATGAAGTTGTCCTTGGTGGAAACCTACTTTATGAGTTTCCTTTTGATAAGAAACCTATTTGTTAAAGATGTAAAAATAATGTTTCTACAGGTCAGTTTAGATGTGACAGAGAAAGGAATTCCAGTATGTACCAAAGATGAAACATGAAATATTTCTCAATGTATATGCAGGTTTGTTGAAGGAAACCCGCGTATGGAGGCAATGTATACACTACTTGGTATACAGGCAACCCGCGTATACATCTAGAATTAGTATACACGCAGTTTTTATGAAGAGAAGTTGCGTATACATGCGATTACAAAGAAGCAAAGTCGCATATGCCTGTTGCACTCTAAATTTACATTACCAAGGGGCATTACCATGGTATTAGCCCACAATATTGAGCATTGTGTCGTCTATTTGATTCCGTCCAAGAATATCATCAACACTTATGTGTTTTTGGCTCATGGTATTGGTAAAGGCTAAAACTATATAAGGAGGAAAAGATCATAGTGCATGGTGTGCATGTGTAAGGGTTGTTACTCTATACTTCTCTCTGAAGTATATATGCATGGGATGAAATATGTTTTATTGGTAGATCTGAATCTATGATGAACCCTTGGATATAATGATGGATCAAGATCTCTAGACTTGAAATGACTTTGTACTTGATATATTGAAGATATGATTAGATTTGTGACCTAGCGCATGTTTGCAGAAGTGAAGTGAAGAAATTTGGGTAAGTCAATAGATCTGACACATTATGAAAAAATTAATATTTATAGCTCTATATGCTAGTCCGTCTCGATAAAAGAACGTATATATGCGGCTTCATCTCAGAAAAAGCACGTATGAAAGTCAGGGTTTTCTAAAGCTTACTACAAAGGTTATCTATTTATTGCTGCTATATTTATGCTATATGTCAATGAAATCTTCATGTAGATCTGAGTTGCTTGAATACTGTATATGTTGCTAAGATGAATAAGTACAAATTTGATCAATGAGTGAGTAAATATTTTTAGTGATGACTGACTAATTAAGGGTTCTGCAATACTGGAAATATATCTGACTGAAAACCTCAGACCTGCATCTAAGACTGATCACATTCTGTAAAAACAACGTTCTCACATCTATACGCAGGTTAGTGTGAAGGAAAGTGCGTATATATGCGGGATCAATGAAGTGAAGTAGTGTATGCATTTTAATATAATGAATGATCAGGGTTGATATTGGTTCTGCATGTTGATTATGAAATTTGGGTTTATTGCTATGTTCTAGTTACTGTGATCTCACTGTTCTGATTGAAGTTTGGGTTAAGTTTATTGGTGTTGATCTTTATGAAGTGTTTTTTTGAGGTTGTGGGATCTAGTGTGAAAATTGATGAAACGTGGTCTGTAGTGGTTCTAAAGGTTGAAGCCTTCAGTATGGAAGTAGAAGCTTCTTGCCAGTATAATATAGTGTTCTGATCAGGGGGTTAAAGCTCCCTTCCAGTAGTGGCTAGTAAACAACATCAGGGGGTTGGAGCTCCCTTCCAGTAGTAGCTGGAGAATGAGAGAAGGTTTCAGCCTTCTGCAGGTAGATTCCTGTGTACTGATATGAGTCTACATCAATACAATATTGTAAGCAGTTTTCCATATAATAAATATTGAAGACAAAGATGATAGCAGCGGTGGTTTTCTCCCGAATTGTGTTTCGTACCTTAAATCTTGGTGTTCATGTGTGATTCCCTTGTGTGATGATTTATTCTACTATTACTGTGCATATTTACTTCTTAACTATCTGATGCATAACTGATAAGTTGAGTTAAATATTGTTTCTAAAAGTTCATCTAACAATAAATTTATCTCAGTATATGCAAGCTTTTGTCGGTATATCCATGTGTATACGCTAGTTGGGTTCATTAGAGTCGCGTATAGAATTCAGTAAAGAAAAAGTAAAACTTTTTAGTGAGCTATAAATACTGATTCACCCCTCCCCCTCTCAATATTTTTCCCAACACAAGGAAAAAAATTAATATGTTGGCCAGATATATGATTACAAGGCACTCACAATTTCAAAAAATATTTCAAGGGTCATTACCCCTTTGAGGAATCTGTTAGTCAATGGAGAGGACACCTTATATGAGGGGAAGTCACCTTACACACATTTCCAAGCTATTATGATGAGGATGTCCACTCATTGATAATTAATTTCTCTTCTCCTTTGTAGATTGTACTTGAATATACCTTGGGATTTTCCAAATGGAGCCTTATGCATTGAATATTGATGGAAAGTTCTACTCATGATGCCACAAGTGCCACTTTATTGGATTTTTGCATGGTTTTTGTGCATTCATTCAAGGTTTTAAGAAGGAATCCACTTTGGAGGAGGTCACACATGCTTCTATGGAGGATCCATTCATTGTTCTTGAAGGTAGATAGATGGTCAACCACTTGGAGGAGGAACCATACTTCATAGTGACATTTTCTGGAGGATTGTTTCAAAACCAACTCCATTATCATGTTATTGTTGACTTGTATCATGGAGTTGGTTTCTTGAGAGAATTATTGTATTATTTTTTCTAAAATATTTTCATGATATTTCTTGAGTAGAAAGGGGATCTCAACATCCTATTGCTATATTTAGTATAGAGTTGTTGAGGAGGTTTGAATGGTAATATTTTACTGTATTCCTTGCATAGAATACCGAAACTAGGAAAAGGTTTCACTAATAGATGTGAGCATGCTTACAGTGTTTCAGTTACAAAAAATGACACTATGGTTGCTAAAAAGAAGTGGTTGCAACAAAAGTTCAAGGGTTGGGAATAACACTAGCCATTCGAAAAGGAAAGAAGGAGATACAAACATTGAAGATCATTTTCCAAAACATTCAATAGGTGAAAAGACAAAGCTTCCTGGACAATATGGTTTAATAAAATTTTGATGTATTATTTGGTAGGGTCTGACATGCACTAGATGTCCCATTATTTGTTGCAAATGAACAATCAATGGTTGCAATCACAACCTTAGTACTTGTCAAGAAGTTCTGTACTCTAAATTTGTTATCCTTGTTACTTGGTAGAATGGCTTTCATTGACATTATAGATGGGAGAATTTTGAAGGAAAGTGAGATTGATACTTAGTGCGGTTATTGTTTTTTGAATTTTCAAAAAGAAAATATTTGCATAATTCTAGCACAGACTATGAAGTGTGTGGTATATGAATTAAGTAGATAGTGCTAATTAAGAGGGAAAATTTATAAGCTAGTGTAGTCTGGTATTTGAAGATACCTCATACAGGTTTTCGAAGGAGGTTGTTAGTGACTATGGTCTTTTACTAGCTGATTGACTACTCTTGTACATCCAAATTTTTTGCATAATCACTCCAGGTTTGGTTTTCTCTTTTACTAGTTGATTGACTACCCCTTTACATCCCAATTTTTTTTGAACAACACCCTCAATAGGAATTTAATACATGGCATGTCAAAATATTTACTGATAAATTATTGTACATTCATATAGGAGTGTTTCCTTCCAAGGGAGATTTGGATGCTTTAAATATTTGACTGTTAAAAAATGAATCCACTTTGCAAAGCACCCAACCAAGGGTCAAATGAAGTTATAGAGAATATTTTAGGAAGGAAAATCCATTCTAAGGGTGGGCATGGATGTTGTAAGGATGACATGTGGAAAAGGAGACCACTTAATGGCACAAGAAGCCAAGAATAGGGTAGTGCTCTACTTTACAAGAGATATCAGTACCATGTCTCCACAAATCAACCACTAAATGAGATACACCCTATAGTATGATGACACTTGGCAATATTGACGATTTACAAAATGTGCCATATAGAAGAACTCTCCAACCTAAGAGACATAGACTTTTGTTGATGTTTTATTTTTATTTCTTTGAAGAAAATATGAATCCATTTCTTTATAAATTATTCCCTATAGCATTGTATTAGAAATTTATTAGTAAGATAGACTATAAAAGGAGGAGGACTATTGACCTGCAAATTGAATTAATGTGGAGGAAAACCCCCATAGGCCAAGTAGAAAGTTCTTTGCAAGAAAGGGAGAAAATGCCCTTGACAAATTTATGTGTTCGTCATTGTCTTCCTTTCTGTAGGTTTGATTGATGTGCAAGGTTTCCATTGTAATATGCTAGTGTACCCTTCTTATCTGGAGGTGTTGCCTTTGGCCATGGAAGAAGGCTTTGGAAATGATCTTTTAAACCTTTCATGTTGGAAGAGAAGAACGAATTCTAAGAAGGAATAGGTAGAGGTTTCCAATTCATATTTCTAGGCTGAAAAGGTGGTATGGTTGCACACATTTCCATACATTTAATCCTTGTCTGATAACCAATTTTTCAAGAAACAAAAGAAGTTCTGTCAACATGAATTTCAAGGAGAAATTTGTAGGTCATTGGAATATATTTCGAGGAAGAAAATTCTGAAAAGTGGCATGAATTTCAAGGGAGAGTGGTATGTCAGTGGCATGAAATTTGTGTTGTTGGTTTCAAGGATAGTGACGATTTTCTAAGAAAAGAAAGTCTGTTAGTGGCACACATTCCAAAGTAGTGATTGTTGGAATGTGAAAGAGTTTCAAGGACAATGACATGATTTACTAAACAACAACATGGATAGATAAGTACCATGTGTGATGTGATTAATGTTGTAATTAATTCTCTGAGAAAATAAAAATAAAATCCTCCTTCAAGGTCTGAGATTGACCAAAATTTAGAGTCCAAAAATTTGTGTGTATAAGTAAAATAGTGGTATCCTAGCAGTGTTTCTTTTGAATTTTATATTCATTTTATATCAAAAATTAACCATGGGATGTGGGAATTAAACATGATGTGTAAAATAAACTAAAACCAGATGGGGCTACATGGCACACAAGAATTTTCTACACTTGCTAGTGGTTATATTGGCTCTGTTGCTCAGAGCCTTTGTCTACTAAGAACATCGAATAAAAATATGTGGTTTTCCAAGTAATGTCCAATAAAGCAATGGCATGTGGAATATTGGAGGACAAATGCCTTCCTCATGAACAATGCTAAGCACTATTATCTAGGTACCAAAAAAATATGGAGAGAGGTTTTTGATATTCACTAAAATGGTGACATGACCATCCCTATATCTCGTAGTATATAAGACAATAAAAAAAATGCTACATCTCAATCTCTTCTATATGGCATTTAGAAAATCCTATTCGCTTGAGGAATCTATTGTTTAGCCTCCACCAAAGCCTATGTAACCCCACTTAAAACTAGCCCGGAGATATCTTAGAGTGCATGCATCTAGTGTCACAACAAGGGGATCAAACAAAGAGGAAATGTCTCTAAGAAATGCATAGAAGGTCATATTAGGCTTCAATCATCCTAGTGGATCAAGCCAAGAGACCTATATATATTACTTGTATATGTCATCCATGATGAACATGTTCATAACATGTTTATTCAAAAAAATATGTCCAAAAATATCCAAAGTATACCTGAAAAGAGGGAGGCAATCCATCAGCCAAATGACCATAGCAAGACATGAGATATTTGAAAACCAAAAACATTTCGTGCTGGAAGAGAGGCATGAGTTTTGAGAAGGAACAGGTAGAGGTTTACAACACAGGTTTCTAGACAGAAAAGGTGGTCTAGTTGCATGCATTTCTAGATATTTAATCCTAGTCTAATAGCCCATTTTTCAAGGAAAAAAAGCAGTTCTGTCAGCATGAATTTCAAGGATAAATTTGCAGGTCAATGGCACAGATTTTGAGGAAGTAAATTATGAGCAGTGGCATGAATTTCAAGGGACAATGGTCTTTCAGTGGCATGAAATTTGTGGTGTTGGTTTCAAGGAAAGTGACGTTTTTCTGAGCAGAGAAATTTTGTCAGTGACACACATTCCAAAGTAGTGTTTGCTGGATAGTGAATGAGTTTCAAGGAAAATGGCACGATTTCCTAGATAAAAACAGGGAGAGATAAGTACCCTGTGTGATGTAATTAATATTGTAATTAATTCTCTGAGAAGAGAAAAATAAAATCCTCCTTCAAACTGGCTTTCCCATTTTGGGTTTTTCCAAGGTCTGACCTTGACCAAAAACAATAGTTCAAAAAATTGTATTTATAAGTAAAAGAGTAGTGATAGGCTAGCAATGTTTCTTTTGAATTTTATGTTCATGTTATATCATCAATTAACAATGGGATGTGGGACTTAAACATGATGTGTAAAACAAACTAAAACTGGGTAGGGCTACAAGACACACAAGAATTTTGTACACTTGATAGTGGGTACTATGGCTCTGCTTCTCGGAGCCTTTGTCTACTAAGAACACTAAATGAAAGGATGTGGTTGTCCAAGTAATGTCTGATAAAGCAATGGCCTATGGAATATTAGAGGACCAATGACTTCCTCATGAAAAATGCTAAGCACTATTGATTCAGGTACCAAATAATGATGGAGAGAGGTTTTTGATATTCACTAAAAAGGTGACATAACCATCCCTATATTTCATATTATATAAGAAAACAAAAAACAAAATGTTCCATCTGAATCTCTTCTATATGAAAATTGGAAAATCCTATTCTCTTGAGGAATCTAGTGTTTAGCCTCCACCGAAGCCTATGCAACCCATGCAAAACTATACCAGAGATATCTTAGAGTGCATGCATCTAGTGTCACAACAAGGTCATCAAAAAAAGAGGACATGTCTCTAAGAAATGCATACAAGGTCATATTAGGCTTCAACCATCCTAGTGGGTCAAGCCAAGAGACCTAGAAATATTACTTGTATATGTCATCTATGATGAACGTGTTCATAACATGTTTATTCAAAAAAAGATGTCCAAGAATATCCAAAGTATACCTGAAAAGAGGGAGGCAATCCATTATCCAAATGACCATAGAAATACATGAGACCTTTGAAAAAAAAAATTTGTGATCACGCCCAATAGGTGTAGTCTAGGCCATATGTTAAAATTGGAAAATAGGGCCAAATTCCACTTTGTACAACTCCTTTGGGGAAGATAATTCCAGCATTGAATTTCTCTTTTCGAGATAGAAAACCAATCTGCATTCCTCCTATTTGTAATTGTCGCATTTGGAATTCCTACAGAAAATATATAGATTCATTTATGCACACCCTTAGCAAAGTACCTTTCTTTTGAAGCTCAAACTGCATGATAAGAGAGATGTAAAATTATGCATGAAGATTAATACCTTATCTGAGATATTCCTAGTCTGTCAGGTCAAATCGGATGTGGAAACCAAGGTGATTTTTTCCAGGCTTTAGCCACTAGGTTTCGAGCATGTGTGTACAAGAATATAGATGTTGGGGAATTTATGAACTGGTAGGATGAGGAGTTATCTTTCTTGGTATGTATCTTGACTTCATGACACTTAAAACAATTCATGTATTATTACTAGCATTTTATACAATCACATTTTATCTTTGATGTAGACAGATACTACTCTCGTGTTGTTGATTTTATCACTGTGAAGCATATTTTCATTAAACAAAAAAATCTGATACAAATTTGTATCGTAAAGCCACTAAATAACCAAGTCACAGAGTTTACTAACCATATCATTCAAAGGCCTAAACATAAGATATTCAAAATCAAAGCTGACATCTCATAACCTTGATAGGACTCTGAACAAGCATAGATACTCAACCACGGCAAACAGACTAGTGACAGTAAGTAGAAATATGTGACCCTAAATTAACCAAATTAAAGGGGATTACATGAGAGCCTAAAGTGAGTGATATATGGCAGGTATTGTGTGGGGATCCCTCCAAAAAAATTCTTGTCCAAGCAGCCTAAGTTTATGTTGACTATCATCTTAGCTCCAATGGGAGATCCCTTAAACTTATAATAACTATTAACATATCATTCATATTCCACAGCAGCTGATTACACTTTACAGGGAGTAATTTCAGTGTGTTGATTTGTTTGAAGCACCTATTCAAACTGGGAGTCCAATTCAGTGTCTCCAACCATTATGTCTGTAGGGAGGCTTTAGATAGTTAACTATTTTTTTTGGTTATACATGTGGCATCATTAAACATCAAACATTGAACATCAAAGCATATTCTATTCCTTAACTGAGAAAAACACATTCATTTCCACTTACCTTTCCTTGTCTTCTCACTTTTACTATTATTACCATATCTTTTACCAAGAAGTCTTGCTTACAGTGTATGTCTTGGGCTATCTTCATAATGGAAAGACAGAGGTTTGGAGATAGTGAAAAATGAATTATTGAAAGTGGTAAGTAATTTTTCCCTACTACTATCTTTTGATTATATTATGTTTGCACCAAGAGGCACTCTCCAGCCCAATATGCAAGAGATGTCGTAATGCCCTATCTTGTCCTGTCCTATGAAAATTTTGACTTGGTCAAATTACATAAAAAATAAATAAATATTAATTAAAATAAAATTGAGGTAAAATAGTTAATTGATGATTTTTGACCTCCAAGTTTGTCAATGCATGGTTTTCCCAATATTATTCTTATGCAAGAATAAATATATATATCTTAAATCCGCATCTACCAAGCGTTGAGAGGGATCTAATCCCTTTGAGGTGAAAACCTATTTTAGATTGATTGAGAAGAGATTTGATCCCTCTTGGTGCTTGGTAGATCCGTAGGTGATAATGCAATTGTGACAACTTGTTTCAATTATAGTCTTGGGAATGTTTCATATTGGACCTAAAAAGTTCCTTTAAATAAGATACTTGAAAATATGCTACTGAATTTCCACACATCTCAATTAATTCTCTCATACTAAAGCCTAAGACTGATCTTGTCGAACACTCATTTACCTTCTGCAGTTTGATCTAGTCATTTTTCCTATTACCACGTGATTTGTCACTATGGGGGTGCAATGTCTTCACTTGAAAAACCAATGGACCTTCGAAGATCCACTATTGTCACTTAGGATTCACTTTCCTCACTTCAAAGGTGTATACTAAAAACCTCTAGGGGGGATTCCCTATAAAATGAATTTTTCATTATGAGATATGGATACCAAACATAGTATGGATGGTTAATTATTTGTTCGTATCTGTCTATGTTTGTGAGGGTGATGTTCTGCTCCTAACAATCTAGAAATTACTTCTCATGAAACGCATAAATGCATTGTTTTCTCATTCATGCTGACCCTTTATGGTTGTGTCATGCCAATCTCTAACTTGAAAACAAAAAATGAAAACTGAAATAATTTCTAAACTTACCTTTCTAATACATAAACTGTGTGTGTTAAAGAGTACAACTTTACCATCAAATGGCATTCGAGTTTAAAGAGAATAAACAGTAAATCATAATTATTATGATAGTGTCTTCTCTAAGTTTTCATATCAGCATACAACATAGCAGGTTATAGGTGCATTTCAAGTCAACAAATAGATATTTTCCATTTCCTTTTATCTAACCCATAAAACAAAAAAATAAATCAGATTCAAAAATACATTTGAGTTACTTATGCATGTGTTGCTTGTTGGCTGCGAAAATTCAGTCTAAGGGTTCCTTTCTTCCTTTAAAATCTCGATTTTTTTTTCCCTAAGAACACACAATGTCCTTTAAAAAAATAATAATAGCACTTTCCAAGTATGAAAATAAAGTTTCCATCTCACAATTATGAATTTAAGAACAACATACAAACATTAGAATAACATATATGAAAAATTCATCCATACATTTCGTCAAAAGGTTATGATACAACCTTATATATTTCTGGTTGTACACAGAGTTTTAGAAAATTAAAAGTAGGATTTGCAAGGATAACTGCTAGATAGATGAAAAGGCTTTAGAAAAATAAGAGTAGGACTATGTAGGGCAAGATTTTATGCTTGTATATAATCCTAAACCTTGGTAGGGGTAGGATATAACCATATACATATGTTCTTTTTAGTTAAGTCATAGTAGAGTCTTGAATGTGTGACTGATTAAATATGGGTCTAGCATCAATGGGAAGAATAATCAGTTTATCTCAGACATGTTAGCATCCCTATGTTGTGTCTCTTGCATTTCCTTTCTCACAATAACTTAGGGACTGCCAGGGGTTGCCCCCGTTTGTAAGGGGACATTCTAAAGGAAACTAGGTCTTGCATCAATGGGAAGTGTTATAGGTGAATTTGGGCACCATTACCAATTACCTGGTTAACTGGGAATCATTTCCAGGACCAATGAATAGGGTCTATCATCCCCTATCATTTCAATTTTTATATGCCCTAAGACAAAGAATAAAACAAATCATTCAAGACTTTCATCTGAAAAGGTTTCTAAGATTTGAAGTTTAAAAAATATCAGGTGAGAGCTCATCAACACTGCCTCTAAAGGGACTAAGTGCATTTCATATGCAGGTAACCCCATGCAAGGATGTTCTGCAAAGCACTTCACGACATTCATAGGTGCGTTGGTCACATTGGGAGCGAAATTCTCATTATTCCTGAATCTCCACTTGGCCAGTGCCTTCTAGAAGAGTTCACATGTGTCAAACTTACAATCCATGTGTCCATTTGACATCTACAAGATTGGGAACATGTCTTTCCTATTATTGGAAAGTCATTGATTGTAAAACTACCTTCATCTCCTCTATAAATTGAGCACAGATCTTAGTGTTTGATAAGGAAGAATTTTTGTAGAGAAATGCTGGTGGAATTTCAATTTGTTGAGATTCAACAAGATGATGAGCTTAGTGAAAATTAAGCACCTTCACTAAGTGGGGCCCGCGGGCTATTTTTAGGTGTATGTCTATTTTTAGACATGGTGAGAATATTCTATAAGTTTCAGGGTGCTACTTGTAGATGGTTGGTCAAATGTGGAAAATAGATGAAATTCCATTTTTAGAATATTGAGCGAAGTCTATTTATAGATCGTCGATCTAAAAATAGATGCATGTTGATTATTATTATCTCTTAATAATAATTCGACAATAAACATCAACTTATTCTCTTGGAGCACTTTATTTCAGTGAACAGATTTGGAAAATCAGTGGGCTGAAGGAATTACACAATTCCTAGGGTTTATTGGTGGCTCATGCATGGAGGATTCAGTTAGAACTGAAGTGGAAAAGTTATGACAGAGTTGGAAGAGTAGTTAATGGAGTTGTTATTCAGTTTAACTCAATTAAGTGAGTTAAACTCAGTTGAGCTAGTTGTGTCTATTCTAACTAAAAGATACACTAGTGAGAGTTAAGTGAATTAATTAGTTAATTAATTCACAACTAATAACTCACTAACAACTGAACAGAAACAACAATTAACTACAGTGCATGTCAGTTCCAGTGGAGACCCAGTGGAGAGATAGGTGAAAGGGTGAGATGGACTATCCGTTGTGACTATAGTGATGCATTTAATGCATCTGACACACATTGGAGTTTCCAATGAGGATTGCGCAGTCAAGGCAAGGCCAATTCGAATTCATTCAATGGTCTTCTTCAGCAGGGATTGTGTATTGGAGGCAGGCTGTTAGGAGGCAAGAAATTGGTGCATGGAGATGAAAATTTCTACATGACAGTGTGTAATGAATCTACATTGTACTAAGAGCTTGATGTACTAAGCTTTGTATAAGATTATTACATGATTCCATTGATATACATAATATATGATAGTTGGGGTTTCTAGCTTTAAGCTTTCCCATTAAACAACTGTGTTATGTGCGATTGAATTGATTCACATGTGTTTGCAATTGAGTTTTAAATTTCCGCAAGTTTAATAGTGGAAGGATTTTGTATTTAGAAAGAAGATAAATATTTTTAGATCAGGAGAATCTAGTAATACATCAGTATTAATAAATTTATACATGGTATCAGAGAATTATTGATCGCTGGAGATTGCAATTGTGAATAATTTTGAGTTTTGTGCTAGTGGAAAATTCAAATTTGCTACAGAAATTTCTTGATGCGATAGTTGAGTATTCATTGAAATGTCTTTCAATGGGTTGCGATTGGAGTATGCCCTTGATGGTAGCTTGAATTACATAGCCTAGAAGGATAGGATGGAGGCAATGCTTGAAGATAATGCGCTGAAGGATTTCATCGATAGCGATGTTCCTAAGCCTGCTTCTAGCGATGCTGCAGGACTTGACGCATGGAAAAAGAAGGTAGCAAAGACAAGAAGAATTCTGTTGGAAGGTGTGAAGGACCATATTGTGTCAAGACTTCATGGGAAATCCACTCCATTTGCAATGTGAAAGGCTTTGACAGATCTTTTCCAAAGCAGCAGTGACCAGAGGAAGTTGAAGCTGAAAGATAAGCTCAGAAAAATAAAAATGGAGAAGGGCGACAGTATTCCAAAATATCTCATGAAGTTTGTCCACTGTAGGGATGAACTAGGAAGTGTAGGGATTACAGTCAATGATGATGACTTAGTGAGCTTGGCTCTCCTTGGGCTTTCGAAGAGCTGGCATAGCTACAAAGACTCTGTTAATGGACGGGAGAAACTGCTAGGTTGGGAGCGACTTTGGTTGGATCTTGTGCAGGAGGAGATAAGGCGAAGTACCAGGGATGGCTCTTCATCGAAGAATGATGATGAAGAGAATCTTGCTTTGGCTACCAAAGCAAGGAAAGGAAAGGGGAAGAAATCCCATCCAAAATCCGAAGCTAAAGGCAAGAAGCTCGAATTGTCCAAAGTGAAGTGTTTTCACTGTCACGAACATGGACATCTCGCCACTAACTACCCACAGTAAAAGAAGAACAAGAAGGTTGTTGGAACTACAGCTAGAGAGGCCTTAGCCTTGCAATTTGAACTTGATTTATCTTTGATCACATGCTTGGTTTCAAGCTCAATGGGATCGGTGTGGTATCTTGATAGTGGTGTGTCTTTCCATATGACAGGAGATAAGGAGTTGTTTAGTGACTTGGAGGAGAAGGAACTCCAAATGCATATAGAGATGGGTGACGATGGAAGATATAGTGTGATCAAAATTAGAACCATTAACTTTGAGAGGGATTCAAGTAAACCATTTATGTTGAAAGATTTTATGCATGTCCTAGGTCTGAAGAAGAACTTGATCTCGGTCACAACGTTGGAAGAAAGAGGTTATGACGTTGTTTTCGGCGAGGGAAAATCTTTCCTGCGACATAAACCAACAGGTCAAACCAAGAGGATAGGGATTCAAGTTAAGAATCTCTACAAGCTGGAGGTAGATGGTTGTGTTGCAATGATAGGCAAAGCAGAAGAAGTGATGAGCCGAGATGAGGACGAATTATGGCACAGGAGATTGGGCCATCTTCACCATGGAGCTTCGAAAATTTTGCAGTAGATTTCTAATGGACTTCCCAAGGGTACTATTGCGCAGTCATATCAGTGCAAGGGATGTACTATGGGTAATTTTGTGAAGACCACCTTTTATGAGAAGGAGAAACGTGCTTCAATGATCCTGGAGAGAATTCACACAGACATGTGTGGACCTTTATCGGTTTCTTAAACAGAAAAATACAGGTATTATTCTATATTTTTTGATGACTATTATCGTAGATGTTGTATATTCTTCATGCAGAAGAAGAGCGAAACATTATCAAAGTTCTGTGAGTTTAAAGAATTGCTGGAGAAGGAGTCGGGGAAGCAAGTGAAAGCTCTGGGGAGTGATAATGGTGGTGAATATATCTCGAATGAATTCAAAGACTTCTGTAGCAAATAAGGAATTTGAAGAGAACTCATAGCACCTTATAACCCACCGCAGAATGCGGTCGTGGAGAGGAAGAATAGAACGATCATGGGTGTTGCACGAGCTATGCTGCATGACCAGGGCCTACCGATGCACTTGTGGGTAGAAGCATGCAACACTATGGTTTATGTGAAAAATCGTTGTCCTCATAGGTGGCATGAGTACACTTGAAGAAGCTTTTACTGGTAAGAAGCATGATATTTCTCATTTGAATATTTTTGGCTCATCTGTTTACATTCATGTGACAAAGGACGCTAGGAAGAAGCTGGAGCCGACTGCAGAAGTTGGGATATTTTTGGGGTACACAGAAACACCCCATAATTATCATGTGTATTTTCCAAACAGTCGAATGACTGTGGTGCAATGGGATATAAAATTCAATGAGGTGAAAGCAAAGAAGTTGTCACTTGAGAGGGAGATACACTTGCATGCAAAGGAGGAACTTCTTGTTCCCAAAGATGAACCTCTAGATGTGGATCAGCCATAGGAGGATATTCATGGAGTGGAGGAGTCCACTCATGCAGAACCAAACATCAAATCTGGAAAAAAGCATACCATATGAGCTAAGAGACTGAAGCTTGATGCGGCACAGAATGTAGGATTCCATACATCATAGTGCAGACAGAGATAGTCACCTGGCCGATTTACTGGATACATGGCTCTTATGAGCAAGTGTATCGTGATAGGGCCATCTTCTTTTGAAGAAGTAGCGCAGGATCCCACATGGGTAGATGCCATGGTGGAGGAGTATGACTCCATTGTCAGAAACAATGCTTGGGAGATTGTTCCAAGGGATGTGGGTAAATCAGTGGTAGATTCGAAATGGATCTACAAGGTAAAGCAAGCTGCTGATGGGAGCATCAAGAAGTATAAGGCAAGATTTTTTTCCTGGGGCTTCTCAGAGATCGAGGGGATTGATTATGAAGAAACCATTGCACCTATCGCACGGTATTCTTCCATAAGGACCATCCTTACTCTGTCAGTGCAAATGGGTTGGCAAATTCATCAGATGGATGTGAAGATTGTGTTCCTTAATGGGATCATTGAGGAAGAGGTGTACATTGAGCAGCCTGGAGGATTTTAGATCTTCAGCAGCAAGTTGCATGTGTGCAGACTTAAAAGAGCATTGTATGGGCTGAAGCAAGCACCACGTGCTTGGTACACACAAATTGATAGCTATTTCACTGGACTTGGCTTCACCAGAAGTGAGGCGGATGCAAACCTGTACCAAATTGTGGTGGAGGGTAAGATTTTAATCATTGTTATTTATGTTGATAATTTAATACTAACGGGTGATGAGTAGTTGATACACTCATGCAAGGCAGATCTTGCAAAGGAGTTCGAGATGAAGGATTTGGGCCTCCTTCATTATTTCCTTGGATTGGAAATATGGTAGCGAGAAGGCGAATTTTTTGTGTCTCAAGGCAAGTATGCTTGGGAGATACTTGGTAAGTTTCACATGGAGGACCGCAAGCCCATGGATACTCCTCTTCCAAGAAATTGGAGGAAAGAGGATGCTACATCGGTAGAGGTAGTGGGTTCACTCATGTATTTAGTTAATAGAAGATCAGACATGTGCTATCTGGTTAACCAGCTTTCAAAAGCGATGGTTCAGCATACCAAGCTCTTTTGGAAGGTAGGAAAGCATGTCCTGAGGTATCTTAGGGGAACATCTGAGTATGGCTTATGGTACATACAGATGGATAAGGTGAAGTTGCATGGCTTCACGAATGCAGATTGGGCAGGCAGCCCAATGGACAGAAAGAGCACATCAGGAGGGGTTTTCAGTATCGTAGCTACAATAGTTTCTTGGTATTGCAGGAAACAAATATCTTTGGCACTCATTTCAGCGGAAGCAGAATACATGGTAGCAAGTGAAACTACATGTGAGGCTATCTGGATGAGGAAGATCATGATCGATTTGTTTGGTTCACATTGAGATCCTACAGTGATACATTATGATAATCAGAGTTGCATTAAATTCTTGATTAATCATGTGTTTCATGATAGATCTAAAAATATTGATATCCAGTATCATCATATCATATATTGTGTGTAGCGGAAGATCATGTTGCTTCAATACATTCCTACGGAAGATCAGGATGCAGACATTCTGACGAAGGCACTCGGTAGGAGCAAATTCGAATACCATAGAGGCAGGATCAGGGTGAAGGATAATCCCTATCTTGTTGAGAGGGAGTGTTGAGATTCAACAAGATGATGAGCTTAGTGAAAATTAAGCACCTTCACTAAGTGGGGCCCGCAGGCTATTTTTAGGTGTATGTCTATTTTTAGACATGGTGAGCATATTCTATAAGTTGTAGGACGCTATTTGTAGATGGTTGGTCAAATGTGGAAAATAGATGAAATTCTATTTTTAGGATACTGGGCGAAGTCTATTTATAGATCGTCGATCTAAAAATAGATACATGTCGATTATTATTAGCTCTTAATAATAATCCGACAATAAACATCAACTTATTCTCTTGGAGCATTTTATTTCAGTGAACAGATTTGGAAAATCAGTGGGCTGAAGGAATTGTGCAATTCCTAGGGTTTATTGGTGGCTCATGCATGGAGGACTCAGTTAGAACTGAAGTGGAAAATTTATGACAAAGTTGGAAGAGTAGTTAATGGAGTTGTTATTCAGTTTAAATCTGTTAAGTGATTTAAACTCAGTTGAGCTAGTTCTATCTAGTCTAACTGAAAGATACAAAAGTGAGAGTTAAGTGAATTAATTAGTTAATTAATTCACAACTAATAACTCACTAACAACTGAACAGAAACAGTAGTTAACTACAGTGCATGCCAGTTCCAGTGGAGACCCAGTGGAGAGATAGGTGAAAGGGTGAGATGGACTATCTGTTGTGACTATAGTGATGCATTCAATGCATCTGACACACATTGGAGTTTCCATTGAGGATTGCGTAGTCAAGGCAAGGAAAATTCGAATTCATTCAACGGTCTTCTTCAGCGGGGATTGTGCAATAGAGGCAGGCTGTCAGGAGACAAGAAATTGGTGCATGGAGATGCAAATTTCTGCATGACAGTGTGTAATGAATCTACATTTTACTGAGAGCTTGATGTACTAAGCTTTGTATGAGATTATTACATGATTCCATTGATATACATAATATATGATAGTTGGGTTTTTTAGCTTTAAGCTTTCCTGTTAAACAACTGTGTTATGTGAGATTGAATTGATTCACATGTGTTTGCAATTGAGTTTTAAATTTCCTCAAGTTTAACAGTGGAAGGATTTTGTATTTAGCAAGAAGATGAATATTGTTAGATTAGGAGAATCCGGTAATACATCAGTATTAACAAATTTCTACACAACTAAGGAGTTTATTTGAGTGACATATTGCTGGAGATATTTGCATTGTGATGAGGTTGGGATGCTGCTGGAGATGGTGACACTAAATCAATCACTGGGTTGTAACCTCCCATTCTATCATCAATAAATATTTCTTATTTTTCCCTATATGCATCTGTATAAGCTTTGATTTTACATATCATGATTTATTAGTTGATGCATATGGTTTATGCTTTATTGATTTAGCTAAATAACTTGAATAGACATTTGTATTATTGCTATCTCTTGATGTTTAGTGTTCATTCCTGTAGGAAATATTTTGCACAGCTGGCTGGAATTTGAAGCTACAGCAAAAGCGACAGAAGGAAACTTTGGAAGCGCTTGGATCCCAAGTAAGCTTCTTATTTCATTTGTGTGTTTGTTTACAGTTAGGAAATATAGTCGTAAAGTCTTTAACCTATTGTTCCAGATTAGCACCTGACTAGGGAAGAATGATTTATCCGTAATTCATAATTCCTCATAACAAATTGGTGACTCCATTGGGGAGATTACTCTTTATCCTAGGTGTGTTAGCCTCTAAATTTCTCTATTTATTCACCCAATAGTTGTTACTCACAAAGATTAGGCTTTTTGAGATCCAAATTTGCAAAAGAAGTGTGTTAAACAGCTGTTTTTTTCCTTTTACACTGCACCCAATGCACTCTTGGACAGGACACAGTGCTTTGCATAACACTGTCTCTCTTGCAGGCCTACGTTGCAAAGCACTGTCTCTCTTTGGAGACTATGTTGCCTCCTGAAACCATCCAAATTCCTTCGAATTTGTCTTTGCAGTTTGTTTCAGTTTGTTTTCTGTTGTGTTTTGAAAAGCTTGAGCCTCATATTGACCAGTGAATTCATCTACCTCTTCCTCCTTTGAAAGCAAATTTGTTCAATTTTTGTTTAAAGCATTTTTCTTTATCATTCACGAATTGATTTCAAAGTATTTTCATTGGTGCATTAGATCCATTTTCTTTTGAAAAAGGAAATTGTCGTAAATTCTTTGTTTCCTGATAGGAGAAATTGTTGTTTCATTCCTCATTTTTCCTTCAAAAAATAAATTGTTGTTTATATTCCTCATTTCTCAAAAGTAAAAGGCATTTGATTATTTTGATTTAGTGCACTTAGTTTATTTTTTGCATTCATAACATTAAAGGAACTGAAATGAAAAATATGCATTTGCATGTAGTGGTTTGTCTATTTTGCAAAAGGAACAATTAGGAAATTTGCATTTAGTTTGTATTCTTTGATTTGTTTTCTCGCAAATTGATTTCTCTTTCCCTCTAGTAGCTAGGATTTTCATTGAAAAATTAAAAGTGAAAGATTGCTTATCATTCTCGGTTTGCATTTTAGGAATTTCCAATACATCATCGCGGTGAACCTTTGAAAGGAAAATTCTTAAACAAGATCAACTTAAAATTTATCTCAATTTACCTAACAAAGCATTGGAACCATAACGATAACATTTAGAAGGTCTAGGGTAGAGACGTGTTCTGGCGTCATAAAACATAGCAGCTGTCGTTAACTTGTCTACGATACATTCCGAATTTGATACCTCACTCCAAGTATGTAAGTATATCATAGCTCGTCCACATACTCTCAGGTATATCAGGCAGTGCCATAGTACAATAAGTATAAAGGGGTTCTCTCACTATGCGGTTTTGCATCAAACAACGCTAATATGGACTTGGGCCTCCACGTACCTTCGGGTATATTTGGGAGGAAAAATTTTAGGTGTTATCCATCCATAGTGAACCGAGTCGGCCACCTTGTAAATTATGATACACTGAACACAGCATTCGAGGAGATTTCCTGCTCGTACTTCTTGGTTCGCCAGGAGGTATTCTGCAGTTCACATTTTCTTGGTAAACCCTTTTTCCTAGCATTACCCTTTTATTTTGTTTATTTTTTTTTGGTTAAAATAAATCAGTAATCATGCAAGAACAAAATCATTTCCCCCATCGTTCGCATAGACTAGCATTAAAACCACCTTTACCACCAGAAGTTACTTCTAGTAGGAAAAGGCGATCACGATCTGCGAAATCAAGTACAATTCGTACCTCTGGTGAAACATCATCTTTCCATGAAAAAGAGTTAGCTCAAATTGTTTCAACACATTCTGTTTCTTCTACTATTGTCGAAACAGAGTCTTCACAGCTACACGTGGTCACGATCCATCCAATCAGTGAGACCATACCTCCTGGACCCGACGTTGTTCAATTAGAAATTGATCCAGATCCTATATCTTCTTTGCCAAAACATCTAAGTATTGAAGTTTAACAACCGGAAGTTGTTCCAACCTTGTTCATCCCACAAATTTCTGTAGCTATTGATTCTCCAATATCACATAGTCAACCACCTGAAATATACTTTGGGCCTGACGGTAAAATACTTCCACCTGGTTTAATTGCGATTGAAGAAATCCCACAAGACGAGACACCTTTAACTCCAACCCATTTTGGGGAGGACCTTTACCTGTACGAGTCTTTTCCTCAATCAACACCATCTTCTTTTGTTGATCATGTTCCTATTCAAACTCCCATCGATTCAAAGGGCTATACATTTGGTCAAGTAACCATGCCTGAACCAACATCTTCAGTTGGGCCATCTGTTCCAATTACGTTAGCTCCTACCCTTGCTACCCCGTTAATGTTTACAACTTCACCAGAGTCATATTTTCATGGTGGCCCTATGGTCCCATCAGGTTACAAATCATTATCTGGAATTTTCTCTGGTGCATCTTCAAATCCATGGACTTTACCAATGTCATCATCCAGTATTTTAACTGGTAATCCTATAGTGAGTACTGAAGGACTTGATTATTTATGCACATCTTCAGGCCAATATCAAGCCAGTCCTTCTGGGTCTATTCCTTCAAGTACCATATCAACTAGACTCCCAGCATTTGGAGAGAAATATTTTCCGTCTTATTATCCTTCTCATGCTGGGGGGAAACCTTTGGTCACCCAATATGATAGTACTCCATCATTTTTTAGTCAACCTAATGTCGAAATGAATGTTTGTCAATGGCAGCCCACTCTGCCTATCCAACCACAAACGGTTGCACACTCGTATCAACCAGTTCAACCTGTTACACCCACATCATTTATACTTTTCAATACATATTTTCCCCTATTACAGAATCAAAATGTTGTACAACAACCTTATCAAGCGGGTCCTTCAACTCAATATCCTCAAATGTTGGGTCCACAAACTCCAAATCCTTCGATTAATTTACAACAGCCTGTATCCGGACTCATTTATTCACAAGTTGGTTTACCATTTTATGGGATGTCACAACCGCAACCTGGTTATACCTATCAACCGAATCCAAGTTATCCTAATTTGGGTTATAACATTGGTGGACAAACCCCTTGGCATCCATGGGTGCAAATGCCTCAAACTTCATTTCAACAAGTATCATATGCAAGTTTTGTTCAACAGAATCCTCAAGCGCTTTCTTATCAAAACAACCCCTATCTATGTTACCAGCAGCAGATTCCTTATGCTGGTGCTCAAAGGCCTGTTGCTCAAGTCATTCCATCTTACCCTGGCTATGCTCAACTTGACCTTAATAGACAGTTTCTCTTTGTTGCAACTTTAGAGTTACCAGATTTAAATCGGCTAACTAATGATCTAATTAACTATGCTCCTTAGTGGTCGGTGATACCTCACAAATTACCCTCGGTTATTCCTAAGTTCAATGGAAACCCTGGAGAAGATCCTTCAACTCATGTTATGACTTATCATTTATGGCGTTCATCAAACTCCCTGAATGATGATTCTGTTTGACTACGTCATCGAGTGTTTGGGTTGATCATTCCTTAGATTTTGGTACTCCCTCTGATCCTTTTTCCTCAATGTTCCTGACAGATGAGAATATTTTGGAAGCCATGATGTCAGAAGGAGAACCATGGGAAGATTATCATCATCATTCCCATCTTCCTGATTATGAAGAAAACTATCCTACTGAACTATATTAGCCATCAATCAAAACATTCTTTTCGAATTCTTTACCCATTAATACAATCGATTCCAAGCGAAATCTGTCAAATATTGAAGAAACCATTTCTATCGATATTTCGACCAAACCTTGCGTAGTAGAAAATATTCATGTCGATGTATCTTGTTCTCCATCAGAACTCGAATCATATTGCTCTCTATTTCGTGAATTCAGTGATGTATTTTCTTGGTCTTACGAGGAAATGTCAAGCATAGATACTAGTATTGTTGAACACACTATTAATATGTATCCTGATGTCAAACCAGTGTGTCAACAGCTTCGTCCTGTTCATCCAAAGAAAGTCACTGCCATCAAAGCAAAAGTTGAAAAACTTTTGCGTGTTGGTTTCATATACCCTGTTCTGCTAACTGAATGGGTTTCCAATATTGTTCCTGTCATGAAAAAGCAAGGAACCATTAGAGTGTGCGTCGATTATCGGGATGTCAATCTTGCTTGTCCAAAAGACAACTATCCTACTCCCTTTATTGACCAAATTATTGACAATTGTGCTGGGTGTGAAATCTTTTCATTCATGGATGGATTTTCCAAATAAAAATCAATATCTACCCAGTAGATCAACATAAGATAGCATTCATCTGTCCCTGGGGCACATTCGCTTATAGAAAACTACCGTTTGGTTTAAAGAACGTTGGGGAAAATTTTCAAAGAGAAATGGAATATGCTTTCAATGACATCAAGCACATTTTTCAACCTTATCTAGATGATTTACCAACGCATTCACAAAATCAGAATGATCACCCGATGCATTTGAGAGCCATTTTCTTACGTTGTCGACACTACAAAATACGCCTCAATCCACATAAATGTGTATTTTGTGTTGGTTCTAGTCATTTGCTTGGATTCATAGTCTCAAAAGAAGGAATTCAAATCGACCATTGAAGGTACAGGCCATTCTTGATTTTCCTGTGCCATCAAATTTACTTCAGATACAGAAACTTCAAGGAAAGGCTAACTTCCTAAGAATTTTCATTCCAAATTATGCCAAAATGGCTAAAGGATTTACTCGACTATTGAAAAAGGGGGTTCCCTTCCATTGGGACCAAGTTGCGCAAGCTTCTTTTGATGTTGTCAAGGATACTCTTGTCCGAGCGTCATTAATGTATCCCCCTAATTATCGAAATGATTATTTCTTATATATCGTCGTGGCTGAAACAACCATTTCTATGGTATTGGTCCAAGTAGAAGATGGAATTGAGCGTTCGATCTATTATTTGAGTCGTAATCTCAATGATAAGGAAGTTAAGTATTCATATGTAGAAAATCTTTCCTTGGCAGCTATTCAAGCTATCTAGATATTTCGCCATTATATCCTGCTCCGAAAAACCAATATCGTTTTGGATTGCAGCCCCATGACTTATATCTTATCACGTCAATTTCTGGGGAGAAAATATTCAAAATGGATTGTCATTTTGCAGGAATTTGATTTGGAATTCATCAAACCCAAGTCAAAGAAGTCTTTATTTTTGTCTGAGCTTCTCTGTGACCTTCCCTCTGATAGTACTGCAACTACGTCAGAACCATCAATTCCTGAAGAGTCTCTGTTTTTTATCGGATCATTTGATCCTTATTATGGGGATTTCATAAGTTATCTCCAAACTCAAAATTTTCGACCTAATACCTCTTGCTCTGAATAGTGATGTATTTGATACCAAGCCAAATATTATCTGATCATCGAAGATACACTTTATTGTCTTGGTGTCGATACCATTTTAAGGAGGTGCCTCACTCATGAGGAGGCCGAAAAAGTGTTAAATGATTGTCATGCTGGGGCTTGCGGTGGAAATTTATCTAGATATGCTACCACATAGAAGATGCTCCATGCCGGTTACTTTTGGCCTACAATTTTTTGAGACTTCATCCTCACGATCAGAAGTTGTCATGCGTGCTGGATTTTTGACCGAAAAATCCACAAACCGCTAGCGCCAATGCATCCTATTGTCTCCGTGGGACCATTTTCGAAATGGGGTATTAACTTCATGACCTGTAACCCTCGTTCATCCGAGGGGGCATGGTTATATTATTGTCGCAGTTGAATACTTTACCAAATGGGCTGAAGCGATGCCTACATTCAATAACACAGGACAGATAGTTGCATTGTTTTTCTTTAATCATGTTATTGCACGGTTTTGGGTCCCACAGGCTATAGTTACAGATCATGGGAAGCATTTTCGCAATCACATGATAGCTGAATTGACTGCCAAGTTATGATTGTCACATGATAATTCTACTCCTTATTATGTGCAATCAAATGGACAAGTTGAGCTATCAACAAGATTCTTAAATGTATGCTTCAACGAATGATAGGAGTTCGTAAAAGAAATTGGCATTTGATCTTGTACTCTGCCTTTTGGGCGTATCAAACCTCGGTGAGAAATGCAACTGGATTTACTCCTTTTCAATTGTTGTATGTTCTAGAAGCTATCTTACCAATCCAGTGTGAAATACCATCGTTGAAACTTGCAATCGACTTGTTACCTAACACCTCAGAAGAAGCGTGTCTCCTTAACCCTCTCCATCTTGATGAAACGTGTCATGAAGCCCAATTGGAAAACGAAGCGCATAAGAGACCTATAAAGGCTCAATATGGCAAAAATGTCCAGCCTCGAATTTTCTCAGAGGGCGACTTGGTCCTTCTTTATGATCAAGAAGCTTATGTAATAGATACAGGAAAGATTGAGCCATTATGGCATGGCCCCTATAGTGTCAAAAGAGTTCTTGCTAAGGGCGCCTATGAGTTGGTTGATTACGATGGAATTTCATTGGCGTAGCCTAGAAATAGGTAATATTTGAAACGTTACTATGCTTAATCATGAGCGTAGTAATTTTTTGTATTATATTGTATATATATGTTGTTGATTTGCATTCACTATCTTAATTTTTTTTAAGAGTTCTCTTGACATTAGTAATCCAATTTACATTTCATCGCAGACATCTGAATATTCGTAACCCTTTATTGGATATGCTGATGGTGATAGTTGTAGTACGCAGAATCTATCCTCTGCAGCGTGGGCCATTTTTTCTCCAAATGGTGAGTTAGTGTGTTTTCAAGGGATTTGTATTGGTATATCGATGAACAATATCGTTGAGTATAGCGCATTGATTGAAATTCTCTCTGATGCCATTTAATTTGGTATTAACCGTATCATCATAAGGTTAGACTCACAACTTGTGGTATTACAACTTACTAGTGTTTATACTGTTAGAAATCCAACATTGCATAGATTGTTCCTAAGAGTTCAACTTTTGGAAAGACACTTTGATTTTATTCAATATCAACACATTTCCATAAATTTGAACACATTAACTGATTCTTTAGTTAATCAAGTTTTAGACAGACATTTACAACACATGTAAATAAAACATTCACATCATTGAATAGGCTTGCACAATAAACATAGGAAAACGCTGAAATCATATAGATAGATAGTTATAGGTTTTTACAAAAAATTGTGCCCAAGACACATTGGTCATCTGACCTCAAAATGTATGAAAAAATTCACAAGTAAACTAGTGGTGCTCATGGTAACATGCTATAGATCTAGCTATCCTACGTAGTAACTGCATCCAGCGATTAGGAACCCCAATAGTGTGTCATTGCAGTCGCATGGATAGCTCTTCGATCTGGCAATCTGGAATCTCGAAGATCAAATCCTCTATGTGCTATCGAAGCTCATCCATAATCTCATCCATATCAAGATCCTGAAGGAATACTCTCCCGACAACCCTCTCTACTGGCACATCTGCTTTGCGCTCCGGTTCCACTACTGGTTGAACACGACCAACATCTGCATTACATCAAACGTTTAGTGTAGTCTTGTGAAAACATCAAAAATATAAAAAATTTGTATAAACCTTAGGAAAATAAAAAACATGGTCAAAACATTATTACCCATTGCACCCCACTTAGCGCCTTCTGGTAATGCTAAATCTGGATCTCCTTAGAAAGCTATGCCTGTGTATGCATACTCATCGATGACGACAATCTGTCACCGAAACCAGGCAAAGAACGCAGTTAAGAACACAATGCTAGATTGGCCTGCATGCCTACCCACGAGTTCCACCCATATTTGCATTTGCGAATCTCTAGGATTAGACACAACCAGTGTCACATGTTGTGGCTGCAACAGTGGAATCTGTTCCAAGACGAAGGATATAAGGATAGAACCATAACTGAAATTCTTCTTCCTTCCTCCCTTTGCTTTGTTCAGTTGTTCCTTTATCTGAGAAAGAACAGCTTCTGACCAGTTGAATATTGTTGGCTCCATACACTCTAGCGCATACTGCATATACGATCTATTCGCTACATGTAGTGTAACAGTGTTGGCAAGTTTGCGATCATGAAAAGGATAGTTCTCAAAGGAAAATATCTAACATCCTAGATGTTTATCTTTCCATATTTTCTTGGCTCTGCCCCTGTATAAAAATGTTGCAAAACATAATCTCTCACTATCTCTCCTCCAACAATAGACCCTGAGAGCGAAATAAGCAAGCCTCTCCTCGACAAACCTGTAAGAAAGT
Organism: Pinus albicaulis; assembly: GCA_034641835.2. Classification (NCBI taxonomy): domain Eukaryota; kingdom Viridiplantae; phylum Streptophyta; class Pinopsida; order Pinales; family Pinaceae; genus Pinus; species Pinus albicaulis. Next base: position 585,301,214 of record CM076582.1, on the reverse strand, counting down.
ATACATCCTTGACTGTTATGGGAACCACTTTGTTCTTAACATGAAATGCCTCGATAGCTGGATCCCATGCTTGAATTAAGAACTCCAATAGTTCTATTTGTTGCCTCATCCCTGAAAATTTGAAGTACTTAAGCAGTCCAAAATCTCTTAGGGCTCTTACTGTACCTAGACCATTTAAGGAAATCATATCATGTTCTTCATGTTCCCTTTCCCTCCATGTAATCGTCATTGTAATCCAATGGAAACCTGAAATACAATCATAAGATCCATTAGATTCCATTCATTGCAAAAAATTAGGCATATTTTGGGCATAATGTGAGAAATAAAAATCTATATTGTCCCCAACGCACTCCCTAACAAGAGACAGTGCATTGTGTATGCAAGTAGCCTTCACTGTACTTGCTATGCAATGCAAGTTTCGACATTCGGGAGTGTGTTGCCCTCTTTTTAGGTATAATTTATCCTAGGGGCCTTAAATTTGCAGAAATTGGAAATGAAATTATTACTGAAGGAAAGAGGAGGTTCATATCACTAACCTGGATCAAACGGCAACAAAATCCATCCACAGAATCGATCACAATCAACAGCCGACGTTCGAAGGCAAAATCAATTTCAGAGCTCCAAAATGAAAATGGTAACTATGGAATGGTAAAAATGAATAGTAAATCATTTTTTAATAGTCATTTAATTATTTTCAAATAGAATTTATTGCTATGACTATGGTTTTATTATGTTTTTTATCATGAAACAGGTATTTTTAATCCATTTGATGTTGTTCTGAACAAGTCTTACAACTAATGAATAGATTAGTAGTGCAGATCTATTTCAAGAATTATTTGACCACAAAGCATACTTTTTCTCCTTATTTTTAGAGCTTTGTTAAAAACGAAAAAGGATTTGAAGTGCACTTTTATCTCTTTTTCGAGCTTCGATAACAGCGTAAAAGGAACCCTTGGAGTCTTCTTTCAGCTCTTTTTAGACTCCGATAATGTGAAAATATTACAGAGCACTTGTCTTTTCGAGCTCGTAAAAGTAAATGAATTGATATCTACTCAATATAAGTTTCACCCTTTTCCGAACTAAGATAGATTAATTACGAAAAAGGAATACCTTGGTCGAACATGACTAAAGAGGTTCTCTCAGATATTATTTTACACTTTTTCGAATATGAGCGACAAATTTACAAAAAAGTACTTATGGAGTTTTCTTTCATCCTATTTTTCAATCTCTCTAAATATGAAAAAGGACTGGGTTATCATTGTCGTTAAGCTCGTTAAAACATAAAATAGCGATGGGCCTGTCGATCATGGTAGGAATCGAGTTTCATTCATCGCTAGACTTGTTAAATTATTAACTAGCGATACATTATTCGCCTGAAGGGTTGAATTATAGATCAAGAAAATTTTATCCTCCTCAAGCTTGTTAAAAAATAAAGAGGTGCTGGTCGACAAATGACTGGAGAAATTTTGGGAAAAGTGAGTAGAATTATTTATGGTAGCAAGTCGCTCTTGAACATGACACTTCCTTCACTCCATGTCTGTGATTGTTTGGGTTGGATAATCATCTTTCGGTTCATTCATACCTATGGTTCATCATACCTTCACTTTGGTTTTGGGTCAATGTTGCCAACTCATCTCAGTGTCGATGATATGTTCAAGAGAAGTCATCCAGTCATAAACCTTCATAAACCTTCATTCTCATGATAGTCATCCTTGAACATTGTTATATCAAATCATACCCTTGTCTCCAAAATGAGTAACTCTCGTTTCGCAATAAGGTGGCTTCCTATCAACGACAAATAATTATCCAGGAAGTTCACTTAGAAACATCAGATTCCAGTACCATGAGGCTTGTTACAACATTGACAAGATCCTCGCTTCTGGAATTTTGACCGAAAGGTTTTGTTTGGCATTCGACGTCAAATAATCTATTCATGCCTCATGAAATGTACTACAGTACCTTGAGGTCCATTGACATTAATGGTGGTTCTCTCACGTTTGTTAACAGCTCACATCATTGGCTGGTAATTAAACGTTGTCTTTCCATGTTCGACTACAAATCATATATTCACATGGCTAGACTTGTACCCAATGATCGAGTGAACGAGATAAGAAGACCTCGGATCTAGTTTCAACCATCTGGGCTATGATTTCAGGATTGTTGTACACATCATCTATACGGTGACCTTACATACAGATCGTCATCCGAACATGGGCCTATATCTGTAGGCATGTCTGTATTGGGAAACATTCCAATGTAGACGACTTTCTGAATTATGTACATGTTATTAGATTGTTTATGTGCTAAACATGGGAATGCCTACCCTCAAAAATTATGATCAAGAGGATATATCATGATGTAATGTATTGTAAGATTGATGCAGGTTGCCACTCCGCTTCATCTCCAACCCATCACAGTGTAAAGCATCTCAATCAAAATATTGTTATTATTATTCTGACTTCATGATTTAGGGGGCAATTTTTATAGGTCAATTTGGGCACCATTCGCAATGACCTGGTTAACTGGGAATCATCTCCAGGACCAATTAATAAGGTCTATCATCCCCTATCATTTTAATTTTTATATGCCCTAATACAAATAAAAAAACAAATCATTCAAGACTTTCATCTGCAAAGGTTTCCAATATTCTAAGTTTATAATATATCATGTGAGAGCTCATCAATGTTGCCTCTAAAGGCACTAAGTTCATTACATATGTAGGTAGCCCCATGCAAGGATTCTCTGCAAAGAAATTCCTGACATTCATAGGTGCGTTAGTCACATTGGGAGTGAAATTCTCATTGTTCCAGAATCTCCACTTGGCCAGTGCCTTCTAGAAGAGTTCACATGTGTCAAACTTTGAATCCATGTGTCCATTTGACATCCACAAGATTGGGAACATGTCTTGCCTATCATTAGAAAGTCATTGATTATAAAAATACCTTCAGCTCCTCTATAAATTGAGCACAGATCTTAGTCTTTGTGCGAAGCGACTCCGTAGGCGGCGAAGGTCCCAAACAGCGACCGCAGCCGTGCCAGATATCTATCAATCGAAAATATAAAAATCTTAGTCTAAATCTGCTAAATCTAAAATCTCAGAATCCGGTCTAGTAAGAAGAAAATTCCCTTTCATCCTCGGAATCGGAAACTACAAAATTCGACTCTGACAAGCTGGTTTTAGTTCAATCTGCTCCCCTTTGAACTTGATTTGTGTAGAGAAATGCTAGTGGAATTTCAATTGAGGAGTTTATTTGAGTGACATATTTCTGGAGATATCTGCATTTTGAGGAGGCTAGGATGTTGCTAGAGATGGTGACACTAAATCAATCACTAGGTTGTAACCTCCCCTTCTATCATCAATGAATATTACTGCTTATTTTTCCCTATATGCCTCTATATAAGCTTTGATTTTCCATATCATGATTTCTTAGTTGATGTATATGGTTTATGCTTTATTGATTTAGCTAAATAACTTGAATATACATCTGTATTATTGCTATCTCTTATTGTTTAATGTTCATTCCTGCAGGAAATATTTTGCACAATTGGCTGGAATTTGAAGCTACAGCAAAATTGACAGAAGGAGACACTGGAAGCACTTGGATCCCAAGTAAGCTTCTTATTTCATTTTGTGTGTCTGTTTACAATTAGGAAATATAGTCGTAAATTATTTGACCTGTTGTTCTAGATTAGCACCTGTCTAGGGAAGAATGATTTATCCATAATTCATAATTCCGCATAACAAGAAAAATGTTGTGTCTCTTGCATTTCCTTGTTCACAATGACTTAGGGACTACAAGGGGCTACCTTTTGTTTGGAAGGGGATGTTCTTGAGGAAACTGGGGGATTCCCCCATAGCCTCTAGACATTTCCTGCCCAAAATGGTGACATCTGGGAGGAAATACTTGATGGTTTCAGAGATGTCTAAGGGCCTCCAGTCCAAAATGGTGCCTATATGGCACTGGTACTCCCAAAAAGTATTCATTTGTTTTGGTTGGCACTAATAACATAATCAATCATCTATGCAATGTATGTGGGAAAATGAAACTTGGCCCCCATCCCCTGTCATTGAAGTCTTAAACTATGTGCTACATAGGACTAAATATGCATATTTCTTAAAACCATATCTTTGGTATGTCACAAAAATATAACTTGCATAATAAGAGGCTTTAGAACTCAACATGTTGGTGGAAAGGCATGATTGTATACCGAGGAGTCTAGGACAACAGAGCTACAGAGGGAAACATGTAGAATGCTACCACTAAGAAGCTCAATATGATATATAACTGAAAATAGGCAACTTTGATTGCCTTAGTTCTCTGAACTAGGAATATGGTGGTGAATGGGGGGAGATCATGGTTAAAAACTCACCTAAATGAAAATAAAAAAATATGCAGTCTGAAGATTGTTAAAGCTACTAGGCATGCTATCAATATTATTTTTAATAATTTTCACTTTCCAGTCATGTTGTGTAGTATATACAGAGAAACTGTAGGATTTGCGCTCCCTCAAATTTGTTGTTTAAACCAATAGAGTGATGGACTGTTGAATAGTAACTATGGGTTTTTCATCTACTCTTTGTTGTAGCTTTGCAATCCAAGAGAAGATCTACCCTGACATATATAGGTTGGTCTAATATTACTTCCCTGGCTTCTGAAGAATGAAATAATACATAGAACAACTGAGAAACCTATTCCCCAACAAAGTGATAATATTTCAAAGGACAATGGAAGTTGCTAAAAGCCGAACAAATTTTAACAAAATCTATATATCTAAGGATACTATTATAAATATATGCAGATCCAAAAATTTGTTAAAATTCCTGTGCACTATGATGTTCTCCATACAAAACCCTGTAGATTCTACAATAAAATAACACCAATGACATGCAATCATACTCATTTTTGCAATGGAGCCCATTAGGTTCGAGTGTTGAACCTAGGAGTTTGGATACCACTTGTAACACACCACGACCCTTTTTTTTTTTTTTTTTTTTTTTTGGATATTCCATAAGTGTTCAAGATGTTTCCTCACTGCTACTCTAGTGTTCTTCTCTCACATGAGTTAAAATAACAATTATTTATGATCCTTTAGGGTTTGTCACAGTCACAAGTTTTTGTGCCTCCTTTAGGATCAAATACTATCCCTAGTAAAACTGTACATTGCTGCAAGACCTAGTACTCTATGACATGGAGATAAGGTTATGAAGAGTGTTAAGAGAATATGGTGTTGATTATTGACTAGCTTGGGAGGTACTCCAATCCCTAGGGTTCAAGGTTTGGATGTTGGAGCACCACAAGAGTCACTTGTGGGCTTGAAACCCAAGGTTGGGGTTTTGCACCTATTAACGTTTGGGTCAAAACCATGGAGAATTTTGGACATGTGATGGATGGAGATGATAGAGGACGATGAGTAGAATCCAATGCTTTGAGAATCATCGAAATCTGAGATTTCCTTGATGAGTTATAAATTTTTGAAGGTTGACAATGAGTTTTTGGCACATAAGTCATGTAGGCTTAGAGTGCATGTGCCAAAAGACATGTCTATTCGAGTATCCCTTCTAAATTGTATAAATAGAAGGTGAGAGAACTCATTTTAGGCCTCCAATGTGCAACCATTCATAAGAGATAAACCTTTGAGGTAGCCGAGTCAACTAAGGAGGCAGATAGAACTTGTATGGGATTGTTTTTGTGGGTATATTTGTATCTTATAGGGCCGAAGTACTACAGGAGGCTACAACATTGTTAAGAGAAATTTGGTGGATGTCTTTGGGACAGTTTTAGGTGGATATTCCTCCTAGGAAGTAGGTTGCATTACTAAACAACACCTATAAGTGGGTTGCAAGCTTGTTCTCTCTTGGAAGAGGGTCGTAAGGTTGTTAGAAGTTACAGGAAGGGCCACAGGTAGGAACAAGAACCTAGGAGCTAAGTTTGGGGTGTGATCTGACCTAGAACAACAACTAAGTGTGGGAATATTAGTGTGGAGGAAGGTCGTAGTCCAGGGAAAGGTTTTGGAGCAGTGAAAGAGGGTTGTTGCAGACTATCAACAATTCCTAACCAGAGCACCAAACCTACAGCGATGACATCATCCCTTGAGGAGTGTAGAGGTGCGGTATTGGTGTTGAATTGGATGTTAGAGGATCAATCCTAGTGTGGACATAATTGATTTCATCCTATGAGAGCCGTTTGGAGGACTTGTCTTGATGGTTGAAAGCCCCTCCTAGGATCAGATTTCACAGTGTAGGTATTGGGAATCATTGGACTGGTGGAGGGTAGCATGTTGATGGCCCAAAGTAGCCCTTGACAAGTAGTCATAACGAGAGCTTGACAGCTGCAATTTGGGTGAAGGATCGAGCCTAATGTGTATCTCTCTGATGGACAAAAGAAGCTACTAGCTTCAAATATTGGAGCTCAAGTGTTCACCAGCCTAGAAGAGCAAATTCAATCATCCATGTTCATTGTAGTAGAAGCGAATTGCAACAGTGATAGGTGGAAACCCTCCTAGAGACTCTGTGTATTGTCACTTGATGAACTAAGGGGCGGCTAGAGATTATAATGGGAGCGAAGGATGGACAGAATAGGATACAACATAGAGACTTGTAATATCCCCAAATGGAGTTTAACAGTAACAAAAGAACAAATAGACAATAAACTACAACAAAATGGAAAATAACATCAAGACACAAGAAATGAAGCCAAAACCAGCTGAGAAATTTTATTAATTTTTGTCGGAAGAGTACAATGGAGGTGCTCAGAAAGATGGCACCTGGGCCTGCACTAGAAAATTTGAAGAACTGCACTAAATTCGGACAAAAACATTGTTGAAATGATGCTCTACGTGGCTCCCTCTCTGCGCTTCCAGTAGTGTAACTGTTTCTATTGGATAGAATTGGACTATGGTTTGGGCCTGCTCTCATGCTCATAAAATTCTAGTATTTTAACCCCGGGCTCTACTCACAAGACTCACGAAAACCCACGAAGGGTTTCCACAAATCTCGACCCTGGAAAATGGCTCCCTTGGGCTTGGTAAGCTGCTCTGCTGGGGATATCAGTCTCCTGGCTGAAACTGCTGGAAATTGTCTCCAAAACTCTGCCCAAATCCTTGGTAGGAGGTGGCTAGCCTCCCCTCCAAATCCTCCGACTAAAATTTCAATGATCATCCACTTCTTTTCACTTTCTCTCTACTAGACTATACAATCACTACGTAGTCTAAACTGCCTTTGCGTTGTCCCGAAGGGACTGCATGTGGCTATGATGTTTCTCTACAAGTTATTCTCAAAATAGGTGGAGTTCCTCTCCTGAGAGAGCATTCGAATTCCCCCGAGGTAGAGGTTGAGATCTCCGCTTGGAAATATTTGTGCGAAACAGCACTGTAGACTTGGCTAAACAACTCAAGCGTGCTTAAGTCAGTTAAGATAGAAAATTAGATAGATGAATGAATGAGGAATGAGTTTCTCTCATTCCCTTTTGTCAAAACTAGGCCTCCAACATTCCCTTGGGCTCACAAGGATTGTGTTGCCCCTCCTCCAGCCTACCACTATGTTTCCCATTGCACTGCCTCTCCCATGCAGCCGCGTAGGAGTTGCCTCCATATGTTGCGTGGCCACAAGGACCCCACTTCAGCTACAATATTTTCCTTTAGAGATTATAGGGAAGCACTTTAGCTACTTAGTTTCGTTTGTGGGTCCCATTACCCACTTTATTTTTTCTTAACATAAGGAAAATTAAAATTAGCCAAAGATTAATATTCCTAATTAGTTGACTACTAATTGGGGATATTACAATACTACAGTGAGATTGTCAGTATATCTTTTATTCTTGTACTTGTGGATAATTTAGGGTCATTATCCCTTGTATGGGAGCCCTCAATTGTTGTATTATATGTTAATAATATAACGAATATGGGTTACATATATTTTTGTTATTGTTCTTATTGTGCACGTGATTGGTTTATTGAATTATTTTGTTTCGTAGTGCTAAGCAGCTTTGTTGAGATTCTTGGTTTGGTAGCATCAGAGATTTAAGATTCTATCCTATACCCAAGGTCGTGGAAATTCAACATGGAACCAGAGCATGTCTAAGCTACTTTGGAGACAGTAAATCAAAGAGTGCACAAGTGAATTATATCTTAAGAGGGAGTTGGTCACATTGTAGGTGAGGGGCTCACTACAATGTCAAAGTTGCACGTTGATCTTTGGTATGAGGATAGGTTGGAAGGGTTGTCCAACTATAATCCATGGAAGGAAAGAATCAAGTTGATCTTGTAGGTCAACAGGATCTGGTAGTTTGGTGAGAACGCCATCAATAAGCCAACTAACCCTAAGGAGTGGGAAATGTATGAAGAATTGGATACGAAGGCGAGATTGATCATCCTAGATGGTGTGATGGACTCCCTAATACCACATTTGTTTGAGAAGAACTCCGCTCATGATATGTGGATGGCTCTTCAGAATTTGTTCCAGAATAAGAACAAGGACTAGGTACTGGTATTAGAGAACAAGTTGAATTCCACCAATATGTTGCAGGGTGAAGGAGTGACTTTGTATTTGACGAGGTTGTATCAGGTCAAATATGAGCTTGTTGTCGTCAGTGTGACTATTTCAAATACTGATATGGTGAGGATTGCCTTGAAATGGTTTACTCTAGAATGGAAGCCCTTCATCAAAGGAATTGTTTCCAAGAACAAGTTGCCAGACTAGAATAGGCTATGGGATGACTTCATTGAGGAAGAGTTGTGAGACGAGGATATTCATCCAACCAAGAGGGCAGATGAGGGCGTGACACTTGCAGCACAAATGAAGGGTAAGCAGAAAAAGGACTTGAGTAATGTCAAGTGTTTCAACTATGGCGAGATGGGTCATTTTTGTCGAGATGTCCGATGAAGGAGGGAGATGACAAGAAGAATAAACGGAAGCAGTTCATTGGGGTTGCCACTTCTGCTGAGATAGATGCTCTCATTAGGAGGTTGGAAGAGGAGGACTTTGCTATGATCTCTCATTTCTCACATGGTACTATCGATGAGGATGGATGGTATGTGGACAGTGGTGTGACGAAACATATGACAGGGTCACACGAGGTTTTCAAGACTCTAGCTCAATGGGACCCGAAGTTGCACATGGTGTTGGGCGACAAGAGTTAGAAGGAGATCCGAGGATCAGGAAAAGTGCCATTCAAGATGGAGACAAGACAGGTGATGTGGATCCAGGAAGTACTATTTGTACTAGGACTCAGATATAGCATGATATTTGACTTGATGATCGAGAAGAAGGGGTTTGAGGTCTTCTTCCAAGATGGGAAGGCAAGACTCAGACCTAGATGCTCTAGCTCTATTGGTATTGTACTTGGTGTTAGAGAGAATCGTCTATATAGGCTAACATGAAATCCTATGGATCATAGGAAGAAGAAGCAGGAGGAGCAAGGGTAGGTTCCAAAGAAAAGAAGGTTATTTCTAGAGGTTTAAAGGGAGTCGAGTTCTGGCGGGAGCTTGCAAATTCAAAGGGAAACGTTGCAGCCCAAGAAGAGCATGTGGTCAGCAGGGAGAAAGGGTGCTCCTACATGTTCCAAGAAGGAACCATGGAGAGAATGGAAGACATTTTGGGAGAAGAAGAAGAAGAAGCATGATGCTTCCAGTGATAAAGACACTTCCTAGAGAGGCGCAGTTCATACTACAGGGTTTGTTGCAGTGGTGAGCATCCATATTTCGATGAGTGTTGTGAGTAGTGATGATGATGATGAATTACTTCCTAGTCTTAGAAGTACCTCCCTCACAAAGAGGGAGTGTTGATTTTTTAGTAGCTTGGGAGGTACTCCAAGCTCTAGGGTTCAAGGTTTGGAGGTTGGAGCACCACAAGAGTCACTTGTGGACTTGGAACCCATGGTTGGGGTTTTTCACCCATCGATGTTTGGGCCAAAACCATGGAGAATTTTGGACATCTGATGGATGGAGATGATAGAGTACATTGAGGAGAATCCAATGCTTTGAGAATCATCGAAATCTAAGATGTCCTTGATGAGTTATGAATTTTTGAAGGTCGACAATGAGTTTTTCACACATAACTCATGTAGGCTTGTTGTGAATGTGCCAAAAGACATATATATTTAAGTAGCCCTTCTAAAGTGTATAAATAGAAGGTGAGTGAATTGATTTTAGGCATCAAATGTACACCTTTTAGGTAGTCGAGTTAGCTAAGGAGGCATACCAAACTTGTTTGGGACTATTTTGTGGTTATATTTGTCTCTTACAGGGCCGCAGTACTATAAGAGGTTACAACATTGTTAAGGGTCGTCTAGTGGATGTCTTTGGGATAGTTTGAGGTGGATCTTCCTCCCAAGGGCCAGGTCACATTACTAAAAAACACCTACAAGTGGGCTGCAGGCCTGTCCTCTCTTGGAAGAGGGTCATAAGGCTGTTAAAAGTGACAGGAAGGGCCACAGGTAGGAACAAGACCCTAGGAGTTGAGTTTTGGGTGCGGTCTAGCCTAGAACAGCAGTTAAGTGTGGGAAAATTAGTGTGGAAGAAGGTCGTAGTCTAGGAAAAAATTTTGGAGCAGTGAAAGAGGGTTGTTGCAGACTATCAAAAAGCCCTAACCAGAGCACCAAACCTATAGCAGTGACAACATCCCTTCAAGAGTGCAAAGGTATGGTATTAGTGTTGAATTGGATGTTAGACGATCAGTCCTATTGTGGAAAGAATGTATTGCAACCTATGAGAGCCATTTGGAGGACTTGTCTCAATGGTTGAAAGCACCTCCTAGGAGCAGATTTCACAATGGAGGTATTCGGCAGCATTGGACTGGTGGAGGGCAGCATGTTTATAGCCCAAAGTAGCCCTTTAAAAGCATTCATAATAAGGGCTTGGCACCAAAAGGTTGGGTGAAGGATTGAGCCTAATGTGTAGCTCTTTGATGGACAAATGAAGCTAATATCTTGGCAGATTGGAGCTCAGGTGTTGGCCAGCCCAGAAGAGCAGATTGGTTGAGCCTGTGTTCATTATAGCAGAAGTGACTTGCCGCATTGATAGGCGACAACCCTCCTAGAGACTCTATGTGTTTTCACTTGATGGACTAAGGGGCAGATAGAGAGCATAATGGGAGCGAAGGAACGACAGGACAAGATACGACATAGAGACTACAATGAGATTGTCAATGTATCTTGTATTCTTCTACTGGTGGATATTTGAGGGCCATTATCTCTTGTATGAGATCCCTAGGCTGTTGTATTATATGTTAATAATATAACAAAGTTTGGTTACATATATTGTTGTTAATGTTATTATTGTGCACGTGATTGGTTTACTACATTATTTTGTTATGTTGTGCTAAGTAGCTTTGTTGAGATTCTTAGTTTGGTAGCGTTAGAGATTTAAAATTCTATCCTAGACCCGAGGTCATGGAAATTCAACAGAAGGAGTAGGTCCAACATGATATCCATCTCTAAGATAATATAGTCAAAACAATGTATAAGAGGGCTCTCTCCTTCCCCTATTTATATAAGAGGACAATAAAGCCAATGACATAAGGTGAGGCTAAGCCTCTGCACGCAGCCCAGTGTTGTACAAGATTGTACACCCTCAATAAAAAAAATAACTGCAGATTTCTAGGATAAATAAGGAGAATATTAGAGTATTGAGCAACAACACCCCTATCTCTGGGTAACCATGACTCATTATAGCCACTTGTCCTCACTCTAGATTTATCTTGTAATAGTATGTTCTAGACAGTCTCTAAATTTATTGTACATATTCCAGGGGAAACCATTATTTGTGATTGTTAAATATTTTGAGTAGTTCTTCCCTAAGAAGTGAATGGAAGTTGGTAAAGAGACTCACAGGAGTAGGAAAAGGTCCATTCTGGGGAATTTTCTTGGAATCAGAAAGCCTAGAGGTGAAGCTATTTGTCAAGATATTCCCTTGTTGTATTCATTAGTATGGGATCATACCTTGAGTATGGGGCACCCACATCTCTTTAAGGGAAATCATTCGTTTTTATGTTAAAATAATGATGATTGGGAGCTCTTTGGAAAAGGGACCTAGATTCATTACTACTCCAAGAATTCAATTGGATTGTAATCGAACATAAGCACTTGATTTGAAACATGGTACAATTCGTGTCCTTGGCTAGGGATCAACTGTGTATGTTTTGGAAGCCACTGAGGTAGCTTTAAGAAAACAAGTTTTTCATGCAGAGCACACTTTTATTTCTCTGAGTATCAAGAGTAAATCAGGGACTGTTCGAAACCCTCCCCTCAGCACTAAGCAGCCATTGTCCCTTAGAATTTGAGCATTCAGAATCCCCATCTACGGTTGGCCTCTAAAATCTTATATCACTACTCCTATGTAAGCTATATTTGGCATCATCATTGTGAAAATAACTCGTTTCAGAGCTCCAATCAATGTAGTAGATTCTCTACCATCCAAACAATTCTCTGCCATTTTCACCTTATAAAACAAATGAAGACAAAACCCTAAAAATTGTTACAACGACTTCTTTTACAAGCAGGATCATGACGTCGAGCTCCGACATAGACACCCTTGCCCATATCGTTAATTTTTATTGCAATAAAACAAACGACGGAGTAATGTTTTGATTTTTGAAAGTACCTGAACAACGCCAAACTACGAAAAAAGTGTGTTCAAGCGGTAATCCGCCATTTCTCCACCTACGCCATCACCTCGCTCATGTGAACTGGATTTAAAAGGACGCATTCCTCTGAAATCAAATTACTGTGTACTTACCATTTGCTGAAGTTTTAACCTTTATTTTATCAAATTACCCTGTACTTACCATTTGCCGAAACTTTGAGCTTTATTTCAGTTAAAATTTATTAGTAAATAATACTTTTTATAAATAAACCATAGTTGGTGGTAGAGTTAGCGTGTAAATATTTCATATTTCAACCACATTGGCGCGTAAATATGAAAAGGTGAAATGTTGTAAAAATGATTTTAAAATGTCAAATTAATGGAATTAATATAGATGGAATATATATATATATAGTTGTAATTAATGGAGTTATATAATATTTTTTCTTTGTATTAAAAAGCATAGTGTCATACATTTCTAGGGTTTGGATTTAAAACGCATTATAACAGTTTAAATTGGGAATATTTTTTTTTATATTAGCTTGGATCCCTCTAACTCAAGATCTACTAAGTGCTAAGAAGGATCTAATGTTTTGAGGTGCAAACTTTATTTAGAGTGAATTGAGATTTGATCCCTCTAGATACTTGGTAAATCCATAATTAAGATGGACCTAGGCTATATATATATATATATATATATATATATATATATATATATATATATATATATATCAAAACCTATAGTATTTTACCTCAATCTTATTTAAATTATTAATTTTTTTAATCTTGTGTAATTTGATCAAGTCAAAATGTTTACATAAAAATAAAAATTACCTAACACGACATTACATTGTCTCTTCCATACTAGGTTGGAGAACCCCTCTCAGCATGATAATTCAAAATTATTTAGTAATGTATAAAGTTTATAGTAACTTGTTAACAAAAACAAAATTTACATTCAAGTACTACATTAATTTTTGAATTTTGTTGTTGATAAGCCCTTCTTTTTCTCTCGTCCTCTGTTCGCATCTTAATGTATGGGATCAAAAAGGAACCTCCATGTAGCTTATGCTTTTGAGCATGATGATATTCTAGTTCTTTAAGTAATCAAGCATTTATTTTTATTTTTTTGTAACTAGGCAGTGCCTAGGCCGAGGTCATCATGCTTACTGGACGTTGTTAGAAGATTGATCCACCCACAATGGGATGCTTATCACAAGGATTGTGCAAGGCTTTAGTCAAGTCTAGAAACCCCTTGGGACTTTTAATCCCCTCAAAGTGGCTTCCACTCCTCATCCCCTCCCGATGAGGTTTGAACCTATGACCTAGTGGGGACTAAACCCCATGTAAAACAACTGGTCTACACCTTATCTGTTGTACTTGTTAGTTGGTCGTATTTTTATTCTTGGACTATAGTAGTCATTTACGTTAATCATTTTTAATTTTTTCACTTATTATCTAGTCATATATTTTAGTCCTAAACTAAATTAGTCATTTAAGTTAGTCTTTTTTAGTTTAGTCATTTATTATCTAGTCATATATTTTAGTCCTAGACTAAATTAGTCATTTAAGTTAGTCGGTTTTAGTTTATTCACTTATTATCTAGTCGTATATTTTATACCTAGACTAAATTAGTTGTTTAAGTTAGTCATTTTTAGTTCGGTCACTTAAAATTTCTTAAATTTAGTAGTAATTCAATTGAAATAATTGCGGTGACTAAATTTTTTAGTCACCTAGTCACTAATTTCATCATTTTCTACTAATAAAAAATTTTCAGAATTTTTACTTAGCTTCATAACCCTTGTTTCGCCTACTTAACTTAAAAATCTATTTCACAAGTTTTCCCACTGTCAAAATTGGGAAATTTCTACGTTTTGAGGTTTTGACCACCATAAAATTACCCATTTCTCTTCATTTCACTTTCATTGTGGAGTTAAGACACTTGTCCACTAGGCAGTGCCTAGGTCGGGGTCATCTTGCTTATTGGACGTTGTAAGAAGAATGATCCACCCACCATGGGATGCTTATCACAAGGATTGCACGAGGCTTTAGTCAAGTCTAGACACCCCTTTGGAATTTTAATCCCCCCAAAGTGGCTTCCACTCCTCATCCCCTCCCGATGAGGTTTGAACCTATGACCTAGTGGGGACTAAACCCCACGTAAACGAACTAGTCTACACCTTATATGTTGTACTTGTTAGTTGGTCGTATTTTTATTCTTGGACTATAGTATTCATTTACGTTAATCATTTTTTATTTTTTCACTTATTATCTAGTCATATATTGTATTCCTTGACTAAATTAGTCATTTAAGTTATTTGTTTTTAGTTTAGTCACTTATTATCTAGTCATATACTTTATTCCTAGACTAGATTAGTCATTTAAGTTAGTCGTTTTTAGTTTAGTCGTATATTTTATCCCTAGACTAAATTAGTCGTTTAAGTTAGTCATTTTTAGTTCGGTCACTTAAAATTGCTTAAATTTAGTAGTAATTCACTTGAAATAATTGCAGTGACTAAATTTTTTAGTCACCTAGTCACTAATTTCATCATTTTCTGGTACTCGCTAAAATTTTCTCAAAATTTTTACTTAGCTTCATAACCCTTGTTTCACCTACTTAACTTTAAAAAAAAAAAAAATACAAGTTTTCCCACAGTCAAAATTGGGAAATTTATGTGTTTTGAGATTTTTACCACCATAAAATTACCCATTTCTCTTCATTTCACTTTCATTATGGAGTTAAGACACTACCCTATCCATTGAATTTTTATCAAAATTTTTACTTAACCCCATGACCCCCATTTCATCTTACTAACTTACCCTACTATTGCACAAGCTATTCTCACAGTCAAAATTGGGAATTTCCTGTGTTTTAGGCATTTTTACACCTTCCTCACACTCATTATCCCTCATTCCACCTACAACTTGAATCTAACACACAAAAAAACCTACTCAAATTTTTCTAGAATTTTTCTCAGCTTCAAGGCTCTTTATTTCATCCACCAAATTCACACATTACTACATTATGTTTTGAAGATTTCCATTCATTCACTCATTTCATTAACAACTTAGGTTTTCATCATTCCAGTGACAAAAACCATGTAAAGTTACAAGCAAAGCTACAAGGGAGGTCACCATTCTAGGTTTGACCCAACTCAGATCCATGGTGTCATTTTTAGAGCTTTGTGGTCATTTGTCAGGGTTTACATTGCACATATGGACAATTTGGCTTCAAAATCAGTTTATGAAGTAATGGAGATGAATTTTACAAAAGTGAAAGAGGTTTTTTTCAATCATAGGCGAAAGAAAAACAACCTCCTTCAGTTTATGCACAGGTGTTATGGTTGGAGATAAGTTCCAACAATACACTTGCTCTAGGTCATTTTCTGCAATTCTAGACTAGTCTTCAAATCAACTTTTCAGCAATTTGGAATAGGGGTTTGTAGTGCTTAGTGACTCCATTATGTAGCAGACATCCTAATATTTCAAAAAATTCCACTTGCTGCCAAGAAATCCTCCTGGAATACCTCCAAAATCCCTATAAAAGGGTTTTGTTACGCTTCTGAAACACTCTATTAAGCTTTTGGAGTAACCCTAGGAGAATGGATTTTTGAAGGCCTTCCCGATGTCCATTTTGCAAAATTCAATATTTTCTGGAAACTAGACACACAAGGATAGTTGACTGTTCTTTCATAAGTGGATTTGGACTCTTAAAAGTGACTCAAAATTTCCTCCAAAGTTATGTTACTCTTCTGCAAATTGTTTTTTTTTTTTTTAATCTTTAGTCAGAATTGTCACAAATCAACATTGGATTCCTCAGGAGACTTGTCAACCTCAGAAATGGTCACAAATTCGAGGCAATGATGTCCTATGAGTTTTCATTAGATTTATTAGGTTGGTTTTGGCTTCCTATCATGAATTAATTTGTAATTAATGTAAGGAACAAACACTCCTAGTTTATAGCTAAATTTTAGGGAATGGTTTGTAACCTCCCTAGAAACTAGGAAATGACTCATATTTTCCATTTATGATCCATTTTGGATGGGATTTTGACCTAATGAGGTGTAATAGTCTATTTTTTCTATAAGTAGACTCTCTTTTTTCTTGTTTTGGGTTGGATAGTTGTTATTTACATTGGAGCTATTGTACAATCTTTTGTTAATGAAATCAAGGATAGTGTTGCAGACATAGTGTTGAGACTCCTATGGTATGGCTTTGAGAATTTTCTTTTCTCTTTAAAATCATGATGTTGAATGTTATGTTACTCATATTTCACATATATGCTTCTTTATGCTAAGTCTTATTAGCTTATTGACATAAAACATGCTTTCCATGCTCTGTTTTTCATAATATTTTCATGAAATTGTCTTACTCTTCTGATGAATGAATTTAGTTTAATGCTCATTCTTATTCCATCTCATTTCACTCTATACACAATGAAAAATTAATCATGCCTGTTAGCTTACCTACTCGGCCTCACCCTTATCTATGTAACTAAACCTTTGAAATCAGATCAATACACTAGACCTTGTCATTCCTATCCATAAAACTCTAAAAAAACAATAACCTTAATCTATTGAGCATCATAAATAGCCTAAAACATTATATGCAGTCATCCCTTTGACTGGAAAGTGACAAAGAGAGATCCCTCTCTGGTTCAGGTAGGGCTAGCTACCTAACCTAAAGTTTGCTCTGTGGTTACCTTTCTCCAATCCTATTGTCAACCTTGGGAAGTTGGGGACATTGATAACAGGTACCATCTAGGCTACTGCCAAGCTATCAACCCAACAAGGATCTAGATACCATATAGGCTACTTGCTAAAGTACCAACCCAACAGGGATCTAAGTATCATCTAGGCTACCTGCCATGATACCAACATTAATAGGGATCTATGTATCATCTAGGCTACATGCCAAGATACTAACCCTAATATGGATCTAGGTATCATCTAGGCTACCTGCCAAGACACTAACCCTAACATGGATCTAGGTATCATCTAGGCTACCTGCCAAGATAAAACCCTAATAGGAATCTAAATATCATCTAGGATAATTACCAATATACCAACCCTAACATGGATCTAGGTATCATCTAAGATACCTACCAATATACCAAACTTAATAGGGATCTAGGTATCATCTTGTCTACCTTCCAAGATACCAATCCCAACAAATATATAGGTATCATCTAAGCTACCTGCCAAGATACCAACCCTAACAGGAATCTAGGTATCATCTAGGCTACCTACCAAGATACCAACCCTAATAGGGATCTAGGTATCATCTAGGCTACCTGCTAAGATACCAACTTTATAAATCTTGGTACTGTCTAGGATATATTCCAAGGCACCAACTTATTATTATTCCCAAGGTATCTTTATATTGAGAAATTTTATTTTATTATTCCCAAGTTTTTTTCTTCTGAATTACAAGTGTTTCATCTATAACAAAGGCTATTGAAGACTAATCATTGGTTTGATTATAATGAAAATACATAGCTTAAGACTTTGAGAATTCAACTTCTCCTTCTTAATCAAAGATTATTTTAAATTCATAGTTCTTCCAAGATTCAAATCTACCTCTGAAGATCCCTCTAAATCTAACCTCAAACTTTTGAATTCTTCTATCACAAATGCAATTTTAGCTACAATCCTTTTCAGGGAGACCATAAAAGAAATTTATAATAAAAAATAAAGCTATATTTACTGAGGAAGTCAACAATCATGCAATGAAAAAAAATATTAAACTTATATTTTTGTGAATAAAAATGACTCCTTCTTGACCTTGAATTGATATAGACATCATTGAAGTATTTCTTCATTTTAAGAACTCAACCTAGGGTCTTGTCCAAAACTCTAGGAAATCTCACTTGTCAGGTCATACTAGGTTCACAAACCCTATGAATCAAAGAACTCAATGTTCATGGAAGGACATAATCTCAGGTTATAATAAAAAACCTAAAGTCAATTATGATCCTATAAGGGTTTATCATAAAATCATAAATTCAAAGACCTAAATAGGATTTTATACAAGGGATATGATACACAAGGGTTTTTTCAAAAACCCTTAAGACCCTAAATATTTTATTTGATCAATATACAAATATTTGACATCATAATCTTCTACTTTGACTTTCTTCAATGGTTCATCGATATCAAAAAAATCAACATGATCTCTTTCTCTCTTCTTATTATCGTTTGATTTCTTAGGACATTGGTTTCTATAGTGTCAAAATTTCTGACAATGGAAACATTGAAATTTTGAGAGGTATAAATTCTTATGATGATTTTTCTTTGAACCTCTATTGGGAGGACCAATTTTCTTATTTCCTCGTTTCTTCTTGAAATTATTTGAATAAAAAATGTGGATAACATTTTCTTCATATTCTTTTTTTCCTCCTATTAGAGTAAGTCGAGCTTCTTCTTGTGTGAAAACAATCCATGATTCTTCAAAATATGGAAAATCTTTCCAAATACTAATACCAACTACAAAATCATTCCAGAATTTAGGTAATCCTAAGATGAAATTACAAGTTCCTTATTAGGTATGACTTCATCAATTGCTTGAAGTTCATCCCTTAAATATGATATCCTCATAAAATATGAATATACAATATCATCTTTTGTCATCTTAATAATTTGAAACTCATTCTTTAAGCTTGCTACTTGACCAGTTTTCTTTATTGTAAATAGTTTGGAGAGAACATCATACATTTTCTTTGAGGTGTCTAGGGTGGATATAGGGAATCAAATTTTCCTTGATTGAAACCCCAATGAGGCTCATTACAATAATTTCATTCTCCTTGAATTTTTATTTTCCAACATCATCTAATGGTTATTTCACTTTGCCTTATACCATATCTAAGATTTCGTTCCTTGAAAGTATAATATCTATGTCTTCCAAGCTCTAAAATTTGAAGCTCCTTGAAGCTTATTTTCATATTTCATTGATCATTTCATTGGTACACTTGTCAATGTAACTCTTGGAGAGATATTTATCTCTTGTATTCTTCAATAGGTCTATTTCCAAGCTTTCTTTGATGACAAACCAAAGGTGTTGGTTAATCATTATTATTTAATGATGCTCCAATGGTTCTTGATACTTCTTTTAACTTACTTCAATGATGGTGCAAGATTCTTTATTTTCTTCAAAGAATTTTATAATAGCTTTCAAGAGATAGAGATCCTACTTCAAGATAATGAACTGTAATCAAGAGCTTCTAATTAAAGAGAGAGAGAGAGAATTTATTCCTTATTCCTCACAAATGATGTCTTCCAAAAGTCTTCAAAATATATTCCAAGACGCTTCTTTCAATATGCTTCAAGATGTCATCAATTTTTTTTTCCCAAGTAGCCTTACTTCAATATGAGTGGTGAGATTTCTTTCGTAAGAGTCTCTCCTTATACCCTTTCTTGTATCCTTTCTTATGTCCTTCCAATATGATTAGAACAAATTATCTTTAAGTTGCCTTTTCCTTCCTCACCTTAGCTCTAATATCATGTTTGAAAATAAAATGGTAGAAAATATTTTCATACTTAGATAATAGCTTGTGATGTATTTTAAGTATATTATCTTCTTATGTCTTATTTTCAGCAAGCAACTATTAAACCACAAAGAGCATGAAGATCACAATAACAATAGAACACAATATGTAGGATTTCATCCACGGAAAATCCCCTCTCCTAAGGGAAAACCCAGTCAAAATTATCTTCTTCGTATAGAACCAAGTCAAAATGATACATCCAAGACCTTTATATCAATACCAAGGTTCCATCCAAGCACCAAGTCATCCCTCCAAAGAATTATCTTGAAACAAGACAATAATTCCAAAAGTCAACGAACGCCAATGATTCAAAGTTTTGTCTCATTTAAGATTTCGGCCTCCACTTCAGTTCTGCAATTTTGGATTGAAACTTTGGACCTGCAATCTACCCAGAACCTTATAAAAATTACATGTGGTGGTTGCAACAAGATAGATTTCATATCTTTGACTCTTCTAGGGATTCTCTCTCCTTTCCTAGGGATACTCCTCTTTATTCTACGTTCACACTTATTTTCTATTTTAGATTAAATATGTGTGTGATGTATGTCCAAAAAGGCTGAATTATTCTCCAATATATACATTTTCCAATAGGTCGAATAGCCACATCAAGTCTGACTTGTCACAGGTAGGGTTGACCCGGTCTTCAAGGAAAATATAACATTCTTGACTCAAAATAATTTGTATTTCTCAATAAAAATAGCCCAAGGATCTAATAAATATGACAAAAATTATGTTTACTCATGACAAACCCTATAAGCATGAAAGGTATGCTTTGACCCAACAGACAAATAAAATGGCATGAAACTCATGCATGACAATAATTTTTTTTTCTTCTTTTTCACTTTTTACAATAAATATACAATTATATAAGTACATAGACAATTATGAATACCAAGCATGGTTACATTATTCAACATCCTATAGTAGTGGACAAATGTGGCCCTAGTTCAAAAAAGGAGAGACAAGCTCGCATGACACACAAGGGTTTTTTCAAAAACCCTTAAGACCCTAAATATTTTATTTGATCAATAGTACAAATATTTGACATCGGAAACTTCTACTTTGACTTTATTCAATGGTTCATCAATATCAAAAAAATCAACATGATCTCGTTCTCTCTTCTTGTTATAATTTGATTTCTCAAGACATTGGTTTCTATAGTGTCCAAATTTGTGACAATGGAAACATTGAAATTTTGATAGGTCAAAATTCTTATGATGATTCTTCTTTGAACCTCTATTGGGAGGACCAATTTTCTTATTTCCTCGTTTCTTCTTGAAATGAGTTGAATAAGCAATGGGGATAACATTATCTTCATATTCTTTTTTCCCTCCTATTAGAGTAAGTCGAGCTTCTTCTTGAGTGCAAACAATCCATGATTCTTCAAAATATGGAAACTCTTTCCAAATACTAATACCAACTGCAAAATCATTCCAGGATTTAGGTAATCCTAATAGGGATGAAATTACAAGTTCCTTATCAGGTATGAATTCATCAATTGCTTGAATTTCATCCCTTAAATAGGATATCCTCATAAAATATGAATATACAATATCATATTTTGTCATATTAATAGTTCGAAACTCATTCTTTAAGCTTTCTACTTGACCAATTTTCTTGATTGTAAATAGTTTGGAGAGAGCATCATACATTTTCTTTGAGGTGTCTAGGGTGGATATAGGGAATCAAATTTTCCTTGATTGCAACCACAATGAGGCTCATTACAATAATGTCATTCTCCTTGAATTTTTATTTTCCAACATCATCTAATGGTTATTTCACTTTGCCTTATACCATATCCAAGACTTTGTTCCTTGCAAGTATAAGATCCATGTCTTCCAAGCTCTAAAATTTGAAGCTCCTTGAAGCTTCTTTTCATATTTCATTGGTACACTTCTCAACATAACTCTTGGAGAGATACTTATCTCTTGTATTCTTCAATAGGTCTATTTCCAAGCTTTCTTTGATGACAAACCAAAGGTGTTGGTTAATCATAATTATTTAATGATGCTCCAAAGGTTCTTGATACTTCTTTAAACTTAATTCAATGATGGTCCAAGATTATTTATTTTCTTTAAAGACATTTATAATAGCTTTCAAGAGATAGAGATCCTACTTCAAGATAATGAACTGTAATCAAGAGCTTCTAATTAAATAGAGAGAGAGAGAGAGAGAGAATTTTTCTTCCTCATTCCTTACAAATGATGTCTTCCAAAAGTCTTCAAAATATATTCCAAGATGCTTCTTTCAATATGCTTCAAGATGTCGTCAAATTCGTTTTCCCAAGTAGCCTTCCTTCAATATGAGTGGTGAACTTTCTTTCCTAAGAGCCTCTCCTTATACCCTTTCTTGTATCCTTTCTTATGTCCTTTCAATATGATTAGAACAAATTATCTTCAAGCTGCCTTTTCCTTCCTCACCTTAGCTCTAATACCATGTTTGAAAATAAAATGGTAGAAAATATTTTCGTACTTAGATAATAGCTTGTAATATATTTGGATTATATTATCTTCTTACGTCTTATTTTCATCAAGCAACTATTAAACCACAAAGAGCATGAAGATCACAATAAAAATAGAACACAATATGTAGGTTTTCATCCAAGGAAAATCCCCTCTCCTAGGGGAAAACCTAGTCAAAATTATCTTCTTCATATAGAACCAAGTCAAAATGATACATCCAAGACCTTTATATCAAGACCAAGGTTCCATCCAAGCACCAAGTCATCCCTCCAAAGAATTGTCTTGAAACAAGACAATACTTCCAAAAGTCAACAAATGTCAATGATTCAAAGTTTTGTCTCATTCAAGGTTTCGGCCTCCACTTCAGTTCTGCAATTTTGGATTGAAACTTCAAACCTGGAATCTACCCAGAACCCTATAAAAATCGCATGTGGGGGTTGCAACAAGGGACATTTCATATCTTTGACTTTTCTAGGGATTCGCTCTCCTTTCCTAGGGATACTCCTTCTCTTTATTCTATGTTCAGACTTATTTTCTATTGTAGATTAAAGATGTGTGTGATGTGTGTCCAAAAAGGCTGAATTATTCTCCAATAGACAAATATTCCAATAGGTTGAATAGCCACATCAAGTCCGACTTGTCACAGGTAGGGCTAACTTGGTCTTGAAGGAAAATATAACATTCTTGACTCAAAATAATTTGTATTTCTCGATAAAAATAGCCCAAGGATCTAATAAATATGAAAAAAATTATTTTGACTCATGAAAAACCCTAGAAGTATGAAATGTATGCTTTGACCCAACAGACAAATAAAATAGCATGAAACTCATGCTTGACAATAATTTTTTTTTCTTCTTTTTCATTGTTTACAATAAATATAAAATGATATAAGTACATAAACAATTATGAATACCAAGCATGGTTACATTATTCAACATCCCATGGTAGTGGACAAATCTGGCCCTAGTTTAAAAAAAGGAGAGACAAGCTCACATGTAGTAAAGAACAACAAAGTAGAACCAAAGAAGCACGCGGTGAAGGATGTGATCAACCATGACATTATTAGAGGAAAGAAGCATCAATCCACCTACAAAAAAATATAAGAGAACCAAGAGGATATTTCATATCTAGAATATCATTCACTCTTAGTGTTGAGAGTAACAAATTTCAAAGGAGGTGCCAAAACTCCTTTTCCCCCTTGATGGACGAGATTGAGTGTTTTGCTTGTCACAACTTTGGAAATATGGTTGCTACTTGTAGGAGAAGAATTCACACACATATGCAATAGTTTTATCATGCAAGTAGAGTACACGCTTTCTAGTATACAAGTTCATTTAATGGTTATTGTCTTGCTTGTAATCCTTTTGGCCACAAGGCCACTGATTGCAGATCTAACATGAGAAGATGGAGATATGACATGAAAAAAAAATCTCATATCCCTTGGTTTCATATCTTGATCATATGGAGTTTTATGTGTGTCACAATGTTTGGCACATGGATAAATATTGTAATATTCATATATCTTTTAGGTCATCTTGTCAAAAGAAGCTAACAAAGGAGAGTTCTCAACTAAGGAACCGACCAAGAACCTTATGGAAGAAGAAGGATGAGTATCTAGGAAGGTGTGGTATTTCACTTTGTTCACGTGATGCAGATGATATGTGGTACATTGATAGTGGATTATCACACCATATATCATGAGGTAGGAGAAAATTTCATTTTATTAAACATGTTTTTTTGAAGGTAATCAACCAACAAGTGTGTTGGGAAGTGGTAAATCCAATCCTGGTGAGAAGAGGAGCGATGAAGATGATGTGTGGATCATTGAAGGCTTAAATCAAAATATTTTGAATGTAATATAGATGGTTTAATTGTGAAAGAAGGGTCAAAGAGATTAATTGCGAAAGGATTCAACACACTGGACAATGTGTATGTGTTGAAGGGAAGAATAAGTAGAAAGAAGAAACTGAGGAATCTTCCTCATCAAATTGTGAGTAGGAAAGATCATTTCTTGCTGCAATCCAATATTTCATGATATATCTACCTGAAATCGTAGGTACATATGAAAATTGAATGGTCTCAAGGGGAGTGTTGGCATATTGATGAGTAGAAGTAGTAGAGAGTTTCGATCCAGTGCTTTGATGTATCTTCAAATCAGTAGGGTCAATATATGTATATGAGGTATATTTTTCTCAAGGGTTTGAAGGATTTTTATTTATATTTATATTTTTCTTCACACATTTTTCTTGTAGCTGGTGTATTTATTGTTTACGAGTATAAATACATGTATATCAACCTTGTTTCATATTTTATTAATCATATTTCAACTACCCTGCATGAGCTTGGAGACAAGTTATGGCATGGGAATGCATAGAGGTGGATTGAGACATGGACCAACAATGTGTAGGATGTTATGTGCTTATCATTTAAACTATGTGATAATTATTTTTCATCATCTTATGTTGGTTGAAAGCCTAGTCATTAGTATGTTGAATCTTTATGGTGATATGCATGTCTTTGGAGGAGTCCCATCAAGTATTTTTACAACCATATGTATTGGCTAATGATGTTGAAACAACCATGTCATGTTATTATTTTGGTCCATTAGTCCATAAGAGATGCTATAATAGCAGTTTTATTCATTGATAAATTCATGTAGAATTCTTATGAAGCCATGTACTCGTAGTGTATTTTTCATTGGGTCTTCTAGTGGATTAGAAAGAGAGTCATGCGGTCATATTATATTCATGTATGAGGTATTGTATTTTTGCTTCAGCCATGCATCTACAATGTTATATTTCATTTATTCATGGTAATTTGGAGTTTTGGTCCACATTGTGCTTCTGTCTTCTGGCAAGGAAGTAATGCTTACGATGGAAGCAATTCATTAAATTTGGGGATGATGTTGGAGATTGAATGTGTTCAAAGGGAGCATCTTGTTTTCTCTTTTTTACTTTAGCCATCCATTTCTAGAACTATGGTTCACTTTGAGGTGTTCATGATGTGCCTCATGCTATGCTATGCATGTTGGGGTTTTTGGCACAGAGAGGTTGATGATTGGCCATTGATATTGTTGTTGGAGATATGTGATGCTCATATATGCCACATATTGTTGTTCATTATGATGTTTCTTATTGATTCTATGTGTGGTTTCCTCATGTGCATATTGTTGCTATTGCTAGAGTTTACTAGTTTTGTATGCTACTAATAGGATACTGCTTGATGATAGGTTTGGTATCCTGCATTAATATTCTGCCATGTAGAGATCAGATGCTCTAGTGCTTATGCTTTTGTTACATAGTTCTTGCTTCCTTATTGTAGGAATTTACAGGGTAAGTTCCGTATATCAAGAACCAAAGGTCATCGCTCACAAACATATCACAAATCATTACACCAGTATAATCACGTGGTTAAACCCCTCAAAGAGGAAACAATCCATGACTTGAGCCAACACAGCCACTTCAGGCAATTTATTAATATAAAAAGAAAAGTTACATATGTTTCTCTCATAAACAGTTACCGGAAAAATGACCCTCCATGCTCTTTAAATAGAGATCATGGACCAATCGAGTGTTAAGCCATGGATCAAGTGTCATTAATACCAAGGTGAGAGATAATCATCGGATCACTACAAATCGTGACTGTCAGATTATAAGTTACAAATGTACATGGTAAAGAAACACACTTTACATAACTCTACACTAGACCAAGTTATTCTTAATTATTTCCTATGTGTTGGAATATCCTAACATCCCCCCTTAAGAACAACTTGGGATAGGATTGAAGGATTTACAAAGCTGACACAAAAGGAGCCTATTTCCTATGTCTCGAAATATCCTAACATCCCCCCTTAAGAAAAAATTGGGATAGGATTGAAGGATTTATAAAAGTGACACAATAGGAGAAGGAAGGAGGTATTAGAGCCTATCCCCCCTTAATGAAAAATTTCCTGAACTCCAAGCATGGATCGAAGTTTGGTAAACTTCGCTTCTATGAGAGCCTTCGTAAAGATATCAGCTACTTGATAATTGGTTGGACAGTACTGCACTTCAAGAACACGATCATGAATGAGATTTCTGATGAAGTGTATGTGGATTTCAATGTGTTTCATACGTTGATGCTGAACTGGATCTTTACATAGTTGAATGGCACTTTGATTATCACACCAAGGTGTATTTTGATGCTGCTGATGAATACCAAATTTAGACAGGATCTAACAAAGCCACATGGCTTCCTTGCTGGCTTCAACTACACCATGATACTCTGCTTATGCTAAAGAAATAGAGATGGCACTTTGTTTCTTACAAGACCAAGTAATAGGTCTTGAACCAAGAGTGAATACATATCCTGCGGTAGACTTTCGATCATCAAGGTCACCAACCCAATCAGAATCGGGAAACCAATCAAAACTGGAGATGCTCTTGCACTATAATGAATCCCAAACTGAACTGTACCTCGAATATATTGAAATATTCTCTTAGCTTCTTTCTAGTGACTTTCATGAGGTTGGTGCATAAACCGAGCGACAAGACCAATGGAAAATGAAAGGTCAGGACGGGTATGGATTAGATACATAAGTTTACTAACAATTTGACGATATAAGGTAGCACCAACTTCAGGGGTAGTACAAGTGACTAAAAACTTGACTCCAAACTGAAAGGGAGAAGGGGCTGGCTTACAGTCTTCCATGTGAAAGTGGTGTTAAAGATCACAGGCATACTTGGACTGAGAGAGGGTAATGCCTTCCTTGGATTGCAAGACTTGAAGACTAAGGAAATAATGCAAGTTTCCTAAGTCTGTCATTTCAAACTTCTTTTTGAGGCTAGACTTCACATGGTTTATATGGTTTGGATCACTACCAGTAAGGATGAGATCATCAACATAAAGAACAAGGATGGTGAAGGACTTACCCACTTTCTTGGTGTAGACATTTTTTTCATAATGACACCTAGAAAAGCCATTATCTAATAAAAATCTACCCATTTTGGCATACCAAGCCCGAGGAGCTTGTTTGAGACCATAGAGAGACTTCCTAAGGTGAAAAACAAGGCTAGAGTCATTTTGGATAAAGTTAGGGGGTTTTTCCATCTATATTTCTTCATGTAAATCTCCATGTGAGAAGGCGGATTTAACATCCATTTGATGGACTTCCCATTTAAAGGAGGCAACAAGGGAAAGAACAAGGCAGATAGAATTCATTTTGGCAACTGGGGAGAAGGTTTCAGTATAGTCAATGCCTTCAACTTGTGAAAAACCTTTAGCGATAAGATGAGCTTTATGTCTATCCACTTTTCTATCTGGTCCAAACTTTGTTTTGTAAACCCATCTGCATCTGACAAGTTTTCTTCCTTTTGGAAGAGGAACAAGATCCCAAGTATCATTCGCTAATAAGGAACAATATTCTTCATTCATAGCTTCATCCCAAGCTGGATGACCGGAGGCTTCTTCAAAGGTTTATGGATCAAGATTTTCTGGAACTTGAGCCAATAAGGAAGAAGCTCTTTCAAACTGAGAACGTGTACGTCATCGATCGGCAGGGTCACCTGTAAGAGAACTTGCTGCATCCCGAGTAGAGCGGACCCATCTTGGAAGTGGTGGAGTATAAGGAACAATTTCAAGAGGTGGAATATGATTATCATCCTCGCTATCATCATCTGAACTAGAAGGAATGCTATTAGAAATATAAGAGAGAGATAGAGAGAGGTGGCACATATGTCGAATTAGGCTCGCAGGCTAAAGGTGGCACACTCGCCGAACTAGGCTCGCAGGCCAATATATTTCATCAAATTTTACATCTCTTCTAATGATTATTTTTTTGGATTTTGGTTGAAGAATTCTATATCCTTTGACATCTTCAAAATATCCAACAAAAATGCATTTTCACTCTTAGGTTCTAAGGCTTTATGTTTCGCATCTAGGATATGGGCCCAAGCATCACTTCCAAAAACACGAAAGCGACTTACATCTAGTTTGATTAAGCTCCAAGATTCTTCTAGATTTATATTCTTTAAAACCTTAGTAGGAGTGAAATTTACTATGTAATTTGCACATTTAATGGCTTCTACCCAAAAATTGAGACCAATTCCTTTAGATTGAAGCATACAACTAGCCATTTATTTTAAGGTGCGATTCTTCTGTTCAGCTACACCATTTTTTTGTGGAGTATATGGAACAGTATGTTGCAATTGAATGCCATGCTCAATACGGAAGTTGATAAATTTGTTGTTAATGTATTCTCCTCCATTGTCTAATCTTAACTTAAGAATTTGATGTCCAAATTTTTTCTCAAAAAATGCCTTAAAGGCCAAGAACATGTTAAAAACTTCACTATATCCAAGTGTGTCTAGAAAATTCATCAATGAAAGTTAAGAAGTACTTGCAACTAGAGAAAGAAACAACAGGAAGTGGACCACATAAATCACTGTGCACAAGCTACAGAGGGGCTGAAGCGTGCCGAGATGCACGTTTTTCGAAACTATCCCAATGATGTTTTCCAAGTACACATCCAGAGCAAACACCATCTCAGCAAGATACCATAGGAAGACCCATCACCATATTTTACTTACATAGAGTTTGAAGAGAGCGATAGTTTAAGTGACCAAATCGCTCATGCCAAAGTTTGCTCACTTCATCATTATGAGCAACAAAAACGGAGGGAAGACATCATGACCCAAAGTTGTCAAACTTATACAACCTTGTGGAATAATCAGCAATGCCAATAGATAAAATATGTTTAGGATCTTTGAGGTCCTTGATTACAACATCATGAGGTGAGAATTCTACTACTTTCCCTTCACCTGAATGAGTTATCTGATAAACAGAGAGAAGGTTGCATGACAAGGTAGGAACACATAGTACATCATTAAACTGACCATTATCGAGATGAATGGTTCTGTATCCTACAACACTAAGAGGTCTATCATCACCAACATAAATATGTTTGGTGTTACAATCATTTAAAGAAGAAAACATGGCTTTATTTTTGGACATGTGATAAGAAGCTCCAGAATCAATGAGCCACTCATGAGAATGAGAAGAGGAAGATACATTTAACGCATAACCAGATCTTGATGCTTGACAACCACAAGCAGAAAGTGCCATTCTTGAAGATGAAGGTGAAGAGTGCTCCAAATTGATGTTGTTCTTCTTCATTGCTGCTTCTAGGGCTTCCGTCTTCTTAAAACATTTGGACTCTATATGGCCATCATGATTGCAAAATTTGCAATGTCTATCTGTCTTCTTCCCTTTGTTTTTATATGCCTTGTCATTTTGGTGAGTTTCTTTTTCAGTTTGCGGCTGAAATTGCTTAGGACCCTTGTTTGGTTTCAGACCAAACTTTTTAGGATACTACTTCTTGGAAGATTGTTTTTGGGCTACTAAGGCTTTCTTAGAAGTGTTTCCAGAAGTGACAAGACCAAGGTGTAAGAGTTTTTCTTGGTCTCTTATCAAAGAATCACAAAAGGCATCAAAATATGGGTTCTTGTAGTTGGTTCCCAAAGAAATGATGGCTTCTCTAGTGGAATGGAAGGCAGAAAAAAATACAGAGTATGCAGGGCCAAGCTTAGTAAGAATGCAATATCTGAGGTTACCATCTTCCTTTTTGACCTTACAACCTTCTAAAAGAACTCTGAGGGTCTTGAATTTGGACAAAAAATCTTCAATAGAGGATAAATTATTGGGGTCCAAAGTAAGCAACTCATTTTCAAGCTGATGGGCACTGATTTGATTTTTAATGCCAAAGACAGTATTTAGCTTGTCCAGGGCTTCATGAGGGTGTCAATGTCAAGGATATGAAATCGAAAATCTTGAGCAATGGACATTCCTATCAACCCTCGTGCTTGATCTTATTTATTTGCCCATTTAGAAATTTTATCATCATTAGAAGGTTTAGTTTCTAGCCCTGTGGCTATTCTATAAAGCACTTTACTTCTAAGTATATCTACCATGTGAGGTAGCCATTGGAAATAATTGGTGTTGTTAAGAATAATCAGGCATGCACTTTCATTTTATTTTTTTTAAACCTGAAGTTGAGAAAAGCTGAAACTAATTGCTCCAATGGAAATATCTCAAAAAATTATGTCGTTTCAAAAAAAACAATTCAAAAAACGGTTTTCAGATGACGAATTTATGCATTTTGAAAAATCTGAGTTGTAGATGCCGAATAGTTACAGGAACGGGATGAAGTGCAGTTTTTTTTTTTTTTAATTCCACCCCTTTTAACAAAAACCTTTTAAAAAAGAAGCTTGAGAAGGAGACTTGAACGCAAGACCTATATTCTCATAAACTAACCCCTCACCAAGTGATATAGTAAAAGGATCACGTTATTGTTTGAAAGGAGGAAGGGGTGGATTTTTAATTTTTTAATTTTATTTTATTTTATTTTATTTTATTTATTTTAATTTTTTTAACTCTTCGATGTGTGTGCCTTTCCCTGCACAAAAAAACACAAAAAACGAGCCAAAAAAAATGAAATGCAAAACCTTACGGCAAAATGTTAGATTTTCGATTAGCCTTACCGGAAACTATCAATTTTTTCACTATTTCTGATTTCCCGAGATTGCACAAGGACGCAGGGAAAGAGCATACATAGCGAAAAAATCTCTTTTTCCTGTTTCTAATTTGCTGAGATCACACGCAATGCACAGCAAAGAGCATACATAGAGAAGAGGATCTACATCTGGCAAATAAATAAAACCTAAAAACCGAAAATAAAAGGAGGGAACTGAAATAAGCAAAACTATTAACAAATATAACTGCAAAACAGATGCTTTATACCTCCAGATCTAAATTGTCATAACTTGGGCAGCCGGAAACCTTTTCGCATGAAACGAAAAGCGTTCCTCACTGTAACAGATGCTCTGGACACAACCAAGTAGTTCTACAAGCCCAAAAATGTTTAGAAATTATAGATCTACAAAACGGCATTCGCATGCAGTCAAACTGGCTTCGGATTTTGATCAACAACGGACGCGACCCTCAAAATAGCTCTGATACCATGTAGGAATTTACAGGGTAAGTTCCGTAGAACATGAACCAAATTTCACCACTCAAAAACAGATCACAAATCAGTACACCAATATAATCATGTGGTTAAAACCCTCAAAGAGGGAAATAGTCCACGACCTGAGCCAACGTGGCCACTTCAGGAAATTTATTAATATAAAAAGAAAAGTTACATATGTTTCTCTCTTAAACGGTTACCAGACAAATGACCCTCCATGCTTTTTAAATAGAGATCATGGACCAATTGGGTACTAAGCCACAGATCAAGTGTCGTTAATACCGAGGTGAGAGATAACCGTCGGATCACTACAAATCGTGACCGTCGGATTATAAGTTATAAATGTACATGGTAAAGAAACACACTTTACCTAACTCTCCACTAGACTAACTCATTCTTAACTATTTCCTATGTGTCGGAATATCCTAACACTTATCAAATGGAGTGACCTATTTCCATTGATGTCGAAGGATGAGTGATAGAAGAGAACATTGGTCTGGAGTTTATGTTTGTTTTCCGTCAATGCCAAAGGGGGATATTGTTGTAATTATGGTTTTCATGATTGCGTATAGCTTGTGTTGGCATTCTTTTCATGGCTGCAGCTAGCTTATATTGGCATTGTTGTCAACCTTGTGATAGTCTACATAATGCATTGATTTCAACCTTGTGATGCCTCGTGATGGTATATATGATGGAATTGATGTGTTTTGTATGTATAGAGGAGTTGGAGAAGGATATACATGTGTTGGAGATGTTTGTGCTCCATGTTGATGAGTTTGGAAAACTAGGTTTTGTGTTCATGACTTGTTGCAGAGGTGCTTGGCCTAGTTGATTAGTTGATGTCTTAGCCCATTTGGTCTACTTCAAGAGGTGCTACAACGTTGTGCAGAGGAGTTGCAAGTTGTGTAGGTTTCTAAGGAGAGTATATAGCTATTGCAGTCATCTTAACCCTTGACTTGTTGGTTTCTAGGTCAGCTTGATGATGGTACTTGGTTGTGATTTTAGCCCACTTGTTGAGATGTCACAAATATTGGAAGAGGTTTGGAGGCGTTTATAGGTGTTGATGGAGGAGTGCAAGAAGCTCGATGTAGTTCTGAGCTGAAGGTCCCTTTATTTCTTCTATGATCTGCCACAACCACTGGGAAGGAGTGTTTATTTCAGTAATGCGGGCTATGTTAAAATTGTTAGGTGGTTTCTCCTTTATACATGTGGTATTTATTCAGCTTCAATTAGCCCCTAGCATCTCAAGAGCAAGCATACTTATAGTTGCAGAAACACGAATCAAAACTCCCACATTAGCTTAGTGCATAGACCATTCAACCATGAATACAATTCATGTTGATCACACAACAAAAATCTATTATTTTTCACTGTTTTCTATTAAATTATTATCATTTTTATCTATGTCTAGTCCACCAAATGGATTGATGTTGTTATTTTTTACTAAATTAAGATTCTTAAAATTTATATGTATAACACCACCCTATAACACAAGTAGGAGACTATCATATGAACTTTGTATCGTTGCTTTTTTTGGTTTATAATTGAATATATAAAGTTGTGTGTGCACATTTACGTGAATATATTTTGATGTGCAGTCATGGTTAACTCAGGAAGTTTAATTCAAAGTTTGTGATAACCATTTAAAATCATTGAGGCATAGGGAGACCTTGAGCAACTTCCCACTCAAGGTGTGGTTTTGTGTAACTTCTATTTCATGTTTTCATTTGTAGGTGTTGTTACTGCTCAAAGTATCAGGGGTCCTACGAGGGGGTCCTATGGGGCAGCTACTAGGTCAAGGAAAATAATGGAGCGATATCCCAATGTCACCTCAGATAAGGCTCCCTTCTCTTTACGAACTTTCACCGATGGGAGGAGACTCGGTATAAGAGGAATCACTATAATGAATGTGTTAATGAGAGGATAAAGGGTGATTCCCAAGGCCTATTTGTAAGAGAGACACAATTATGTGGCTTTCTTTCTTACAAAACAAAGTGATATGCTCTCTAGGAAGGGCCTAGAGGATTTTTGAGGCCGGGGTTTGGGAATGTATCTTATAAAGATGAACCCTAGGCCTAGAAATCATTACTGAGACTTGGTATTTATGTGATCTTTATGGAATTAGAGTTGTAAAGTTGCAAGATCACACAGGACCAAGTGGACACAAAATTAGGTCAAGGGTATGGAGTTGATCAACCAAGGAGGTGCTTGAACTAATTAGGTAAGAGAAGAGGATCAAAGGAATAATTTTCTCTTGTGATTTGGATTAAATGATCCTAATGAGGTCATTGACCCAAAATCAACCTAAGGAAAGAAATGGTCTTGTGGCTAGGGATTTCTATATCTTGGGATTCCACTGTCGAAATTGCTTGAAATTTGGAGGACCTCTTGAGAAAATTGCAGCGCGGTATTGGACCAATTTTCAAGGTTTTGGATGGATACAAATGAATTCATGTGATTCCCTAGGAGACCTTCTAGCGATAGGCATAGAATTGGAAGAATTGAAGAAAAAACAATGTTATTTTTTACAACCAAAGGGATATGAGGATAAATTCCTTATTGTTTGGGCTTAATGGATAAATTCATGAGCTGAGGAGCCCTATTTGATATTTTCTAGCCTCTCTAAGGGTAGCAACTAGATCAATAGATGTTTATATTTCAAAATTGTGAAGGATACAAAGTTTCTAGGTCTTTAACCTAAGAGGTGCCTCTAGTAACATTCACCCAATACCTTAAAGGTCAATGCGTGTAATTAATCAATTATTCAAGGTCCAGATGAATTTCACATTACATTTAACCCATACGAGAATAAAAATAACAACATACATGCAATTAACCATTAAGATAACAAGAATAACATCAAAATTTTGACTTACGTGAGAGAGAGAGAGAGAGAGAATATCCATTTATCAACTTTGTATTAGATAAGCTCCAAAGACTAAAAAAACACAAACATCATAGTGCATCAAGAAAAGCTCCAAAAATTCATCCCAACAAAAAGTGTGAAATCTCAAAAGATATACTAATCCAATCCAAATGATAATGAATGAGAGAGAATGCCTCTCTTCTATTCATACAATCCTCTAAGGTATTTGAATGCCCCAATTTGGACTAATAATTCCCCTAGAATAAAATAATGTGCATAATAACAATACTTTTGGTGACAAACCCACCAAATAGCTCAATAACATCAGAATAAGCCTCTCAAGAGGGTTGAATGATCAATTAACTGATTCATTGGGCCTTTGAAGAGGCCCGATGAAGTCCAAGGGGTGCCATGATGTAGAAACAAACTACAAACATAGTGAACAAGGTTTTTCCATTTGTTTTCCAAGCGAGAACCCAAGGTGCTCTCTAGTGGGTGTGGGGGCACAA
This sequence comes from Pinus albicaulis, assembly GCA_034641835.2. NCBI lineage: Eukaryota > Viridiplantae > Streptophyta > Pinopsida > Pinales > Pinaceae > Pinus > Pinus albicaulis. The sequence goes on along the minus strand of CM076582.1, from coordinate 585,266,254 downwards.
GGACATCCTCATGGGGCTTCAAGTGGATCAAAAATTCCTGTGGACCATCTATAAGGGATATGATGATTATATAAGCCCTCCCTCTATAGCGAGAGACATCCTCTGGACCTTGGAACATCTTCCAAGTGTATGGTGCAAGTGTGGATTCGACTAGGCATGGTGAAATAGGTGTATCATCCTCATCCAAAAGGTGGAACAAGAGCAATAAATGAGCATTGTTGGGGATCCATGAAGTAATGTTTGTTATGATGGAAGCCCATGGCTCTCAACTCTCACCCAAAAAGTGCCAATGTGGCCCTCTGGAGGGATAGGACCTGGTATAGGGAGACCAAGCCCTACATGGAGACCGACCACAATACTCCATAAGATTTGATGTGTTCCCTTTCCTTCCAATACGATTCATCAAGATAATCAAGTAAAATAGCTTACAAGTCATGGAACCAATGGGGCACTTAATGGTGGCATGCCCTTCCATGGTGGGCTTTGGAATGTACAAGTGTCTCCAAGATCAATAAGGGGGTTAATCAAGCACCCTATTAGGTGGTTTAAACCTTTTAAAGGGGTTGACATGTCCATGGTACATCCCTTAAGCGGTAGGTGGAAAATGATATAGTAATGGAATGGAGTGGGGATCATGGGAATCATCCAGACCACATGTCATGGTACAAGGGTAGATATAATAAGGGAATCCCACACCTGGGTATATGAGTGTAGGAGGGAACGAATCGTGGTACATGAGTTACCCCAACCTTTTTTTCCACCCTTATTCATATGCATTTTTCCTTTGATTGATTTTTCTTCATAATTGCGTAGGGCTCCAGGGGATGAGAGTATGATGTGTAATATATTGCATTGGATACCCCATTAAGTTGGGGAAATTCATTTCCCACCAGGGGTTGGGACAATCATGGGCTCCTTAATGATGAAGGAGGCTCATCTAGGGACCATAAGAACCAGATTAATAGCCATGGATAAAGGGTAGAGCTCATGTTTGGCTTTTTCCCACGTGCTAAATTTGTATGTACTGACCATATTTTTTATTTCGTGGTACATTTCCTACTGGGAGTGGAAAAATTATTCCTTTTATTTTCTTTTTAGCTACATCAACCTTCAGGGCATCATTCTAGGTCCGACCCAAGGTGTGGACAAGGGGGGGGGAGGCTAATGCTATGTGGACCCAGTGGACACATGTGGACCCGGATGGGAAAAGAGACGAATGGGGCTTAAATGAGTGGAAAGGGAGTGTTGTAGATGATGTCAGGAAGTGGGACCATGCAACGAAAATCATGATTTCCCATGTAGTTCCAACCCTAAAGCGAATGGCTAGTAAAGGAGATTCTAAAGGACTAGGGTACAAGGGTAACCACAAAATCAAACAGTGGAGACAATAATATAGACTAAACCCACTCTTTTTACTAAATCCCCCCACCAATACATGCCCCAAAGTGTCCATGAAAATTAAGGACAATTACTTAATTATACCAATGAAAAGCCATACCTTTGGGGTCAGGAGGCCCACCCTCAAACATACATTCATGACAAGTGGTTGAGGGACCACATTGATAGCTCAGGTGGCAGATACAATGACACATTGAGCTATCTGGTGGTTGTAAAGGGTTGTTGGCTGCTAGCTAGGGATCATCTAGGAGAAATTTTTTTTTCTACATACACTACCCACAGGTGGTGGGTAACAGGTACAATAGAACATTTTTTTTTTCAAGTATTTTATGCTCAGTTTATTTCTATGCATAGTTATATTGAAAATATTGTGTGATTTCACGCCTTTTTAAGTTCATATATTAGTGGTTTGGGGGATGTTTCCATCTTCCTTACAAAAAAGTGTGGTGTAATTGTATGCCGCATAATTTATTGTGTATAAATTCCACCTGGTGACACTGAGCTAGTAACCCTTAGAAGAAAATTGGGTACTCAAGGACCCATTTAGCCAAGTAGTGAACTACCTGTAAGAAAATACTTCCATCCAAGTCTAAGTCCCCATGCATTTCCTTTCCTAGGTCATTAAATCACGAGGAAATTTCCTCTTGTGTATATTGCATGGAGTGCCTGACAAGTATACCAACCCTCGTTTAACAAATAAATGTATTGTGTAGCCTAAACTCTTTGTCAAAATAAGAAACATAGAAACACATCATCACTTATCATTTTGTCTATCTTATGCAGATTGATGACTCACCCCCTAGAATTCTCCCATGTCAAAGTATTTGACATTAAGTCCTAACCTAATCTTTTCCCATAATCCCTATTATTACTAGGCGGTTTATAAACAACCATAAACCACTTATCCATCTAATAGTCTCGAAATGCTTTGCAGGCGTAACGGTCGATAAAAATGTGTTTTTTATTGATTGATAAAGGTTGTTTGTTTCTTGGGTTAATGAATAATCACAACAAACCTTATTTAGTAATATTCAGGTCTCTAATTTGGTCTTTATTTATACTCATTCTATAGTATTCATACATCATAACCTTGTAAAAAAAAATGTTAATAGGCCTTGGCCATTGGAAATGGATCGTACAATTGATTTTTTTTGTTGTTGTAAGCAAGCATTTCTATATTATATTAGCTAAACAAAATTTACAGAGTGTACAATCATGAGATCCATCTTTTCCTTGGAGCGAGGAATACAAAGTGTGTAGACAAAAATTCTCGGCCCCTGGGTGGGTAAACCGGAGTTTACATTTTCCAGAGAGTTTAACATATGAAAAATAATGTTATTCAAATCACAGAGGATTGAGCCTCTTGGCACATTGACAATAGATTGTAGGACAAGGGAATTAACATACTACATCACAACATTGAGCTTCTCAATATCAAAATGGGCACATTTAGGCTGAGAAGAAAAGGTGTGGCCACACTGGTGTTCATTGAGCCAAAACAAGGTCACTCTGATAAACATTAACCAAAAAGAGAGTGAATTTTCCAACCTTTTCCCCATCATGTTATCGGTGAATAGCGTACGCTGCAGTGGAGCCACATCATTTCCGAAGTGGTGCCTCCTCAAGCCTAGGTGTTGCCTTGTGCCTACGTTGTGTTGTGGTCCTCAGGGGCTTCCTCCAAAATGTAACACACGAATGGGTTGGGCCGAGGGGAAGAGGGAGGTGGATCTTCATTCAACAGAGGGGAGAGAGGGGGGGGGGTGGCGCAGAGGGATGAGGAGGAGCTCTGCGAGGGGAGGGAAGGGACAATATGGCGAGAGGGGAGCACAAGTGAAACAAATCAGGGGATGGAAGGTTGGGGGGTAAGAAATGTCGAGATCTATGACTAGTATTAAGCGACGATGAAGAATGACTAAGATATGTGGAGAGCTCTGCAATTCAATTGGTTTCCTTGGCCTTATCCTACTCTTTGTCCTTCAATTGATGGATCATGAGATTGTGGAGAGCCTAAAGGGACGTGTGTTCCTTGCGAGTATCCTCTTCCTTCATGCTATCCACTATCCTTCTAATGATCTCAGGAATGTTATGGTCGAAGAAGGTGGCAATGGAAATGTCGTCTAGAGTGGTTGGGGGTCAACTACACCCTCTTCCTTGGCCAAGGTGGCATCCCATACCCCTGTCATTGCTCATGATTGAATTACATGGGTCGGGCATCATAGAATTGGGGCCAGAAGGAGTGACATGGAGTGCAGGGGAGGGAAACCCGAAGAGAAACAACTGGGAGGCCAGGTTGTTGCAGAATATAATGTTGGATTTGACAAGGTGAGTTGTGCATTCTAATGTGAGGGAATCAATGCATCAATGAAATCAAATGTCTACCATTTGTTGAAGGATGGTCTCCATGTGTCATACATCATCAAGTGGAGGAGGTGATATGCCTTTGGTCACCCAAATCCGGGGGATCATACAATTGAATTTAGTGAACATGCAGGAAACGATAATTTCATGAGGTCCCTTTGGTGTTTTAGATATCATGTACGAGTATCGTCAAAGTAGCCGAGGATGCATCAATTTCAACATTGAAATTTATTTGTTTTTGGTTGGGGTTTGGTTGTTCTAAGTTGTGGTTTGGTAATGAAAATTATGGATTCTCACTAGGATCCATGGTAACCAAGCCTAGTACAAATCAATATGGTGCTTGTGTTTAGGGTATCATTTAGATTTTTTTTTTTTAACTAAATTTTCAGGAAAAAAAGAAACAAATAAAATCAAAGATATTCCATTGGAACACATACTTGGAATCCAAAGAAGAGCTAATTGGTTGACTTGGTGCTTGATGTAGGTTGATGTTGAAAATTTTGGCTTGAAAACAACTCAAAACACATCATGTAGTATAAAATAGTAAAAACATGGGCCACAAGCACATAAAAATGGGTCGTACTAGGAACATGTGCGCATTCCTAAGAACGTGTGCATGCTTTTGAGCCATGTCAACTTGGCATCCTAGTTGGCGGTTTAAGGCTTAGTGAGCCTTAACACCCTAGAGCATGTGTTTTTTTCGAGGAACACATGTGTTCCTATGGGCCCACATTCTTAATGGCCCCATCGTCACTTTTGAGGCCATCATTAACATGCAAACACCCATATATTAATGTATAAATGGCCTTGATATCAAACACATTAAATTCTCTAGATTAAATAAGTAAATGTGCTTAACATGGTGAACTATAGTAAATATGATTTATATAGTTAATATAGAAGTAATGAGCAACCATGATAAAAGATTAATAAATCAATAAATTAGTAAATTACCGAATTAATAATTAAAAAATCAATTAAACCAATTTATTCAACCATAATTAAAACATTGAAATATGATTAATTATATTAAAAGAAATCCATAATTAAATTAAAATTTATCTATATTATATTATTACTAATATTTTATGTATAACTGATTACTAACTATTATTATTGGTATAATAAATAAAATATTCCAAATGCTCATGTTTTGGCGACAAAATATATCATTTTGATGCGGTGTTGTTGAAGAGATAAATACTTTTTTCTTTATAAAGTTATAAAATTTATAAAAAAACAAAAGGATTAAAACATCAATAATATTTTGATCCATTAATAAAAGTATAAAAGAAAAAATGAGAAAAACTAATAATGAAATATACTTTGTTATTTGGTTACTTTAAAACGTCCATGATCATAAATTTGAAGCGAAGGCCGGAAGGTCATTTAAAAATGAAAATAATTAGAAACGTAAAGGGAAAAATAATAAAGAAATATACTTTAACCACTTGCTTAATTCGAAATAATCCATGATGATAAATTTGAAGAAACGGCACTCAAATGTCTTTTAAGAATGAAAAACCCCGCATGAAAAGTGAAGAGAAAAGTTAGCAAATGTAATTCTTGGCGGGGATGAGTTATCATGGCAGGTAAGGCATCGAGACATTACGATCATCGCATGCTCACTGTGAACGATGTTGGCGAATCGCACATGGTGCATTGTCTGTGGCCTCCATCGTTATGAGTGGCAAACGCAAATCTTAATTGCAAAATATCATCTGTGATACTTAATGACGATTGGAAGCGACGCAGAATCGAGGGAATTGAGGAACGGCAATAACGATAAGTCTTCACCGAAGGGTGCATTTAATTAACATTTATGCTCCTTATAGGGATAGACAAAGATTTTGGAGGAGAATGGAGGCGTGTGGCCTTCTTTTACTTGACTACTCTATCATTGCACGGATTTTAACTGCACTTTAAGGGATGAGGAGATTTGGGGCCCTAGGGGCTGGCGATATGCTATGGAAGAATTTATGCAATCGCTTATTAAATTCTCAAATCTGATAGATTTAGTTCTGGAGAGGGAAGGACCGACGTGGTTTAATGGACGTTCGAGAGAGGAGAGAGGAGTTCATTGGGAAGAGGATTGATAGAGTCATGGTGCAAGCTTCTCTCCTGCCCCTGATGGGGGGTTTAAAGGTTCAGGCCTAGGACTTTGTTATCTCCGATCATCGTCTGATCTCAATAGAGTGGCTTTTTAGAATCCGAAAGGGGGGTACCCCTTCAAATTTAACCGGGTTTGGTTAAACAATGCAACATTCAATTCGTTGTTCAGAGAGCATATAGGTGACAATATTAGAGAGGAGGGTTCTTCGGTGATGGAACACTTATCAAAATCATTGCGAAGCTTGAAGGACCGAGTGAAGAAATGGGAGAAAACTAAGAAAGTTACATTACTCTGGGAGCTAAAGAATATTACGGGAGAGATAACTAAGCTACTACAAGAGATTGAAGAAGGGGATTCAAATCCAAACCGATGGACCCGACTAAAACAACTGGAATCTGAAATGAGAAAGATATTGCTTATCGAAGAACAGTCCTGGCGAATTAAGAGTTGGGCTACGTGGTTAATGGAAGGTGACAACAATACCAAATTTTTCCATCATTTTGCAAACGGAAGGAAAAAAGTAAATGCGATTTGGCAAATTGAGGTAAAAGGTGAACTTGTCAATTCCACTGTGGGCATCCAAGAGGAAGCTATGAAATTATTTGACAGTCTCTATAAGGGCAAGGAGGAGGTAGTATTTGCAGAACAATTAAAGTCTCTCGAAGATTTCCCAAGAATGTTTGGTGCCGAAGAAAACGAGTTTCTACAGAGGCCAGCGACCAAGGATGAAGTGGAACGTGTACTGAAGTCTTTCCCAGCGGATAAGATTTTGGGACCAGATGGCTGGACCCCGGATTTTTTCATTCACTTCTATGACATTTTTCTTCGGGATATCACGGACATGGTCGAGGAAGTAAAAGAGACTGGCAAGTTCAAGGGAGGGATAAACTCGACTTTTTCTGCCCTAATCCCCAAGAAAAAGGATCCTCAGTGTTTTTAGGATTATAGACAGATATCATTATGCAATACCCTCTACAAAATAGTATCAGAGTTGATGGCTCAAAGGTTGAAAGGGATCCTATCCCGCTTTGTCACTCTAGAACAGTCGGGCTTTTTACCTGGTAGGAGCATCCATGATGCGGTGGCGGTTACACAAGAGACCATGCATTCTATCAAGTTGCAGAAAATCAAAGGAGGAATAATGAAAGTGGATCTGAGTAAAGCCTACGATAGAGTATACTAGGGTTTTCTTAAATTGATACTCCATAAGATCGATATGCTCAATGACTCGATAGATTGGATTATGGGCTGCATCAATACTTCTTCCATGTCGGTCATCATTAATGGCTCAGCATTGAATTTTTTCAGACCACAGAGAGGAATCCAGTAGGGATGTGCACTATCTCCCCTCCTATTCATCCTTGTGATGGATGCCTTCAACCTGAATATAAAGAGCGCAGTGGAATTCGGAGATTTCCAGGGCATAAGAATTACCATCAAGAGGGACAGCTCACACAATTTTTTTGTAGATGATGTCCTTATTTTTGGGCTATTGATCAAAAGTTGTTGGTGGGCACTATGTAAGATTTTCAATAATTTTTGTGTTGCGCCGGGTATGGAGGCGAATGGAGGAAAATCATGTTTTTACCATTCGGAAGGATCTAAGGAAATTCTTGATTACATTAAATTTCTTTTTAATTTCCGAATGTCAAATCTTGATGAAGGGATCACTTACCTCGGATTTTGCGAGCCATGAGATATACTGCAAGTGATTAATCATGGATACTGGAAAGATATCGGCATAGAATAAAAGCATGGTCAAGCAAGTGGTTGTCAAAGGGAGGATGACTAGTCTTAACTTAGGCAGTACTTCAACAATATACAGTATATTGGGCACATTTATATAGTATTCCAAATAATATTATCAACAGTATTCGAAGTTATATGGTGGAATTTATATGGAATGGTGGTCTAGGAAAAGGATCTTATCACTTGGCAAAATGGGATATGATAGCAAGGCCTAAGAAATTAGGGGGCTGGGGGGTAATCGAATTGGAAACTTTTGGAAAGGCCCTCATGATGAAGTCAATATGGAGATGCCTAGACTCTTCGGGCCTTTGGAAGGACATAATGGATTACAAATATTTCAAAAACAAATCGGCGGAAGATTTATTTATGGAAGAAAATCCACAGCAACGGAAAGGATCATCGATATGGACATGTTTCATCAAACTATGGCCTCAGTTTAAGGACAACCTGCGATCGCACTTTGGAAATGGGGGTCTTATCCAAATTGGCCATACAGAATTAGGGGGTCTACAACATACTTCAAATATCAGTTGGGAGCTGCTATCGTTTCTACATAGGAAAGGTATTTTATTGTTTAGTCAAATTTTGGATTGGAAAGAGGAAATCCCGAAATGGCATTCAACAAGACAACTTGGATTATCAGACTCACACGTTGAATATTGGAATAAATATTGTGAGAGTTTAAGAAGCATGGGTTTAACCAAAAATAATAAGGGGGGTCGAGTTAAGTGGGGAGGAAAACTCAACAAAGGCCAGATTGTTATAAGAGAGAACTATAGAGACATGATGAAAGAACTGGTGGGCTCGGAACATCCCAGTTGGATCCAGGAACTGTGGAAACTAAAAGTTCAAAAAAAATTGATTATCTTATATTGGTTGGTATGGAAGGACAAAAACCTTATGTGGAACAATTTACAAAGAAGAGGGATAAATGAGCCAGGGATTTATAGACTCTGTTGGAAAGCTGCAGAAGACAACATTCATTTATTTTATGAATTTCCTTTTAATAGGAATATCCTCCAAATAATATGCATGAAATATCAATTTGAGACACCCTCATATGACAGTGCAGCAAACTGTTTCTTATGGTGGTCGGGGAAAGGTAAGTATTTCAAGAACTTTCCCTTCATTTATTACTGGTGTATGTGGTGTTGCCGAAATAGGTAGATTTTTGAAGGGCAGTCTAGCTCTCCGGATAAGGTTAGTAAATAGGTTTTTATTTTTTGGGAAAACCTGAAGGTTAAAGAAAAAGCTCCACCAGATCTATCAAGGAGAAACCGACCACACGAAATCCACTACCCAGCTGGGTTTTTTGACGGGGCAACTCAAAATCAAGAGTGTGGTTGTGGTGTGTGGTTGATGATTACACCTACTTGCCACTATAATATCCACTGATATGGCGAACAAGGAACTAACATGAGGGCAGAGACTTTGGCACTTTTGGGACTGTTGTGGTTTGCACACCACCTCTGCATTGAAAAATTGTATGTTTTTGGGGACTCACGAGTCCTTATAGATCATCTGAAGAAAGGCATGACTTTGAATCTTGAGCAATTTTCAACTTGGATGGAAAGAATAGAAATCATGAGAAAAAAGTTCACTTCCATTACTTTCTCTCACATCTATAAAGAAAAGAACTCACACGCTGATAGGCTATCTAAGAAGGGTTTAACAGGGAGATATGGAGAAATGCACTACAAGCTGTTTGAAGCCTCTGGTAATGGTGCAAAGGGCACGGTTATTTTTTTCTAACTCTTTTGTTTCTATTGGTTTATGAAAGAAGATCTGGTGACTAGAAGCAACACCAATAGTAACAGTTTTCATGTTTCTTTTGCTGAGTCGATCAGTGCCTACTGTACTTTTTGATGAACGTTAGAAAGAAAAGTGGCATAGAGTTCTCTCATGGTAAAAAAGGAGATAAGAAGGTCATTAACCATTACCCTCGTTGACGGGATTATCACAGACAGGAATGTGCTCTCCAAAGCCCGGACATTTTGATCCTTAGCATGTTCTGTTTTAATAAAAAAACCTACTTCTATGAGAGATTTTTGGTTTTGGATATAGACAGATAAAAATGTAATGGACAAGAAAGAGAATTCAAATGTTATTTTTGATGTAAATATCAAAAGATCCCAAAGAAGTATGTACTAGTACTATATATAAACCAGTTGTTTTTTTCTATTGAAAAATCAAAGGATCATCTGGATTCTGGAGTTGTATTTGTCTTGGAATCCAAAAGGTTTTTCTTTTTTTTTGGGTTTATATTTCATTATAGTTGAAAACATTATATAACAATTTATGTTTATGTTTGTTTTTTTTTACTGAAAAATGTGGGGATCATCTCGATGCAGGAGTGTTGGAATTTTGAATACAATAAACAAAGGAAATTTATTTCCCCCAAAAACGCAGAGAATGCACAATACTGCAGAAATAAACAATACACAAACAGGCAGAGCGAAAAAAACAGGAGAGGAACCAAATTTCAATTTCCACTCCTTCACAGTAAAAACAAATGAAATTACATTTCTTATACAAAATTTGGCTGGAGCCTGTAAAACCTAATGCTATTCAATGCTGGATGGAATTTTAACAACCAATCGTCCTTTCTGCTATCAAAACCATTTCTTCATTAAACGTCACATAGAGTTGTGTACGCTCGTTTCTTTGTTCTGTTGTTTATACATGGAAACGCGTACAAAAAACGTTCAAAACACAAAATCCCGGACCTCAAATATTATCGGTTCCGGCTTTGAAATCACGTCTCATCTGTGCCCTTATCGCATTTCGGTGATATCAACTTTTAACTCACGGCGCTTTACGAGAAATCTTAAACTTGTGTGATTGCGATATGCTGTGGCGATATCGTATCACAAAACAAATAACATAACTATGGGCAACGGAACGTAAAGTTAAAATGTTGCGATTTGCGATGTGACATGGCACGATCGCATCACATGTCAAATAACATATGTTGCAGGTGGTTTGGTGGAAAGCATAAAGGATTGTGATTGCGATGTGCAATGCGATTTCGCATCGCAACATCGCGCGCTTTGTTGCAGGGGCTTAACAGGTAAGGGATAAACATTGCGATGTGTGGTATTGTGGGAAACAAACATTGACAAGTGCCGTAATGAAAAAACAAAGGAAATAGGAGGAAAATAAAGGTTTTCATGGTTTGGTTTATGCGGTAAGTTTTAAGGTGGGTCCCGCCAGATATCACATCGGCGGAAACATAAGATATGGCGAAAGGCTTAAAGGGTAAGGCTTGAAACTTGTGGTTGTGGATATTAAAGGTAAGTCAAAGGCAGTGGGTAAAGAAATAATGCAGAGTTATGGCCTGGTACTCTGCTTCTGGATTTTGTGTGGATTGCATGAAAAACGCCTGCGGATTGAAAATCCTACTGCTTGTCCTTCCCTGCTACAAAATTGATTGAAGTGTGGGCTACTGCCACTGCTTATTCATGGTGGGGGTTGGGAGTATAATTCCAACACTCCCCCTTAATCACAACTGTTGCCATCATTCATTCCCAGACACTGTTTGAGATAAAAAAAAAATCTCTGTCCGAATGGCTTTGTGAGGATATCAGCAAACAATTCCTCTGTCCTGCAATGCTGCAAAACAATCTCACCATTGTTAACCAATTCTCTTATAAAATGATATTTGGCATCTATGTGCTTTTTTCTCTTATGGAAAAAAGAATTCTTTGATAATGCAATTTCTGAGCTATTATCACAATAAATTGTGGTTCCTTTGTCTTGCTCATGACACAAATCTCTCAGCATCCTTCTCATCCATACTACTTGACTTCTTGTTATTGTTGTTGCCACATATTCAACTTATGTTGTTGATAATGCAACTATTGGTTGCTTCTAGGAAGCCCATGAAATGGATCCCAATCCAAAATGAAATACATACCCATATGTGCTCTTTCTATCATCTACACTTCCAGCCCAACCATTGTCCGTGTAACCAATCAATTTAAAATTATCAGTTGAGGAGTATAAAACACCATACTCCTTTGTTTCATTCACATATCTCAATATTCTCTTGGCTGCTTGCCAATGTGTCTCCTTTGGTGTCTCCATGAATCTAGAAATTTAATTTACATCATACATAATATTAGGCCTAGTTGCAGTCAAATACATTAGAATTCCAACTATGTTGTTGTACAATGTTGGATCAACATTCTTGTTGCAATCTTCTTTGCTTAATTTTAACCCCATGACAGTTGGAGTTGCTGATGCTTTGTTGTTCTTTATGTTAAACGTATTTAAAACTTCTGCAACATATTTTTCTTGGGAAATAAAAATTCCCTTTTCATTTTTCTTTACTTCTATTCCCAAAAAATATCTCAATAAACCCAAGTTAGTCATTTCAAATTCACCCTTCATGACTGCTTTAAAATCAACAATGAGAGAAACTTCATTGCTTGTGAAAATTAAATCTTCTATATATAAAACAACAATAAGGATTTTACCTTAATTTTGTGTTATGTAGAGTGTGGGTTCACCATCACACTTGTCAAAGCCATTATCCATCAGGTAATTATTAATCCTGCTGTATCATGCTCTTGGTGCTTGCTTCAGCCCATAAAGAGCTTTCTTCAACTTACATACTTTGTGCTCTTGGCCTTTTATATCATAGCCAAGAGGTTGTTCAACATATACCTCCTCTTTCAACACTCTATTCAAGAACGCTGACTTTACATCCATTTGATAGACTTTCCACTTTTGTTGTGCTGCTATGCACAACACTGTCCTCACTGTCTCCATCCTTGCAACTGGTGCAAAGGTTTCTTCATAATCTCTTCCTTGTTGCTGCTTGTAGCCTTTGACAACAAGTCTTGTTTTGTGCCTTTCTATCTTGCCTTCAATATTTCTCTTGGCCTTATAGACCCATTTTACTCCAATGACTTCTTTACCTTGTGGGAGGTCCACTAACTCCCATGTGTCATTCTTTTCTGTTGCTCCAATCTCTGCATTCATTGCTTCAATCCAGTTTTCTTCTTTTACTGCATCTTCAAAATGGACTGGGTCATCAACATGGAAAAACAAAGCAAATAAAGAATTTAGACCAGTATTATTATTTACTTCTTCTTGCTCATAAATTTCACTCAAATTTTTGAATCTTGGTCTTCTTGGTGTGCTTGGAGTTCCACTTGAACTTGAGGGAGTTTTTGATCCATGTGGTGTGCTTGGAGAAGCACTTCCTTGGTTCTGCACTACTATTCTGTTGCTTTCTTGTGGTGTGCTATGTTGAGCTTGTGTAAGTGGAGGAGGAGCCACCGTTGAGGGAATATTTTCTACAATCAATTCCTCTTTATCTTCATGTGAAATACATGTCTTCACATTTACAGTTTTCTCTAAACTTCCATCCCAAGCTTCTTCTTCAATGAATTGAATATATCTGCTGATTATTACCTTCTTGGTTGATGGATTATAGAGCTTGTAGGCCTTGGATTCATCATTGTATCCAAAAAATATACACTTCTCCCCCTTGCTATCCAACTTCTTTCTTAACTGATTTGGGACATGTGCATATGCCACACATCCAAATACTCTCATGTGAATGACAAATTTCTTTTTTCCACTCCATGTTACTTCCGGAACTTTGTTCATAACAGCTTTGGTTGGACATCTATTTAAAATATGAGCTGCACAATTTACAACTTCTGCCCAATACTCATTTGTCAAATGCTTTGCCTTCAACATACTTCTGACCATTTACATGATGATCCTATTCTTTCTTTCTGCAACACCATTTTGCTATGGTGTATACCTAGTGGTAAATTGCTTGTGTATGCCGTGCTCCCTCCAGAAATGTAGGAAGTCTTTAGAGATATACTCTCCACCCCTATTAGTTCTCAACACTTTTAAGTAGAGCCCAATTTGCTTCTCAACAAGAGCTTTGAAGTGGTAGAACTGTTCAAACACTTCACTTTTCTGTTTTGAGAAATAAACCCATGTCTTTCTTGTGTAATCATCTATAAATGTCAAGACATAATGATTGCCAGTTAATGATGGCGCTTGCATTGGTCCACACAAATTTGAGTGGACAATCTCTAAGGGTGCCTTTTCCCTTATACTCTTTCCTGTTGGAAAGGGTTCTATGTGTTGTTTGCCCAAGATGCAGCCTTTACATAGGCTGTATGGTTTCTTTATGACTGGTAATCCTCTTATCATTCCTTTTCTATGCAACATGTTCAAACCTCCAAAATTGATATGTCCAAATATCAAATGCCATAACTAGTTTTCATCTTTCACTTCTTCTTGAAAGATGTCTTGTGTGGCTGCTACTACAACACCTCCTTCCTTCAAGTCTATTATGATCTTGAGAGGGAACATCCTATTGCTTGTCATATACAATTCTGAAATGACCCTTTTACTTGGAGGTATGTCCATGATGGTACACACATCATTCTTAAAAAACACATTGTATCCCTTATTCACGAGCTGTCCAATGCTTAGAAAGTTACATTTCAGGCCAGGTACACAATAGACATCTGGCACAAACTTCTTCTCTCACTTCTTTGTCAGTATTTATATTCTTCCTTTCCCCATGATAGAGACCTTGCTATCAGTCCCCATTGTTACTTTAGATTTCACATTCTCATCTAGATTGGCAAACATTGCTATGTTTCCAGTCATATGGTTACTACATCCTGAATCTAAGAACCATACATCTTCTTGTCTTTCTTGTGCTACATTACAAGTTAAAAGCACATTTCCTTGGTTCTGATTTTCTCTTGTAAAATTTACACTAGGTCTATTACCCATATCATTTTGTTTCTTTCTACATTCCTTGGCATAATGCCCATACTTTTTACAATAATGACATTGGACTTGAGATTTATCATACCTTTTTCCTTGTGCTTGATTTTGGCCTGAGCCTTCACTTTTATTCTGATTGATGCCCCTTCCACTTGTGCTTGTAGGGCTGCTTCTTCCACCTCTGTGTGGGCTTCTTCCTCTTCCTTGGTAGTTTGATCTTCCTCGACCTCTACCTCGACCAAAAGAAATTTGTGCCTTGAATGCATGCTCCAATGAGGAGTTCGTTGTTCTTTTCAGTCTATGTTCATGAGGCATCAGTCATGCACAAATCTCATCCACTAAAAGTTGTGAGATATCCTTTGTCTCTTCTATTGCCATTACTATGGCATCAAATCTTGATGGAATACTTCTTAAGATTTTCTCCACTATTCTCCTTTCCTCAAGTGTCTCTCCATGATACCTTATCTGGGTAACCAAACCAATCACATGTGTGAATAATGAGTCTATGTTATCAGACTCTTTCATATAGAGAGTTTCAAAATCTCTCCTCAGCATTTGTAATTTTGCTATCTTAACCTTCTCCAAGCCTTGATAGGTTGTCCTGAGAATATCCCATGCCTCCTTGGACTTTTTTGTTGCTGAAAATCTTGGGAAAATACTCTCATGTACTGCTTGGAAGATATAGAAGAGGGCTTTGGAGTCCTTCTTCCTATTATCTTTCAACAAGTCTCTTTATGCTTGTGTCAAAGCATTAAACACTACTGCATATGCTAGTTCTAGAAAACCATTTTCCACCAGCTCCCATATATCTTGTGACGAAAATAGGGCCCTCATTGTAATGGACAAATAATCATAATTTTTACCATTGAACTGTGGTAATTATGGATTTTTCAGACTTGTGCCTGATGCTTCCATTCTGATTGTGTAAAAATAGAAGCCTTCTCACTACTAGAGAAATCCGCTACTTAAACCAATCTTACAACTTGTTCAGTAAAGAGAGCTTGTTCTTTTACTAAAAGCCTAGACCTGCTCCGATACCATGTTGGAATTTTGAATACAACAAACAGAGGAAATGTGTTTCCCCCCAAAACATAGAGAATGCACAATACTGCGGAAATAAACAATCCACAAACAGACAGAGTTAAAAAAGCAAGAGAGGAACCAAATTTCAATTTCTATTCCTTCACAGTAAAAACAAATGAAATTACATTTCTTATACAAAATTTGGCCGGGCCTGTAAAATCTAATGTTATTCAATGCTGGATGGACATTTAACAACCAATCGTCCTTTCTGTTATCAAAACCATTTCTTCATTAAATGACGCACATATTCATGTATGCTCATTTCTTCCTTCTACTGTTTATACACGCGTACAAAACACGTTCAAAACACAAAAGCCCGAACTTGAAATATTATCGGTTCCGGCTTTGAAATCACGTCGCATCCGCACCCTTATCGCATTAACTTTTAACTTGTTGTGCTTTACGAGAAAACTTAAACTTTTGTGATTGCGATATGCGATGGCGATATCACATCTCAGAGTAAATAACATAATTGCGGGTAGTGGAAGGTAAAGTTAAAATGTTGTGATTTGTGATGTGATGTGGCACAATCACATTGCATGTCGAATAACATATGTTCCGGGTGGTTTGGCGGAAAGTGTAAAGGATTGTGATTGTGATGTGCGATGCAATATCGCATCGCAGCATCATGAGCTTTGTTGTGGGGGCTTAACGAGTAAGGGATAAAAATTGCGAAGTGCAGTATTGTAGGCGATAAACATTGGTAAGTGCGGTAATGAAAAATCAAAGGAAATAGGCAGAAAACAAAGGTTTTCACGGTTTGGTTTATGTGGTAAGGTTTAAGGTGGGTCCCGCCAGATATTGCATTGACAGAAACATAAGATATGGCGAAAGGCTTAAAGGGTAAGGCTTGAAACTTGTGATGGCGGATATGTGGGAAAAGACAAGTTAAAGGCAGTGGGTAAAGAAATAATGTAGAGTTATGGCCGCGGTACTCTGCTTCTGGATTTTGCGTGGATTGCGTGAAAAAAGCCCGCGGATTGAAAATCCTGCTGATTATTCTTCCCTGCTACAAAATTGATTGAAGTGTGGGCTGCTGCCACTACTTATTCATGGCGATGGTTGGGAGTATAATTCCAACAAGGAGTTGTATTTGTCTTGGAATCCAAAGGTTTTTTTTCTTGTTTTTTTGGGTTTATATTTCATTATAGTTGAAAACACTATATAGCAATTTATGTTTATGTTTGTTTTGCAGGGAACTGGTTACACACGGGTTACTGTTTGACTACATCCATAGTATAAGCACCGGCCCTGCTGAGTCTGCCATTTTCATTTGCAGCGTTAGGATGTTTTGCTGGGGGTTTTTTGTCTCATAGTTGGAGCCACTGTCACATTATATTCATGCAATCTCATATCCATTGTGTTGGAGCGGATGGAATTGGAAGGTAATCACCACCTCCATTTCAGAGACATGGCCAGAGACAGTCTAGGTATATCATTTATTGATCAACATGGCCCTTTTCGAATTTGTTAGAACTCTGGAAAGGAATTTTCATCTACTAAATAGAACATGTGTTTTTCTTTGGAATAGGACCTAGATGGTATTGTTTAACAGTGGCGCCGATTCAATTCCCATTTTTCTTGGTTGCTGTCATTTTCTCCATTCTGGCTGGGGGTCAGAGCTTGAAGGTTTTTCCCTTGATCCTTCCTTGAAGGTAGTAACTGTGGGTACCATTTCCACTGCTGCTACAAGAAACATGATAAGATATATGATCCTGTGGTTATGTGGCAGTTATGGTGGATTTACGCACACATTATGGGTATCAAATCAGTAAGCATATCAAAGAGATTTTTTTGAATTAGGACCAAATGAATCTGTAATATTAACGAACTTACTGCTAACCATTTTGCATATGTTTGTGAGTGTTTGCAGTTCATCTACTTGATTTATCATCCAAATGGACATATGAAGCTGTATGAATTCATCATCATATTCGGGATTGGCATGTTATTCTTGTCCCAGATGCCATATTTCTATTACCTTAGCCACACAAACTTGCTTTCCTTGATCTTGTGCTTGCTATACAACTTATGCACGGTGGGTGGATCTATTCATGCAGGTTTGTTGTCAATGACTCGTTTGCAAATAAAATAGTAAGTGAGAGCCATATGTTAAATACAGGTTTGTGATGAAATAATTCCATATAAATTGGTTTTTTCTATTATCCACAGGACATTCAAAACTGGATGAAAAAAAGGATTATTCTTTCAATGGAAGCACGACCAGCTGTGAAAGATTAAAACAGAGGACTCTTCCTCGTATTAAGTGGCGGAGATTAAATGAGGTTTGACTTGCACAACTAAAATGGAACTAAAAACTCAAGCAAATTTAGGCACGGTGATTGCAAACATGAACATATAGCAACAAACTATATTTTATATTATGATTTCAAAACGCAAACAAGAGTTTAATTTATTTTTATTGAGATTTACATTTCACTAGAAGTTGGGGAGTAACTCATTGTAAAACCCCTTAAGAAATTGTTTTTAGGAGCCCATCACAAATTGATCCACAAATTTCTCTTCTTGACATCTCAGCCTTACATCTACCACAATGCAAAAGACTTCTACCTACTTGTTTTTATCAAAACATACATTTATAATACATTAATCCATGACAGAGTCGAAATATTAAAACACACGATGATTGTACCATTTTTTATTTCTTTAATGTTTGGAGTACATATATTAGTTGTGAAATTAATGTCTGGCCATACATTTTTACCAACTTTGCATTAAATGGTCATTTGACTTTAATTATTTGATGTGTTGCAGAATGGGGAATTTGTATTCATGCTCAGAACTTCATTTAATCCATGTCCTTCAACTTGCAAACAAAATTTGCAACCTGCCAAAAAATCTACTACTTATTTGATTTATATGTGTATCACAAGTATGGTTATTGTCAATATATTTAACACTAACAAGGTCGTTGTGATTAATTTTCAAACACTACCCTTTAATCACAACTGTGGTCATTGACAATTCCCAAAGAATCTATAAGATAAACAAAATTCTCACGTCTCAATGGCTTTGTGAAGATGTTTGCAAATTGTTCTTGTGATCTGCAATGTTGTAACACAATTTCACCTTTGTTAACCAGTTCACTTATAAAATGATATGTAGTGTCAATGTGTTTGTTCCTCTCGTGAAAAATAGAATTCTTTGATAGTGCAATTGTGGAATTGTTGTGGCAGAAAATAGTTGTTGTTCCCTCTTGTTCATGGCAACACTATTCTCATCCAAACTGCTTGACATGATGTTGTTGCTGGGATGACATATTCAACTTATGTTGTTGACAATTTGTAGGAGCGTACAAAATACCATACTCCCAACCAACCTAAAATCATTTGTAGCAGTGTACAAAATTCCACTCCTTTGTCCCATTGACATACCTTATAATCCTTTTGGCTTCTTTCCAATGTGTCTCATTGGGTGTCTACATGAACCTTGACACCAAACTCACTACATACATTATATGAGGGCCTATTTGAGTTCAAATACATTCAGTTGTTTACCGTAGTTTTGTATAATGTCTGATTGACATTGTTGCTACAATATTCTTTGTTGAATTTCAACCCATGTGGGCTTGTTGTTCTGCATATTAAATCTCTCCAAATGTCTCCAAAATGTTTGCTACATACTTTTCTTGGGAAATAAAAATACCATTTTCTGTTTGTTTCACTTCTATGCCCAAAAAATATATTAACAATCACAAATGATTCATTTCAAACTCAAAGTCAATATATTAAAACACAAGATGGAAGATTGTACAAAAATGTTTTTCTATGTTGTTGAGTACATATATTAGTTGCTGAATTAATTTCTGACCATAGGTTTTTACCAACTTTGCATAAAATGGTCATTTGATTCTAATTATCAAATGTGTTTTGCTGAATTGGGAATTTGTACTCTTGCACAGAAATTCATTTAATCCTGCAAACAAAATCCCCAACCTACCAATAAAATCTACTTGGTTGATTTATAAGTATATCACAGATATGGTTGATTTACAAGTATATCACAGATATCCATCAGTCTAGTTTACAGGTAACCAATCTGCATCTGCCTTCTTAATTTGTATCTTGAGTTTAATTGGAAGACAGTGTAACATCTGTGTGGGTGCATCCCACATCTATATTATATAAAATCATTTTTATTCCACTAATGGGAAATTTCGGCACTTCATTATAACTATAATGAATAATTATGAATAAATGTATATAACTCCGAATGCTTGGCACTTGTTGGAATTTCTGATTATTCCAGAACACATACAGAGGTAATAAAAATTCTCCTCCTAACATAGAGAAAATTTTAGAATTTTCACTTGCTGGACAGAGATTCACAAATTGTAACTATTTCATTAAAATGAAAAACTTTTACAAAAAATGGTGTTCTTCCACTATCAGAGGGATTTACAAAATATGTATGGAACTGCTACAATACACAGTGTCCAAAACTTTCTTCTCTATCTCTCACAGAAAGAAAATGCACATACAGTGCTTACAACCTTCACCATGTTTTCTTTTTGCCTTCGGGCTCACATAGTCTCTGTGTTTTTTCAATACTCTGTCTTTTGTGTTTGCACTACACATTATAATAAGCCTTTGGGCTTTTCATTTTATATGGCGAGGGGTAAAAAAAACACAAAACAAAACTATTGACTTATATATATATTATTAAATTTTGGAAAGTTTATAATATATATGCCGAGCATATTCCCATCGCATCGGCGCTTTCAAATGAAACACAACAAAAATAGGTCGAAGACCTCTCCTCCAATGCGAAGTCAATAAAAAGCATTAACTTTGGTATGGTGGACCCGCCGGACTTCAAACAAATAAAACCAAATTGCAATGGAAATTCGCGTCACAAATCCTTGTGACATCAGCTCTCCCAAACTCCACGTGAATGAAATCTGATTGGCTAGCGTTGGGCCCCATCGGATTTCAAAAATTTTATGAACCAAAATGCATTGAAAATTCGTGTAACAAATTTGGTTTGTGACGTCATCTTAAATTGTTACGCGAAAAAAATCAAATGCAGTTTATAAATCTGTTTCGAGTCCGGATGGAGGTTGGGCTGACTCGACTCCATTTCTGCACGATAAAGCATGATTGGTCCAAGTTGCTGGTGTGCTGGAAGTGGCGTCCACTTCCAATGTGGCCCTATTCAAACTTTAAACATTGACGCGTACAACAAAACTCTGGTTGTCGTGTTAACAAAAAACGGTCAACCCTGTTAGGATTGTAAGGGCTTTAAAGCCCGAAACAACAATTCATCAAAATAGAAAGTATGTGGTACCGTGGTTAAACCACAAAATCAAAGTAGAAAGCGGTTGTTGCACAACAGTAAATTGCTTCTACACAACCTCTGTTGCAGATGTATATTCCTGCAATTGAAATTAACATTTCAACACTCCCCCTTAAGTTCAACTGCTGGGTTATCTGTCATACCCATGCACTTCCTCAAATATTCAAAACTTTTATGCCCCAATGGCTTTGTCAGTATATCAGCGAACTGCTCCTGAGTTTTGCAATGTATCAAAATTATTTCTCCATTGTTCACTAGCTCCTTGATGTAGTGAAACTTGGCATCTATGTGTTTTGTTCTTTTCTGAAACACGAAATTCTTTGACAATGCTATAGCTGAGATATTGTCACAATAAATCACTGTGCCTTTTATATGTTCTTAACATAAAATTCTCAACATTCTTCTCATCCATACTGCTTGACATGTTGCTGCTGTAGTTGCCACATACTCTGTCTCTGCTGTAGACAATGCTACAATAGGCTGTTTTTTAGAAGCCCATGAAATAACTCCTAAACCCATATGAAAAACATAACTAGATGTACTTTTCCGGTCATCAATACTTCCAACCCAATCACTGTCAGTATATCCAATTAACTCAGAATTTTCTGAAGTAGTATACAAAATACCATACCTCTTAGTTCTTTTCACATACCTCGGAATTCTTTTTACTGCTTTCCAATGTGCTTCCTTTGGCCTTTCCATAAATCTGGAAATCAAACTAACAGCGTGCATAATATCAGGCCTAGTTGCAGTCAAATACATTAGGCTGCCAACTATGCTCTTGTACAAACTAGGATCAAAATCCTTGCTGCTATCCTCTTTGCTGAATTTCAATCCCATTACTGTGGGAGCAATTGCTGCCTTGCAATCCTGCATGTTAAATCTTTCCAAAAATTCATTCACATATTTAGTTTGAGAGATAAAAAATTATTTTCATTTTGCTCTACTTCTATTCCTAAGAAGTATTTCAGCAATCCCATATCAGTCATCTCAAATTCATCTTTCATGACTGTTTTAAAATTTTCAATGAGGTAATCATCATTACCTGTAAAAATCACATCATCAACATATAAAACAACAATCAACATCTTACCATATTTTTCCGTTTTGTACAATGTGGGTTCTCCTTCACATTTTTCAAACCCATTTTCTAGTAGATATGAATCTATCCTACTATACCATGCTCTTGGTGCTTGTTTCAGCCCATAAAGAGCTTTCTTCAATCTGCGAACTTTGTGTTCTTGGACCATTTTCTCATAGCCTAGAGGTTGTTCAACATAAACCTCTTCCATCAATACTCCATTTAGGAATGCTGATTTCACA
This sequence comes from Pinus albicaulis, assembly GCA_034641835.2. Lineage (NCBI taxonomy): Eukaryota > Viridiplantae > Streptophyta > Pinopsida > Pinales > Pinaceae > Pinus > Pinus albicaulis. Next base: position 585,244,143 of record CM076582.1, on the reverse strand, counting down.
TCCATTTGGTAAACTTTCCACTTGTTTTGTGCTGGTATGGACAGCACTGCTCTCACTGTTTCCATTCTTGCAACCGGTGCAAAATTTTCTTCATAATCTCTTCCATGTTGCTGCATGTATCATTTGACAACAAGTCTAGCCTTGTGCCTTTCAATCTTACCTTCAGCATTGCTTTTGGTTTTATAAACCCATTTTACTCCAATGACTTCCTTATCTTTTGGGAGTTCAACCAAATCCCATGTTTTATTTTTCTCTATTGCATTCATTTCTTCATCCATAACATCTATCCATTTTTTATCTTTTATAGCTTCCTCAAAATGAATAGGATCATCTACATGACAATATAAAGCAAATAAAGAGTTCATCCCTTCATTTGTTGCCTCTTGCTCATAAATGTCACTTAAATTTCTGAATCTGGTTCCTCTTTCATTTGGTGTACATGTGCTTGAAGAAGCACTCAAATCGGTTCCTTGTGGTGTGCTTGGAGAAGCACTCTCATTTCTTCTCAAGGGTGTCCTTATTACAAATTGTGGTGTCCCTTGTTGTCCTTGTGTTGGTGGAGGTAGTGGTGCTAATGATGGATGTATTTCAGCCATCTCATCCTCATTTTCATCATGAGACAAACAACTCTTTACAATGACTGTTTTCTCAATGCTTCCATCCCAAGCTTCTTCCTGAATGAACTGAACATCTCTGCTCACAATAAATTTCTTGGTGGATGGGTTATACAACCTATAAGCTTTGGATTCCTCACTGTATCCAATAAAAATACACTTCTCCCCCTTGCTGTCCAACTTCTTTCTTAGCTGATCTGGAATGTGTGCATAAGCCACACAACCAAAAACTTTCATGTGGGTGACACCTTGTTTTATCCCACTCCATGCTTCTTCAGGAACTCTGTTCACCACTGCTTTGGTTGGGCATCTATTCAAGATGTATGCTGCACAATGTATAGCTTCAGCCCAATATTAATTTGGAAAATGTTTTTCCTTCAGCATACTCCTTACCATATCTATGATTGTTCTATTTTTCCTTTCAGCAACTCCATTTTTCTGCGGTGTATACCTTGCTGTAAATTGCTTGTGTATGCCATTTTCTCTGCAAAAACGCAGAAATTCTTTAGAGATATACTCACCTCCTCTATCAGTCCTTAAAAAATTTATGTGCTGCCCACTTTGGTTCTCAACAAGTGCCTTAAAGTGGCAGGATTTTTCAAACACTTCACTTTTATATTTCAAGAAATAAACCCAAGTTTTCCTTGTGAAATCATCAATAAAAATCAGCATATAATGGCTGCTTGCTAGTGATGGTGTTTGCATTGGTCCACACAAATCTGAATGGACAATTTCTAAGGGTGCCTTTGCCCTTATGCTTTTTCCTGATGGAAGACTTTCTCTGTGTTGTTTACCCAAGATACAACCTTCACATAGGTTGTCCGGTTTCTCAATCAATGGTAATCCTCTTACCATTCCTTTCCTATGTAACAAATTAAGACCTCCAAAGTTGAGATGTCCAAATCTCAAATGCCATAACCAGTTTTCATCCTTTGCTTCTCTTTGAAATGTCTCTTGTGTTACTGCTGCCATTTCTTCTCCTTTCTTCAAATCTGTGCTCATTTTGAGAGGGAAAATTCTGTTCCTTGACATCCTTACTTCAGAAATACATTGTTTTCTTGGTGGTTTATCCATGATGGTGCATAGATCATCTTCAAAGAAAACATTGTAGCCCTTTTGAATGAGCTGCCCAATGCTTAACAAATTACATTTCATACCTGGTACATAATATACATCAAATATGCTCTTATTTTCTCCTTTCTTTGTCAAGACATTTACTATGCCTTTTCCTGCGATAGAAACCTTACTGTTTGTCCCCAATGTGACTTGAGACTTCACATTTTCATCTAACGTAGAAAACATAGCAATGTTTCCAGTCATATGGTTGCTACATCCTGAATCTAGAAACCATAAATCTACATTCTTTTCCTCAGCCATATTACATGCTAAAAACAATTTATCTTGGCTGATATTTTCTCTAGTAAAATTGGCACTGGGTCTATTACCCATTTCATTATGCTTCTTCCTACATTCATTGGCATAATGGCCACATTTCTTACAGTAATGACATTGGACTTGGGATTTATCATACCTTTGTCCATGTGCTTGATTTTTTCCACCTTGTTGGCTGCTTCCTTGGCCTTGGTTTTGATTTTGATTGCTGCCCCTTCCTTGAGTATTTGCAGGTTTGTTTCTTCCTCCTTTATTTTGGATTCTGCCTCTACCTTTTCCTCTGTATTTTTCTTTGCCTTGACCTCTTCCTCTTCCAAAGGACATTTGGGTCTTGAAGGCATGCTCCAAAGATAAGTTTTCATTTCTACCCAATCTTTGTTCATGTGTCATCAGTGATGCATGAAGCTCATCAACTGAAAAATTTGAGAGATCTTTTGTCTCTTCAATGGTTGTGACTATCACATCAAATCTTGAAGGTAAGCTCCTCAAAACTTTCTCCACTATCCTTCTTTCTTCAAGCATTTCTCCATGAGATCTTATCTGTGTGACCATCCCAATCGCATGTGTGAAGAATGAGTCTATGTTATCAGACTCTTTCATGTAGAGAGTTTCAAAATCTCTCCTCAGCAATTGTAGCTTTGTTGTCTTCACCTTCTCCATACCTTGATAGGTTGTTTGGAACTTGGATCACTTAGCTACTGCTATCCTTGGAAACACACTCTCATGTACTGCTTGATAGAGATAGAAGAGGGCTTTTGAGTCCTTCTTCCTATTTCTCTTCAAAAAATCCTTCTCTGCCTGTGTGAAGGCATTAAAGACATTTTCATCTGCTAGTTCTTCAAAACCATCTTCAACAAGCTCCCATAAGTCTTGAGAGGCAAACAGGGCTCTCATGGTGATTGCCCAATAATCATAGTTCTTCCCATTGAACTGTGAGAGCTGAGTATTTCCAATACTCATGCTTGTGTTGGCTCCAGACATTGCTAGCACACTGAACTATGCTATAAGTCTTGACTGTGATTTTTAAATAAACTAACTGTCTTCAAACAGTAACACAAACTCTGTTTTGAGAAATACCTTGGATTTTAGCTGAGCCTTCACATTGTTGGGGAAACTATTGCAACAAAAAATCCTTCCTTCAGCTTCTTTGACACCTTCAAAGAGCCTGGACTAGCTCCGATACCATGTTGGAATTTCTGATTATTCCATAACACATACAGAGGGAATAAAAATTCTTCTCCAAACACAGAGAACAATTTAGAATTTTTACTTGTTGGATAGAGATTCATAAACTGTAACTATTTCATTAAAATGAAAAACTTTTACAAAAATGGTTTTCTTCCTCTATCAGAGAGATTTACAAAATATGTATGGAACTGCTACAATACACAGTGTCCAAAACTTTCTTCTCTGTCTCTCACAGAAAGAAAATGCACATACAGTGCTTACAACCTTCACTGTGTTTTATTTTTGCCTTCGGGCTCACACAGTCTCTGCGTTTTTTCAATACTTTGTCTTTTGTGTTTGCACTACACATTATAATAAGCCTTTGGGCTTTTCATTTTATATGGCGCGGGGTAAAAAAAACATAAAACAGAACTATTGACTTATATATATATTATAAACTTTTGGAAAGTTTATAATATATATGCCGAGCATATTCCCATCGCATCGGCGCTTTCAAATGAAACAAAACAAAAACAGGTCGAAGACCTTTCCTCCGATGCGAAGTCATTACAAAGAATTAACTTTGGTATGCTGGACCCTCCGGACTTCAAACAAATAAAACCAAATTGCAATGGAAATTCGCGTCACAAATCCTTGTGACGTCAGCTCTCCCAAACTCCGCGCGAACGAAATCTGATTGGCTAGCGCTGGGCTCCATCGGATTTCAAAACTTTTATGAACCAAAATGCATTAAAAATTCGCGTAACAAATTTGGTTTGTGACGTCATCGCAAACTGTTACGCGAAAAAAATCAAATGCAATTTATAAATCTGTTTCGAGTTCGGATGGAGGTTGGGCTGACTCGACTCCATTTCTGCGCGATAAAGCGCGATTGGTCCACGTTGTTGGTGTGCTGGAAATGGGGTCCACTTCCAACATGGCCCTATTCAAACTTTAAACATTGGCGTGTACAACAAAACTCTGGTTGCTGTGTTAACAAAAAACGGTCAACCCTGTTAGGACTGTAAGGGCTTTAAAGCCAGAAACAACAATTCATCAAAATAGAAAGTGTGTGGTACCATGGTTAAACCACGAAATCAAAGTAGAAAGCGACTTTTGCAGAGCAGTAAATTGCTTCTGCACAACCTCTGCTGCAGATGTACATTCCTGCAGTTGAAATTAACATTTCAACATCACTGATTCCATAGGCATGTAATGTTTTGTAGGCAACGCTATCCCCTCCTGTTTCTGGTAAAATGTTCAAAGGTTTGTGCATATGCTACAAAGTGGTGATACCAACGTTTTTCTCGGTGGCAGTATCAAGCTACTGGCCATTTGGCAACCGGTCAGCTAGAAACATATTCAACAAGCTTTGATATCGTCTCTAAATATTGTCTTGTGACCTGGTTCTAGTTATTGTAAGTCTTCAATTTCACTTTTTATAAAAGAAGTGTAGTTTGAGAATGTGTACAGTGAAAACAAAAATCAAAATAAAAAAGAAATTTAATCCATTAAATCATATACACTAAAAATATATATATTTTCATAATAATGTCAAATTTAGATCATCATTAAGTCTGTAGTCCGTATTTCAAAATAAACCATCAATATGCATAAATATATTCCAAATAAACTCTCTGCATAAATATATCACACGCTATGGTTGAGAAATTTGGATTTTCTCATTTCAAAAACAAGAGACAGAATCTTCTTAATATAAAAAAAGAACTTATAACGTGAAGTTTATGGTCTAGCTGGCTTTTAAGCGGACAAAGTCTCTGCGCGGATTCATTCGGAGGGATAAAATAATTTAATAATGCTAGTTATAAATAGAAAAGAATAAAAAATGTTTTTTTAACGAAAATAACAATCTAAACGTTGAAAAAAAAATGGTAAGAAACGAATAAAAAATGATTAATTTTGAAAAAAAAAAAAGGTAAGAAAAGAATATGGAAATTATTGTTCTGAAGAAAAAAAGAAAAAAATCAATAATAATTTAGTCAAACAATATCGCAGAAAAGAAAAATTAATTTTTTTTTTAATATAGTGATGTTAGTTAAATTGATTTTCCATATGATAAAAACAAGGCAGATTAGAAAAAATGAAGTTATATAAAAAATATTAATTAGAGCTAAGTGGAAGGATAAACACAAAAATGAAGGATAAGAGAAAATATTTTAATACTCAAATAAGGGGGTAACAATAAAATGAGTGATAATTAATAAAAATAAGGATTTAGGAGAATGGTGGAAAATATTTTTCTTTTTTTTGTGTAACCCACAGGAAACTTTGTGGGGTTGCCAATTGACTTTATGGGGTTGTCAATTGTCTTCCTCTCAACTATTTGAGCTTGGATCTTTAGAGTTACAACAATTTTATATTTCTAGGATAACCAATTGAGCAGCCCCTGGACGGTGGAAAATGATTTTAATAAAGACACAGAGAAGATATTTTAATACTCAAAACATGGGAGAAAAATAGAATTATTGATAATAATCAATAAAAATAAAGATTTAGGAGAATGGTGTAAAGTAATTTTAATAAAGATGAAGATTATAATAAGAAAAAGATAAAGGGGAAATATAGAAAACTTTGAGAAACTTAGATATGATGAAGAAGAGAAAAAGGAAAATAAAGATTAAAAATAACAAAAAGGATGAATAAAAAGAGGAAGACACCATAGGAAGGAAACATATAAGATTTAGTGGTTAAGATAATGGATGACACCTTTTTTTGATTGGCTAAATTTTTAGTCATTTTCTTGATTGAAATTATCATGGTGTTTCTTGATTTTCAAAACTTCCTAAATGATGACTTGATTAAAATAAGGAGCTAATGCTAAGGATTTAGTTTAATTAAAACAAAGGATATGTTTAGAATTAAAAGCCTACTAGCCAATTTTGAGATGTAAAAGTGGGAAGTATTTAAGATGTGTTCTTTGAGACAAGCTTTCAATGAAAGCCCAATTTTACCATTGTACATCTAACCACAACAACAAGGTATTTGGTTAACCCCTAAACCTAACATGAGTCAAATTTATCTTTGGTTGCCAAAATAAATGTTGAAGAATTTTATAGGGTTTAAAAATGGTCTCCATAGTTTTTTTGGATAAAATTTTAGAAACGGGATTCGTAGTGCCCTAGATGTAGGAAGGGTGACTAAAACACTAGGGGGAGAAGGGGTAGACACTTTGGGTTTAGCATTTTGGAATCTCAAAAAGCTTTATTAATTTGAGAGATGGAGTAATTTATGGTTTTCAAGGTTTAGGTTAAGTGGGATTTTTATTTCCCTAAGTATTGAGGAGCAAAGATTCTGAGTGCTTGGGTGATAAGAATTATCAAGATATCTAACTTTTGACCTAGATGATAATTGAAATTAGTAAGAATGTATCGATCAATGCGGGTTTTCTTTATCTAAAACTATGGTGGGTTGGGGAGACATTAGGAGTGTAACATCCATAGACTCATTCCAACCACATGTTGGGGAAAACTCATATCGTATGACCTATTTTAATTATTTTTTTGACATTTTTTTCCTTTGTTTCACTCATAAAAACACTCCCAACCTCTGGTGATGGCCTATCTTTGTGCCATTTACTGATGTGATTGATGATGGCCTATCTTTGTGTCATCTACTGATGTGACCCGTTTTCCCAAAGAATCCATTCCATTTTTCTATTGTACGAGTGTTATGCATGACTAAATTCACTCTCAAGGAATTTACTCATATACAAACATGTAAATGATTAATTTATTTTTGAAAAAAAAATTATAAATTAATACATGCAACACAAGAAAAATACACAACTAATTATACCACAATTAAGTAAATGTTGAAAGAAGCACTTAGTGGTTGTATACTTTCAATGTTCCTCCAAGCCATAGACCATGTTGTTTATTTTCTCTTAATAGTGGGTAAGCACCAAGATGGAATTTCAAATCCATGGGGCAAAAGCTTTACCCAAATCTAGGTGTGTGTTTAGTACCTTAAATTGGCCAAGGTTCCAAACCCTAATAGCCTCTAACCTACAACTCTGCATTAACCTCCACCTAAGCAGTGCACACCCTTCTCTACAGTTGTGGTCCCTCGGGTTGTGCCACCACCTCCAAGGTGTCTTACTTAGTCAGAAATGGGAATTATTAGATTCTTGTGGCTCCAAGAGTTCCTATTTCCCTTCGAGGTTACCAGGTACCCTTTAGGCCTTCATATAGAACCCTAGAAGCCTCCAACCTTTGGGCTGACATCCCCCATCAGCCAACACCCAAGTGGTGCACACACTTATATGAATTTGTAGTCTCTTTGGAAGTGCCACCACCTCTGAGGCATTCAAATCAGTTAGAAAAGAGATGTTCTCAACACTAGGTCTTAAGGAGTTCCTATTGCCATATGGGGTATCCACACTGAATGCCCCCCTCATAGTACCATCCAATTTTATTTTATGTGCATGCACCCTATAAACCCCCTTAATGGACTTTGGTTATATGCATGTGCTCTTTTTAATTATTATTAAATAATATCAACCACTTTTTATATTCCCATGGAGTGTGGACCCCCATGTTCTTTTCGTCTAATTCAGTCTATAGTTGTAATGTGTTTATTAACATGCATAAGTTAATATATTTACAACATCAATTTTTATAGCCTCAAAGCATATAAAAACATAGACACACATTCAAACTAGCCCCAAAACATATACACACACATGTAGTTATAGTTTGTGACAATGATTGTTAGATTGATTGTTTCATAGAGACAATGTTTGTCACAATGCAACGTTGGATAGATTTTTGTACCACTTCATTGTCACAATATTAAACCCTAATACAAAACTCTACCATTATAAAATCCAATAAAATAAACCCTAAGATTACTATTAAAAACCATAACATTATAAACCCTAAGTTTAATATATTATGCCCAAGGATTATAAAACCTATGATTGTAAACCCTAGGATTAATATTATAAACCCTAGGATTAAATTTTTAATACTAGCCATCCACTATAACTCTCCATGGTCAACCATGGCCATCCATTATGGTTCACTATAGGTCACTTATAGACATACCATGATTCTTCAGGTAAGTATGGTTCACTGTGGTAGTCATGTTGACTATTGCTGACTATGAGGCCCATTGTTTACTATAGTTGACCATGTCAGAAAGATTCAACCATATTTAACATGTATTAATGAATAAATACTATAAACCCTAACATAGTCAACCACATTTATCCATTGGGTTTACAATAATAATCCCTTTGTCTTTTTAATATTAATCTCTTGGGTTTATAATATTAATCCATTGGTTTTATAAAATTAATAATCCATTGGGTTTATAATATCAATTATCTCTTGGGTTTATTAATCTCTTAGGTTTATAATATTAATCCCTTGTGTTTACAATATTAATCTCTTAGGTTTATTTATCCCTTGGTTTTATAATAGTAATACCATGGGTTTATTAATCTCTTGTATTTATAATATTAATCCCTTGAGTTTATGAATATTAATAATAATCCCATGGGTTCCTCGGATCTGGGTGTTCGACAAGACGCAGACACGCTCTCTCATACCAATAGGCAACACTCTCCACCTATAAGATATCTCCCTCCAAGTGGCTTCAATGCGCAATAAATTTCTCACCATATGAGGTTTATCCTCACTCGCCCATTCATCTGCCTCACATGTCAAACCTGTGAGTATAATTATCTACATCATGAACTCTTGAAACTTTATTCCTTTGATAATATTACTCAGGGCCCAATCTCTTAAGCTAGATATTACTCCTTCCATTTCCTATGATTGACCCAAGAATCATTCCACTTCCTATGACCTATGAAATTCCACCATGAACTGGGAAATGGGTCGCGGGCACCACCCTAGCAGAGGGAGAGGTCGAGGGTGCCCCCCACCACCTTCAATGATTCTATGGTAGCTTCTTTTTTCAACTATGGCATACCCACCCATATAAGGCATCAGGTGTTAGCTTACTACTTAGGGGTAAAATGCACAGTTGGTAACTGGAGTAATATCCCTCTCGAGCCTTCCCAGGACCCAAGGCAAACAGTCAAGTTAGCTGCAACATTCACAAAGACAATATATGCATGTTCATACGAGTATTTGATCGACAAAGTGAAATAGAGAAGGATTACCTCGATGTGTAGTGTCGATCTATTGGAGAACTCAATGCAGTGTGGTGGAAGTCTGCCTCACCAGCTCTAAGTCTGAATCCTGCAAGCAAACAATTAACTAGTAATCTTCACAGTGTTATCACAATAAACAATAAAAGACAAATCAAACAAGAAATCATATAAGTCTAAGCCACTTATAACATGTATCTCTAAAAAATAACTCAATAGATGCAATAGCAAGACACCAAGTGGAAAAAATAGAGGCAGTTCTATCATATTAAATGAAGGAATATTACAACCATCAGTTTGGTCAAGCTTCCCTCAGTCCTATGATTCCAAGCTCTCTCTCTTCAATGTCCTAGTGTGACAATGATTAGGAAAATAGTTCTCAATGAACCAAGCCAACCATGAAACCTCACACTAACAAAAGTTTTCTCCTCACACAATCAACCTTTCGAACTTTGACAATGAGCCCTTTCCTCCAATTTATAAGAGTTTGGGAGGGTAAACCTTGCCATTCTTCTCCATTAGTTTGATTAGGGAAAAATACATGATGTTTCAATGATTTTATAGCTTTTTCCCTCTTTGGATGCTTAGTTAGGTTTAGAAATTTCCAATCAGAGGCCTGCACCGCAAGTTGCCAGCTTTTTGGATTGACTCCTTGAGAAAAATCCGGAAATGTCAGCCAGTTACCGTGGAATTTTCCCCTTATTCTTCATAAAACACGGGTAACACTACCCTTTAGGAAAAATAGTGCATTAACCTAAGCACTAATGCTCCCTACAAGAGGCAAGGAAGCGTTATAACTCAACCTAACAATTTATGGGGCGCATTACCATGGAAAAATAGGTCTCTGTCTAGGTCAATTTCTTCCATCCATGTGTCCTTCTCCTTTGAGATGATGAGGAGGTCATTTTTAGTATAACAGATTCCCCCTAAAGTGCGAGATCAGAGACAAAGAAAATGGCTGAAATACTTTATATATGTGTAGTAGAGTGAGAGGAGTTGGAGGACTGAGGGAAACCTGAAACAAACAACATATGTCAAAAATATAAATATTGTCCTGAGTCAGGCATTCCCATGCTCAATAGATGTATCAAAGTGATTTATCCAGGAAGAGATATGACCAGTATGTCCACCGATAAGCACAATGTGGAAGCTTGTGTCATGACAAGATCAATCTAATAATTTGTCTTCGAAAAAAATTCTACGTAAATTGGGAGAGGAAACAAAGATGAATGATGTAAGCCTCTACCTAGGGTCTTGGTCGTTGCTTCTCTAAACTGCATATTTCTACACATGTGAATAAAAGAGTTGTAGTCGAACATGTGATAAATCGTCTGATTACCAGTCAATGATGAAAATTGTTAATAGACGCGAAGATGGCCACCGATAAGGATGATGGTCTTCAAGATGCCCAGTACAATCTAGCGAGTGTGAAAAATGGTGTTCATGTTGAACACTCGTAGAATAATTTGACCGGGAGCCAATGATGAAAACCCCCAATCAAACACAAGGTAACCTGCCACTTAGGTCTGCAAGTTCCAGGGTACTGATATGTTTCTAGATAGTCTTCCTAGATAAGATGTTGAGGTCGATAGGAAGAGATCTATGAAAAGGCAGGCAATAAGGTGTCCTACATCAACTGACATGAAACAGGACAAATATGATTTGTTTTGAATATAGTCTAAAGAAATGGTGCAAACTGACGGCGGGAAAATTATTTTTGGCATATGATGGCTTGGTTGATATAGGAAGCAGTAGATAGCGTGATCTCTTGAACAATAGAAGGCACAACATACAAGGTACTAGGCAGCTTAGACTCACGAACACCAAAGAGTGTTAGGATTCAATGATGTAGGAAAATCAGAATATGAAGGCTAAACTCATAGAATGGTAGAGCTTGGAGAGAAGCTGGTGAAAGGGAGTTTTCTGAGGAGTGCTATGTTCAAGGTGCTGCTACCAAATCATCTTTCAAAGTATAAACAGTGAGTTTTTACTTTTTCCAAAATTTTCCCCATCTGATTAGGTTTAATGAGTCTAGAAGGGTAAACTCGATGATATTTTCATGTTTATGGAGTCTGAAAGAGATCGTAAAAGACAAATTCAAGGGGGTACCTTTGTCATGGTTGATGACCATGTGCGAAAAAGGGATAATAATATGCCTGACATAGTTTCTTTTCTGTAAGTTAGTCCATTGAGTCCGGATAAAGTGATAAAACTATGTTAAATGGACGTCTACCTAATTTTTTTATGAGTACCAAGAGATGAAGTAAACTCAATATTCTTCGTGAAGTTTTAATGAGTCAGACGAAGAAAACCTAGATCCTCTTCGTGAAATTTTAATGAGTCCAACAAAGAAAAACTCAGTGTCTTTTTCGGTTTTTAAAGAGCTAGAAAAATATGGAAAATAATGGCTCATAATATTCTTTGTGGTAGTTTAACGAGCTCGAAGAAGGAAACTCAGGGTTTTTTCAGCTTTACGAGCTAGAAAAATTTCTTAAAAATAATGCTCGAACTGTGTCGAGCATGGTCAATTCTACATAAAAACACTGGAAATTCATCAGAGCATAGGTAACATCAAAAAAATAACAGTTGCATCAAAACATAGTGTAAATTTACCAATTTCAATAACTGGTTGAGTGAGTCATACCTCCATAATGTCTATAAGAAGGACAAGAGACCTTCATTTTCACTGTCTGTGTTCGTCGAAAGAGCTCTGGAGTGTGAAAGAGGGTGAAACTTTCGCACTTGATTGTGGACGATCCGGGCAAGTGTTTTTTATTCTGTCTGTTCCAGGTAGGAGCTTAGGCCATTATCTTGCTTTACATTAGTGTTTTCAAGTAGTTTTATGGTCAAATATTGATTTTTGGGCAAACCCTAGAAATTTAAGGCAGCTAACATGGTCACCCATAGGGTGGGCCACATTAAACACAATGGACGTTAAGGGACAGTACGTTAGCATGCCTTGTTCATCATAGGGGGTCGTGTTAGCCGTCCAAACAAAATTTAAACATTGATTTGCTTACTTTTCCAATGATTGAGCCAATTTCTAATCCATGAAAAACTTGTATTGTGTTGGTACTAAGGTGCCACCATGAGTATGTGGCATGAAAGGGAGCACAAGAGAGAGGAACGGGAAATGGTTACCGCTCTAGCATGCTTATTAGTTATGCGAAGATGCGAATTACTAAATTATGACAGACTTGAGTTGATGAAAGGGTAGGAGGACCTTCTGAGTTGGATCATCTAGTGCTGGGATGAACATAATCATGTATTCCACATCAAGGGTCGCGAGCTCTCGATAGAGAAAGAGGATGCGTATTTTCTTATCGGCCTATCATGTAGAGGACCGAGGCCAATTTTACAGGATCTAGAGCTGATCCTCGTACCACCGTGGGACTGATCTAGGCTCACTACATAAGAAAAACTGCACCAGTGAGAAATAACATACCTATAGCGCAGATAGCCTCTAGTCCGATGAGGTCATTACTTTGGATGATGGTACACTTGACAGGAGCCAAGAGTCAGCATGTGGCCACCAAAGCTCAGTTTCTACTAGCACTAGATTTTCTGAAGCCACAAGTATTCGACTAGTGTGAAGGTGTTGTCTGTCGTATTAGAAAAGAGTTGAAAACTTACAAGACCCTGACCCAAAGATAATTTAGGTATGGTACATTGATTGTCTCATTTATACTAGAGAGAGTGCCCTTGATGAGGCCTCGAATGAGCATGAACATTACTGGACCGAGGGAGCCTAGACAGGGTTGATGGTCTTCCCTGATGTTTGATGACCTACCAGGTCTATGACTCCACAATAGGTAGCTTTAAAACACTAAAGGCTACACTAGAAGTCTCAAGAAAGATACTTTAACCCTTCATATATCTATCAATTTCAGTCAACTTCCTCATAACAGTTATATAAACATGGAAGGATTTAGTTTTCTGAGTTTATTGTCTTATGCGATATCTGGAAGACCTGGGTGTGATTGAGGGGACACATCAGCATATCGACTCTTTGTTCCTCAAAACCCATGTGCTCATTTTCCTTCAGGACAACTTGATGTATGGGAATCGTGGAGGTGAGAACAAGAACCAAACTGTTGGAACATGAATCAAAATTTTGGAACAAGAACTATACACCCTCTTTGGTAAATAAATTTGACCATCTAGGTCAATATAAAACATTTTTTGATACAAAAACCTAGGCGTATATATTATGGATCTCATGAATGATCTTCAGAGTTTTTCCTAACCATTGAAAGATAGATTATTCTACTCTATAGATCTGTCCACACAATTTTTCAAACTGGATGCATTTCTTTATCCCCTTTCAATATTCCTCTGCAATGATTAGGATATTTGCAAAATCATTCCACAAGCATCTTGGTACACTCTCAAGAGTGATTTTCATACATATTATATATTACATCACCAATAGCACATTCCATTTCTTGTAACAAGATCTAAGTGATCCAGATTTATGTAAGAATGCAACAGAATACACATATAACCATAAATACAAAAATGTAGTGGAAATAACACTTCATTTCATTAATATCAAAGAACTAAAATTTTCTTACAGACAGAATGGAAATAAACTAGCTAGGGCAATGGTAGCTTATCTCTGAGAAGAGATGTGGCGGCTACATGCCCCTGAACTGTGTTACAATGAGGCTCAAGGGCCTATTTATTATAAAAAATCAATGGAAAACCCTAAACATCCAAAAACCTAACCCTAGGAGATGAAGTGCCAAAACTAAGGGCCCTGTTTGGGTAAATTGGTGTTTCAACTTCCCGGGGCCGTAACTTTGGCATATTATCTCCGTTTGACACACATGATACATTGTTAGAAATATATATCTGAGGACTACAACTGATAAACTCAAATATCAATTTTGGAATGACATCATATTTTCCAAAGACACGATTCCCAAAAAATGTCATTTAGGGCCTCAAAACGGCTTCGGAAGTTCAGGATTCGAAAAGCTGCTAGAAATAGTAAGTTGTGACAAAACTGAAAAAATGAAACAGAAAATGGTGGGGCCCCAAGTGCAATAGGTGGGTGGCCACCAATATCCACCTATATCATTCCTCCCGCCTTAGGAAGCAATGGTACCCATTGCGTTGAGTTCCTCCATGAGATGAGGAAACTTCTGCTGAACTTGGTCCCTAGTGAACCACTTGCCTTGGTGCAGGAGTTGGCCAGCTTTGACAACCCAATACAGTTGGATCTTCTATTGGCAAGTGTTCTTGATTTGCATGTCCATGATACAATCTGTGGTGGCTTGTTCCATGCAGTCTGGGTTTAACTATGTTGGTGTGAGTTGTTCTGCAATATCAAAGGTGTCCTATAGAGGTGGGAGGTAGGGACGAAGGTAGTCCACATTGAATGTTGGGTGCAAACCAAGGAATGGTGGAAAAATGAGCTCGAAGGCATTGTTCCCTATAGCCTTGGTGATGGTGTACGGCCCATATCGAAGCGGGTGAAGCTTTCGGTGGGGTCTAGTGAGGTGCTCCTTCTGCAAATGTAGCCACACTTTGTCGCCCACCTAGAAGTTGTGTGGCACCCGATGTTGATCATGTCGTTGCTTGTACTTAGCATTGGTTCTGTCCAATATGTCATGAATCTATTAGAGGATGTGTTGAATGCACTCGATGAAGATGTTCACTTTGTCAGCTTCAGACTGGACATGAGATGAATTGGCCTAAGTAGCCACAAATGACATGGCTACGCCAATGGGACATAGCGGCTGGAATCTCAAGCCCACCTGAAAGGGGTTGTGGCCAGTTGAGCCGTGGAGAGCCCGACTATAACTGTGTTGTACATAGGGGAGGCTCTCATCCCATGTGAGTGGATGCTTTCAATTGTACATGCACAGAATGTGTACAATCATCCTGTTAACGATCTCCGTCTGGCCTTCACTTTGGGGATGGAAAGTTGTGGGCTTTGTGATCTTGGTGTCTAGCATTGACCAGAGGCTGGACCAAAATGTGCAGAGGAAACTATTTTCCCGATCTGATATGATAGATTGTGGGATCCCAAAGTGCACCCACACTCGTTCAAAGAAGATTTTAGTAGTGGCTTCTGTTGTGATATTCTTCTTGCAGGCCGCCATAATGGCCATCTTCGAGAACCTTTCGATGACCACGAAAACACAGTCATTTCCATGCTTAGTAGAAGGAAAGCCCGACATGTAATCCATGGAGATGGATTCCCAAGGTCGAATAGGGGTAGGTAGCGGAGTATAGAGGCCTTTCTTCTTGATGGTTGGTTTGGCAATGACGCAAGCAGTGCAGGATTTGATGTACTTCCCAACATCCTATCGAAGGTTCGGCTAATAGAATTACTTCTGCAGTACTGCCACTTTTTTCTCGACCCTAAAATGCCCAGGGACTTGCTTGTAGTGTGCTTCCCATATCATCTTGGAAAGCTCGCTTGAAGGAACACAAAGGTGTCCTAGTTGACATAACATTTCACCTTGGAGGTGAAAATTGGGAACTTGCATACCCCCCAAGAGTACCTTGTAAGTGTGGCCGAATTCTGGATCGCTCTTGTAGAGAAGCGGCCAATCAGAAGTTTCGTGCCCACAAGAGTTGATAACGGTGGTTAGCGCCACTTTCGGGTGGTGGTTGAGGTAGTCTGCAACATTATTGGTGCTACCCTTATTGTACTTGATGTTCAAATGAAATTGTTGCAGATATGTGGACCACTTCTGACGGCGATCGTTCTGCAACTTCCCTTGTGTCTGTATGAAATGCAGGGGTCGGTGGTCTGTGTGGATGATTGTTTCCTTCCCCAAAATGTAATGCTTCCATTTTCGACAAGCCTACACAATGGAATACATTTATTTGTCATAAGTGGGATACTTGCGAACTATGTCAGACAATGTCTCACTGTGATATGCCGCTAGATGCCCATGTAGAGTAAGAAATTCCCCAATAGCATAGTCAGAGGCATCTGTCTCGATCTCAAATGGTTGTTGCAAGTCCGGTAATGTGGGAACTGGGGCAGAACAGAGGTGATGTTTCAATTCAATGAATGCCTTCTGTTGAGATTCCGAAAAAAATAAAAAATCTTTTGCTCCTCCCTTGGTGACTTGACTCAAGGGCTAAGTGATATGAGAGAATCCCAACATGAACTTGTGGTAGAAATTATCAAGACCTAGAAAGTTGCGAAGCTCTATTAGAGTGGTTGGGGTTGGCCAATGCCGAATGAATTGGATCTTGGTTGGATCCACATGCACCCCCCTTTCATCAATAATGTATCCCATATATTGAACCTGGGTCATGCCAAAAGTGCACTTCTCCAAATTGGCACACAGCTTGTGTTATCACAATGTTTGGAGGACTTGTCGGATGTGGTGGAGGTGCTCTTCCCAAGTTTGGCTGAAGATCAAAATGTAATCCAAGTACACCACTACAAATGAGTTTGTGAATGGCCGCAAGATGTGATCCATCAACCTCATGAAGGTTGCGGGAGCATTCGTCAACCCAAAAGGCTCGAGGGCCTATTTATTATAGAAAAGCAATGGAAAAACCTAAACATCCAAAAACCTAACCCTAGGAGATGAAGTGCCAAAACTATGGGCCTCGTTTGGGTAAATTGGTGTTTCAACTTCCCGGGGTCGTAGCGTTGGCATACTATCTATGTTTGACGCACATGATACATCATTAGAAAGTTCTATCCGAGGACTACAACTGTTGACTATGAATATTGATTCTGAAACGGAATCATATTAGCCTAGAAGCGTGATGCCCAAAAAACATCGTTTAGGGCCTCAAAACAGCTTCGGAAGTTCAGGACCCGAAAAAATTCTAAAAATAGTAAGTTGTGCCAAAACTAAAAAATTGAAATAGAAAATGGTGGGGCCCCAAGTGGAATAGGCAAGTGGCTACCAATATCCCCTTTCAATATCCCTCTGCAATGATTGGGCATATTTTCAAAATCATTCCACAGGCATCTTGGTACACTCTCAAGAGTGATTTCCATACGTATTATATATCACATCACCAATAGCACATTCCACTTCTCGTAACAATATCTAACACCATAACCCAGTTCACATCCTCAATTTGATATAATATTAGAGAGGGTTTCCAATTTAAACTCAGAGCATAAATTATTTAACCAAATTCACAAGAGGATATGTATTGAAAACTCACCAACGATTATATTAATCTATCTCCAAAACACTGTCCAAAATCTTAGTCTGTGATTTGATAAATGTGACTTTGCATTAATAGTTTTGAACTCAACTTGAAATGGCCAACCTCTCTTCCACGTAGAAACGCTCCTGAGGTTGAATTCACTTTCCTCGTGCCAGAATGCAATAATGGGATTCTCCCTTAATTTTGGTTACACATTTATTCATTGCATGAAGTATTAAAACCCCAAGTCTATCACTTTTCCCAAATTCACATGCATAAGATGAAATGATCACACATAAACAAATTGCAATTTCTCAAGCAAAGACAATTTCAAGAGATATTTAAAAGCAAATAAATGCTATCTATAAATCATATTGAAATCTAAATGGCATGATATACAATATGTGGGCATACCGAGCCCTTGGTCTTTTTCATCACACTTGCACTCTCTCTGTGGCCTAGTTTTCTTCGTTAAAATGGCCTCCTCCTCTCTCTCTGACCTAGTTTTCTTCATTAAAATGGCCTCCTCCTAATGCCTTCGAGGTTTACAATAATGTACAAAAGGGACTCTACAACCATTTTTGGTTCAAATCCATAATCTACTCAATCATATCCTAAATATCCTCTAGATCCACTTTTAACTCACTAAATCCCTATTCTAGGATCTCCTAATCCTTAAGATCTTCATGAGATCTTCAAAAGTCTAACATCTCAAATATTCTCACACATTTGAGAATATTTACATTTAAAAATCTCACACGCATAATTATCACTCAAATCATTCAAAACATACAAATTTTCCTGTTAAGAAATCAAATTCCTTATCAAACATCAGACCCCCTAAGTCAACCAAATATACAATGATTTTTATTTTATTTTATTTTTTTTGTGCAGGATGCTCCTGCATCAGACTCCCAAAGTTGAAAACATTCATTGATGCAGCTGTAGCCGCAAACTAACATATATACGTGGAATGTGGGTTAGGATACACCTAATCTTCTTATACACAGTGAAATTTATATATATCAAAGTCATTAAGATACATATGTGGGGCGATCAACAACATTATTTACAACATAATGTATATAACCCAAAATATAGTCATACACATGAGACCGGAGCTCTCGGGTCCCACATCCTGATAACCAATCATAGTGCATCGCAACACTCGCTCGCAAATTTCAATTCTTTACAAATGCGCTAACCCATAAAACTTGCGATGTGCACAGTCGTGTCAAGCTGACATGTGGATGTTCCTTGTTGCATCGCCTCCTTCTGTCTCCCCGAATCGCATCGCAACCCATTTAAATTTTCGTGCGAATACTTAATGTTATCCACTATAATCTACAAAATACAAATTCGCAGTCCAACATTCGCCGTTGATCTCCCACATGATCCTACGGCCCGCACAACTTCTGCTTCGTACCACTTCGCATCGCGAGTTAAAAAATTTAACTTGTGAAATCCTTAACTCTTAAACAATCCAATCGCCGATGAGAAACTGCACCCTGTCGACACACGTCCCCTTCAATTCTGCGATTTAATTATATCCGTTCATTCAAATTTCTTGTTTTTTCATTGCCTCTTCTGTTCGCTCTGATCTCTACCATTGATCCTTAAACTTTTGAATCTGCGATTCAATCCACGGCATCGATTCCTCTTTCAAAATTATTCTAAGTAATTCTGTCCTCAATCGATTTCTCGCTACTCTGCATTAATGATTCCTCTGCATTACTCCTCCGCTATCCTTCCAAGTCTGTTCGCATTTATTTAATGTTGTCTCTCCATAACTTGTCTATATGAAGTTCTCAGAAACTTCATCTTCTCGCTTAGCCTTACTCCGCCTGCAATTTGATAAGAGTTCTTCGTCTCTCATCCCTTGGCCTCTGCCCCAACTTTTCCTGTGTGAAGTTCACAGGGACTGCTTCCTCGCACTCAATCTGTCTAAGCATTAACAAAAATACAATACGCATATATAATAACACATGAAGGCAATACTTAACTTCGACAGGGAAATAAAATCCATGGGTTGAAACAGAGAGCCCGATCATAGTCCAAAACATTTGGAATTTATTTATAAATAAAAATACACAGAACTAAGCCCTGGGATGGCTAGTTTTTACATTTATTTCTACTCTTTGTTCAACTCTCTCTCACCCCTATTTCCCTCTCGTTCTCTCTTTTTCTCTATGGAAGGCAAAACCCCACAATGGTGGATTTGGTTTTGTTTTATGCCTTTCCCAAAATCTCCACATGGTTGAGAAACTATCATTCAGTTTCAGAACATTTTATTCAACTAAATGCCTAACTAATCCTAATCTAACTATTCTTTGAACCTATAGATTACAATGGCTATGTTAGCCCAAACTAACTTTAAACAAAATACTTTAAAATAAATTCTTCAATTTATTAGAGGACTGCTGGTCCTCTTCCCAAGCCACAACATGTGACCAACTTATCACATTGTTGACTCTGCCTTAATGCTCCCGCATCAGACTCCCGAGGTAAAAGGAATCATGACCTCCTGGTCATGTGTCTTCAATGCTTGAATCTTCAAGGATCCCAAAATCTGTTTTGTTGCTAACCATAAGCTGCATTCTCTTCCCCATTCTTTAGCTGCAATATTCCAGGCTTCCATACTTTTTGTTGTAGTGCTCCACTGCTTTTACCTTCTTTTCTTATTTTCAGTCTTCTGCCAACACATTCTACTACACTTTGTCCCAGATATTACTGCAAATATTACTCCGGACATTGCTGCCACCCAAACTTCCTAAGTATCCCTAAGGATATGTCCCTCTGAAACATCCCTCTTCTTCTCCTTGTTTTCAAATTTACTGTCAAAAAGAAAATTTCCTTCTAATTCTTTGACTACAGTAATATATTTTTTCACACTTCTTTGTATACTAGCAAACATAACATAGTTTAGTAAACTAGTATCTGCTTCCTTCTCAACCAAAACTTGAGACATTCTTCTATAAATGATTGCAATCCCTTCCTTATACTCAAATTCTTCTAGCAACCACTTCAATATTTCATTTTCTAATTGATACCTCTCAAGCACATCATCACTATGTTGTTCATCAATTCCAACACATCCTTCTTCTTCATCCTTGACAACATTCAATAGATGTCCTTCAACTCCTCGACTAACTCTGGTAGTCAATTCTACTTCATAATTTCGTTCTAGGACTAATTTTTCTCCAACATGTGACATATTTGTCTCACCTTCATCCTCATTATTATTTCCTCTTTGTCACAAGTCCAATTTCTATGTGACACTGCTTCTCCATTCTTTATCAGAAGAGAATTCTGATTTTCCATCTCTATGACAACTTCAAGTGACTGTCCTAGAGTCTCCTTCTAGTCATTTATGAAAACCAACTTCTCCCTTTTCTCACCAATAATAGGTTCCTCAACATAAGACAAAATTTTCTCATCCTTGCCATGGACACATCCTCCATTCTGAGCTCTTCCTTCATTAAGTAAGGAATCTATGAACTTCTTCTGCTACAATAATTCATCCTTGTCTTCATCTGAAACCCATTCATCATCATACTTAACTTTGCAACTTTTAGCCTCATTCAAGACAGTTCCAAAAAAATTGGTTGTCTCCTACAAAACCTGCAATCACATATAAATTTTTAGTTTTAAAACCACAAGACCTGATGGTCTCCCTTGATGCTTCAATCATCAAGTCCTCTTGTTTCTTTGAATCTTTTGTATGACTCAAAAAATATTCAATGGGCCATATCTCAGCTTCCCCATGCATTGCATTTGAATGCTTGATATATTCCTCCACTTCTTCTTGCTTTTGGATCTCATCATGAGCCAAAGTTTCTTTGCTTTCAACCCTTGCATCATGCTGAAAAGAAATACCTTCTCTCAACTGTATATGATCTTTCATATGAGACCTAGCTATCTCATCTTCTTTCAGCATAGAATTCGGATTCTGTCTCTCCTCTTTCTTCTTCTATGACAACATCAACAAATTGTCTTTCTTTACCTATTTCACCTCCAAACATACAACAATAATTTGTTTCAAAACCATAAGGATCCATAGCCTCTCTTGTTTTCTCAAACATTAGCTTTTTCTGCTGGTTCTCATCCTTCCAAGGAGCTATGTAACCATCAGTCGGTCTCATACCTTCATCTTCATTACTACTATCACCAAGAATAGACCCTTTTTCAGGTTCACATAAGTAAACCTCTTCCTTAGCACACATCCTATGTTGTAACTCAGCTCCTCTGAGTTCTTCTTCTAGCTGACTTCTTGTGTCAGATCTCAACCTACTCTATAACTGACTCCACTTGAATCTTTTCTTCCAAAGAACCCAACCATACCGTTGGTGTTCCACATTCCTTGTATGAATTCTCTCAAAACTTCTAGCTGCACTTTTATCTCAGCTAATTCTCTATCAAGGTTATCCTTTCTTGATCTTTCATAATCTCCCTTAGAACCTTTGCTATGACCATCAGTAGCCATAGTATTCTTTCCTTTATGAACCCCTCTTTGTTCATCATGGACTATCAATAATTCATCTCTACAAGTTGACTCCATCAACCTGTCTGTAGATACCACACCAATATTTTCCATGCTTAGTATTTTACTGGCATCTCTACTGATTTATTTCTTTTAATTGTGACTCCTCCTTGAGCCTTTCAGATAATCATCAGTGGTCATCTCTTCTTCTTCCCTCTGTGGAATCATTCTGATCCACCTTGTGAACTGTAACAAACCTCTTTCATATTTGAAACAAGTGTCGTACTTGTCTCCAGTTCATATGCAAGAACTTTCTTTTCATACTCTGCTGCTCTAAGTAATGATTCTTCTTCTTGAGCATTCAACCTATGCTCCCTCTTCATCTATAGCCCATGCCATTTCAATTTCTTCCTCATAATCCATCCATACCTCTGGTCTTCTTCACTCCTCTGTAGCAACTCCATCAATAGATCAAGATGGGTTCTCATCTCAGATATTTCTTTCTTATATTCTTCATCAGTCATCGGTTTCCATATGCCATTTGTCTTGGAATATTCCTTCTTCACTTTGTGGTTGCCTCCTTAACCTCTGCTATGACTTCCAATAGTCATCTTATTGGGTTCTTTCACCCTCTATGAGCTAAACTAGCCTCTGCAGTAACAGTCCCTCTTGCTACAACTTACCTCACTAAACTTCCTTTGTGCTTCGTATTTTTGCAAGTACAAGTCCTCAATCTAGAACCCTCCTTGAGCACTCCTCTATGATCCTTCTAGGCTTACCCTCACAACTCATTTTCATTTGAGAACACTACTATCCTCTTATATTTCAACCTCAGCTAAAACATTAGGTACTGACCACACTTCTTTTTCCTCCTAGAAAACCATTTCTATCTTCCTTCATCACTACCCTTAAAGGCTGTAATATCCTTGCTGAGATGTTTTCACTCCTACTGCTACCTCTATTAAACTCTTATGCTCTTATTTTGAGTGTGAGAGTTTACATGTCAGTTCCATAATCCAGAATAAAATTGAAAGAAAACATTCTTACCTTATTTTCTGTGCTACTTCTTCATCTATGCTGCTATAGCTCTCATGCTTTTTCATAAGCCTTCAGTCCATAGTCTTACCTCTTAAGGTTCACTTGACTAGAATCACTGAGCAATCTTTCTCAACTTTTCTTAGTTCAAAGTCTTTCATGCCTCCTCTCATATCTTGTTTCTCTGATACCAATTGATGCAGTCGTAGCCACAAATTAACATATATACGTGGACTGTGGGTTAGGACCCACCTAATCTTCTTATACACGACATAATTTATATATATCGAAGTCATTAACATACATATGCGGGGTGATACACAACGTTATTTACAACATAATGTATATAACCCAAAATACAGTCATACACGTGGGACCGGAGATCTTGGGTCACACATCCCGATAACCAATCACAGCGGATCGCAACACTCTCTCACAACTTTCAATTCTTTACAAATGCGTTAACCCATAAAACTTGCGACATGCGCAGCCACATCAAGTCGACACGTGGTTGTTCCTTGTCGCATCTCGTCCTTCCATCTCCCCGCATCGCATCGTAACCCATTTAACTTTTTGTGTGAAAACTTAATGTTATCCACTATAATCAACAAAATGCGAAGTCGCGGTCCAATGTTCACCGTTGATCTCCCGCATGATCCTATGGCCCACGCAACTTCCCCTTCGTACCACTTCGCATCGCGAGTTAAAAAATTTAACTTGCGAAATCCTTAACTCTTAAACAGTCCAATCGCCGATGTGAAACCACGCCCTGTCGACACGCGTCCCCTTCAATTCTACGATTTAATCACAAGTGTTCATTAAAATTTATTGGTTCATCTTCACCTCTCTGTCCACTCTGATCTCCACTATCGATCCTTAAACTTTTGAATCTGCAATTCAATCCACACCATCGATTCCTCTTTCGGAATTCTTCTAAGTAATTTCGTCCTCAATCGATTTCTCCTCTTTTGGCCTCATTACTCTGCATTACTGATTCCTCCGCATCACTCCTCCGCTATCCTTCCGAGTCTGTTCACATTTCTTCAACGTTGTCTCTCCATAACTTTTCTATATGAATTTCTCGGAAACTTCATCTTCTTGCTCAGCCTTGATGTGCCTGCAATCTGATTAGAGTTCTTCGTCTCTCACCCCTTGATCTCTACCCAAACTTTTCCTGTGTGAAGTTCACAGGGACTGCTTCCTCGCACTCAATCTGTCTAAGCATTAACAGAAATACAATATGCATATATAGTAACACATGAAGGAAATACTTAACTTCGACAGGGAAATAAAATCCACAAGTTGAAACAGAGAGCCTGATCATAGTCCAAAACACTTGGAATCTATTTATAAAGAAAAATACATAGAACCGAGCCCTGGGATGGCTGGTTTTTACATTTATTCCTACTCTCTGTTCAACCCTCTCTCACCCCTATTTCCCTCTCGTTCTCTCTTTTTCTCTATGGAAGGCAGAACCCCATAATGGTTGATTTGGTTTTGTTTTATGCCTTTCCCAAAATCCCCATATGGTTGAGAAACTATCATTCATTTTTAGAACAGTTTATTCAACTAAATGCCTAACTAATCCTAATCTAACTATCCTTTTAACCTAAATATTACAATGGATATGTTAGCCCAAACTAAATTTAAACAAAATACTTTAAAATAAAGTCTTCAATTATTAGAGGACTACTAGTCCTCTTCCCAAGCCACAACATGTGACCAACTTGTCACATTTTTGACTCAGCCTTAATGCTCCTGCATCATTCATGATCTCCTGATCATGTGATTTCATATTCTGAAGAAAACCTCCAGGGTCCCAAACCTTAATTTGTAATTGTCCAAATGATCTGCACCTGTGCTGTTGCTGCATGTTTGCTATCTTCTGGTTCATTTTCCTTCCTTCAATCAACTTCAAATTCTGATTGATCATCCCTTCTGCTGTCATTTTTCTCCATCTGGACTGTCCCATCATCAACTTCCATAGTTTCTCAATCACATAATCAATTTTTGTTGTTCCCTGCAATCCTTGATTGCTTTCATTAGCGTCTTCTTGGGCTAAGAATCCTTGCTTTTGTATGTTTTTGCTGCTATCCTTTTGCTGTATTGCACCTTCACCTGTAAACAAATTTTCCTCCAATTCCTTACATGTCTCCATCCAAACAATGGAGCTACCAATACCATCATTGGGCATCAATCTATTCTCAGGTTCACACTAGTGAATTCCTCATCTTCCTTCATATCCTCAACAACAAATTCGTCTGACTATCTATCAGTCTCTTCATTAACCAAATGTGCATGTGCTCCCTTTTGGTTGTCCTCATGAGACACATAGTCTCATTCTCCATCAGAATGCAATTTTGATCTTGCCTCTTTGAAATGTCTTTGTGCATTTCCTTCATCTTCATGACAGCTTAAAGTGATTGTCCATAACTTGATTCTCCTTTTTCCATATCACAATATATGTGTTTAACTTGTGAAAATTTCTGAATGTTACTAATGCAGAAATCTACTGTTAGATCTGGTTATAATTCTCCTACTTAAAAAAGTTATTAATACTGAAATATTCAGATTAACATCGAATTAAACACATAACAAACTTTCACCGATTTAGATCTAAAAAATAAATGTACATGCATACATAGTCAAAGTGACACAATATTTTCTGGACAATAGTCCCTTAAAAAAACCAATGCGGGAAAACTAGTCTCCTGGCTGCTGGAGGGTCTTTATTATTAAGAGTTTTCTGAATATAGAAAATATGGGTACCACACTAGTAAACCCAATAGAGAAAAATATAGATCTGCAGCTATCCTGTTGTTATGAAGCCAAAACGTTGACTGATCCACACCCTCAAACAGGATTTACAAGACTCAGCCGGATCTTGACCCTAGAAACCCCAGTGTTGCCCCTGAATCCCCTGTGTCAGCCTCTGCACTGGACTAGAGAGGGTTGTTTAACCCCATAATGGGTGACGAAAACCCTATGCTGCCCCTGAGGGGCTCTGCGTAACCCAGCTGGGTCCTCGGATAACCATTGCTGCCCTAGAAGGGACTGTGTAGCTGAAGTTGCCCTTGCGCTACGCAACTGTTGGCCTCTTTGTTGCTGATGCTTCTGCTTCTCTGCGATTCCTGTGGAAGATTCTCTCTGCCTTTTGCTGATTCTAGGAACTGGGATTAGACCATCCCCTTTTCCTAAACTCCCCTCTCTACAGCTGAAACACTTTTGGAAATTATTAGCAAACCATGCCCTAGAATTCCAGCTTAGCTTCAGTGCTCTGCCTCTGTGTGTATCCTCCAAATGACCCCAAGCCTTTCCTTTATACTTTTCTTGTTGGGAAACCAACGACCATGATCAAATATTGAATCAATGGCTAAGATTAAAAGAGAGCTTGATCCATGTGACTTAAGGAAATTTCATCACATGTTTCAATTAATTACCTTTAATAATGTAATTTTCCTAAGTTAGACTTAGGGTCCATAATTAAATTATTAATTAATTAATTATCTCCAAAACCAGATGAAATTTCCCAAATCCCTTTCTGGGTCTTGGAGATATCATGTACTCTATTCCCTTCACAAATTTTGGGAGCTAGAGCACATCTGATGCTACCCTATCACTCAAGAAAACTCAACACTCCCTCTTAGCAAGGAATGTGCTCTAGTACAAACTTTGCTTCACCCCGAAGCTCTGCACTGATCTCTGGTGTGGGTCTCTGCACTGATGCTGGACCTATTTCCCTTCATTACTATGCTTCTGCTGCCATTCTGTACTGCTTCCCATGACGTTGCCATCGCCACTACTACCTATGTACTGCAACTGCCTCTCAATTTATTGCACCTGTGCTGCCATCTGCTGCACTCCATCTTCACTTGATGAGAGAAACAACTAAATCTCCTGCCCAATATTTGATAGAAAAGTTAGTTGGGCTACATCCTCATCACTGAAGCTCCATATGCTGATGATATGTGTTTTAATCTGGAGGATGATGTACAACTATAGCTCTGCTCTGCATAATAAGACTCCCTCTGCACTGTTGAAGTCACATCAACCCCTTGTGTTGAAATCTCTCACGCTGCTGCTGCACTGTGTTGTCCTCTTAAAGCCTCCACGCTGCTGCAGCTCTACTCTGCGTAAGAAAATCTGCTCTGCGCTACAGAAGTCACATCAGCCCCTAATTTTTTATTGCTGCATCTGCACTGCGCTGCTCCTTTCAGCATTCAGATCTGCCTATGCTCCACTTGTGATTCTCTACACCAAATGCTCCACCTATCCCGCTATTGTCTTAAGGCTCCCGTAGCTCGGATGTGATCCAAGAGATGAGCTACTCAAGGATCCCGCCCCACTCTGTAGCTGACCTACAGATCCATGTCGCCCCACTTTCGTGGTTCATGAGCACTCATGGTTGCATCGTCTTCTGACTCATCATACGCCACAACAGCCTTGAAAGTAGAAGCTTCCTTGTCCTTTTTCTTCCGTGGACAATTGTTCGCGAAATTTCCTAGTTCACCGCACTGGAAACACTTGATCTTGGATAGATCATGCTTCTTCTTCCCTTGCTGCCTCTTTGATTCCAAGGCCGCATCATCTTCATATTCCTTCTTCACCTTACTAGATCTCGTGCTATACGGCTTCTTGGTGACTCTGCAGAGTTCTTCTTGACGTAATATTGCCCACAATTTGCCCCAATCGGGAAGGTCCACTCTTCCCAAGACACTTTGTACAAAGGTTTCCCACTCTTCTTAGACCACATTGAGTGCAGTCCTTACCATCACACCATCCTCCATCTTTTCTCCTGTGGCATTCAACTGATCTCTGATCATCTGTGATATGAACAGAAAGTGCTCCATCTCTTCCCCATTGGTCATCATGAATGACTGCAGCTGAGTCTCCAGAAACATATTCCTTTGGATGAACTTCCCCTCATATAGGGTTGTTAAGGCCTTCCACATCTCATTAGTTATTTTCTTATTAGCTATAAGTGGAACAATATGGTCCTTAACTCCATCCATTATCAGCCGCTTGGCATGTGCCGCAACTTCCTCATGCTTCTTCATGAGATCTGCATCAGTCGGCATGGCCAGGACTCATTCTCCATGGTATCTTAGACGATATGCCTCCAATACTACCAAGATTTTGGCCTTCTAAACTAAAAAGTTGGACAAGCCATCCAACCTATCCTAATCACGTAGTGTGTGAGGTGCCATCTGCTTAGAAAATCTATCGGAGCTCCTCCTCTCTACGCTAGAGATCTGGATCTAATGTTGATGCAAGAGCATGAGGCTCGAGGAGAAAAGGACTTCATTTTATTCCAAAAATACAAAAAAAAAAATTACAAGAAAAGGAGTGGGTTCCTTTAGCTGGAAATTACAGTTTTTAGTAGATAGAATTTGACTAGTACTTTGGGGATTCGAGCTGTTTTGAATTCAATGTATTTAGTTTTAGTTGAGGATTTTAGAGCAAATATCATGCCAAGTGATTTTATCTAAAATCTGGGCAAAATTTGATCCTTTTGAAGCAGATCTGAACATCTGTATGAGCTCTATTTATGTAAGTTTGAACGATGAGAGTGAAGATTTTGGCTGTAGAAGGATGGAGTAATAGAAATTAATATTTCTTGGTATCATTGAGAAATCTGAGCACAAATTTCAAATCCCAGAGGATCCTAGTATCCTTCGAAATATTTCTGAGTTTATTTGGTTCAATTTGAGCTCTGTTGATTTAATTTATGTGTGTAATGTCTCGTTTAACATTCCACGTCCACTGTGAAGACAAGATAGTCTGGTTATATTGGTAAATTTACGAGGTATCAGTTGTTGATACATGAAACCATGGTTTCTTTGAAGGAATGTCAAATCTGGCCAATTCGAAGAAATGGGATAATTGAATGCGAAAAAAGAAGTCCAAGAGAAATCGAAACTATTGATCTGCGATCCAATATAATCGCATTTTTAAAATTTCAAGGAGTTTAATGTTACATCAAAACTGAAATGTATTAAACAGGGACTTGGAAGCAGGAGAATTGCCCGATCAAGGTGAAAAATAGATCTACGGATATTGCAATAAAATTTGCGAGTTATATAAGCTCTAAAACATATGTGATATTTTATAAGCTTGATTTGATAACTCAGGTTGACCGCCCAGTAACTCATTTGATCTAACAGCCTTCACATTTGGCTTAGATATCTGACGATGTTCACATAAAAATATGCACTTGGTTTAATTACAATTTTGGATGCGATGTTTTATAAACTTCAGTTAATTTTCCTTTAATTTCTGCGTTTTAACGTAAAGGTTTTAATGTGCTTCGGTTCCATCACTAAAGTCAAATATAGTGAATATTATGTTTATTGGGTTTGAATTGTGATTCTGCCATTTCGGTAAAGGTTAAAAATTGGAGGTTAATGAAATTTAGGTTTGGTATAATAAAATTTTGAAGTTGATGACTAATACAAGAAAGGAAATAGAAGAAGTTCCACCAGAACTTAAAGAAATTGTCTCAAAATTTGAGAGTTTATCTTTGACAGCTGCATCCAGCCCACCATTAGTGGTATCAGAGCAACATTTAAACACTGAACAAGATCTCAAAGATCAGGAAAAGAAATCCAACATGGCTTACAAAGTTGGAAGAGGAGGTGGTGCTGGTCAAAGAAGAGGAAGACCAGTTGAAAATCCTGAAGTGATGGAATTTTTGCAATAGATGCAAGCCATATTAGAAGGAATGGAAATGGGAAATCAAAGAGATGCAGATGCTAGAGGTGTTAGTGAGCCTGAAGTTGAATCTGCAGAAGAGGGAGAACCTACAGAAGTTACTCCTGAAATGAGATTTTTAAAATTAGTGTCGGGATCCACATCTAAACCCAGACTTGAAGTTTCGGTTTTTACAGGAGGCTTAAACCTAGAAGAGTTGATAGATTGGGTTAATGACATGGATAAGCTCTTTTATTATGAAGAAATGGAAGAAGGAAAAAGGGTGAAATTTTTTGTCACAAAATTGAAAGGACATGCAGTGCTTTGGTGGGATGGAGTGCAGGCAGAAAGAAGGAGACTTGGTAAGCAGCCAATAAATAATTGGAATAGGATGGTGGCAAAGTTGAGAGGTAAGCTTTTGCCAAGTGATTATCAACTTTCATTATTTAGACAGATGCAGAATCTTAGACAGAGGTCAATGACAATCAAAGAATAAACAAAGGAATTTTATAAAGTGAGCATAAGAGCAGGACAAATTCAAGATACAGCAGAGAAGATTGCAAGATATATTAATGGTCTTAGAATGGAGATACAAGATGAGATAATTTTGTTGTCTCCTAAAAAAGTGGAAAAGGCTTATCAGATGGCCTTTAAGGCTGAAGAAAAACTCATCAGGAAGCAATCTGCCAGAAGTAGAGGTACTTTCCGAGGAAAATGAAGTCAAGGTGGTAGAGGAAGATCTACAACACCGACAAAAGGAGCTAGCAGTAGCTCAAGTCAGCATACATCCACAGAAGGTGATGCAAGTGGCAGAAGGAGTTTTTCTAGAGGAAGAGGAGGTAGAGGCAGAGGAAGAGAAATCAGAGTTATAGATGTAATAAGCCTAGACACAAAGCTTATGAATGTCCAGAGAATGTGGGGACAAATTAGAGAAATGTAATTGTTGCTCAGAGTGAAGAAGAAGCAGCAAAAGTGCTAGAAGCAGTAAAAGTGCCAGAAGCAGAAAATACACCAGAGAAAGGAGAATCTTTGGTAGTTAACAAATTTTTGTTAAAAAAAACAAAGGAAGGTGTTGAACCAACATAGAGGAAAACTTTGTTTATAAGTAGATGAAAAGTTCAAGGAAAATGTTGTCAAATGGTAATTGATAGTGGCAGCACTGATAATTTGGTCTCTACATAAGTGGTGGAAAAATTGAAATTGAAGACAAAGAAACATCTAACACCCTACAAGGTGTCATGGCTTCAGAAAGGACATCAGCTATTAGTGAATGAACAGTGTGAAGTAGAATTCCAGATGGGTAGCTACAAATATAATATTATGTGTGATGTAATTCCTATGGACGTATGTCACATATTGTTGGGTAGACCTTGGTAGTATGACAGAGGAGCTATGCATGATGGGAAAAAGAACACATATAATTTTTGTAAAGATGGTATCAATCATACATTGTTGCTGATAGAAGAAGAAGATGCATCAAAAAGAATATCTGATCTGAAAGCTTTGTCACTGAGTGGAAAAGAATATTTGCAGCAGATTGAAGATGATGAGGTAAACTTTGCATTAATTTGCAAACCCAAGGTATTAATTACTTCCACTAAAATTTCTTATTTACCAATTGAAATTCAAGAGATGCTGGAAAATTACTGCGATATCATTGTAGATGATTTTCCGGATGAATTACCACCTATAGAAAGATCAACCATAATATAGATTTGATTCCAAGAGAAAATTTGCCAAATAAAGTAGCATACAGGATGACTCCTACAAAAAATGAAGAAATCAGGAAGCAGGTATAAGAACTATTATATAAAGAACTGATCAGAGAAAGTTTGAGTCCTTGTGTAGTGCCAATAGTGTTGAGTCCAAAAAAAGATGGAGGCTGGAGAATGTGCACTGATTCAAGAGAAATCAACAAAATAACAATCAGGTATAGATTTCCTTTACCCAGAATTGAAGATTTGATGGATTGTTTAAGTGGGGCAAGATATTTTACAAAATTGGATTTAAAGAGTGGCTATCATCAAATTAGGATAAGGGAAGGAGATGAATGGAAGACAACTTTTAAAACAAATGAAGGATTGTATGAATGGATGGTAATGCCGTTTGGATTATCAAATGATCCTAGTACATTTATGAGGATTATGAATGAAGTGTTGAAAGAATTTCTTGGTAAATTTATAATAGTATATCTGGATGATATATTAATTTACAACAAATCTAAAGAAGAACACATGAGACATCTAAATTATCTCTTAAGGAAGTTGCATCAGGAAAAGTTGCTGGTAAATTTTAAAAAGTGTTCATTCATGAAGGAAGAGTTGGTATATTTAGGTTTTGTTGTTCTGTTAATGGATTGATGATGGATCCAGAGAAGATAAAGGCAATCATAGAATGGCCTTCACCTAAGAGTGTTTTTGAGGTAAGAAGTTTCCATGGTCTTGCTAGTTTTTATCGAAAATTCAAAAGGAATTTTAGTAAGATCAATGCTCCTATTATTGAAACCATAAAGAAGGACAAACAACCATTTAAATGGACTGATGAAGCAGAGAAAAATTTCCAGTTTTTGAAACAAAAGATAACAGAAAAACCCATATTACTTTTTCCTGATTTTAACAAACATTTTCAAGTGAAATGTGATGCCAGTGGAGAAGCTATTGGAGTTGTGTTAAGTTAAGAAGACAGACCTGTAGCTTATTTCAGTGAAAACTGAATGAGACAAGAAGGAAATATTCTTCTTATGACAAGGAATTTTATGCAATTTTACAGTCATTAAATAAGTGGAGACATTACTTGATGTCTAAAGAGTTTGTGCTTTATTCAGAAAATCATGCATTGCAGTACATTATGCAGCAGCCAAAATTGAATCAAAAACATGCAAAATGGGTAGAGTATCTTCCAAGTTTCAATTTTGTATTGAAACATATAACTGGCCAAGCAAACAAAGTAGCAGATGCCTTAAATAGAAAGAGCATTTTAGTTCAAGAAAGTCAAATTCAAGTGTTGGGTTTTGATTTTCTTAAAGATTTGTATAAAATAGATTTGGATTTTAAAGAGGTATTTGAAGCATGCAGTAATCCTGTTTTGTTGGACATAAGTAAGTGGCTGGATTTTTTCTTGCAAGAAGGTTTGTTGTTTAAAAGAAATCAGTTGTGCATACCAAATTGTTCTATGAGAGAAAATCTAATTAAGGAGAAACATAGTGGTGGACTTGGTGGACATTTTGGTGCAGACAAGACTTATGAACAGCTGAGTCATTTTTATTTTTGGCCAAAGATGAGAGCTGAAGTGGAGAAGTATGTGAAAAATTGTAAAGTTTGTTAGTATGCAAAAGGAAGGAGTCAAAACACAGGTTTGTATGTTACCTATTCCAGATAGACCTTGGGATATGGTAAGTATGGATTTTGCTTTTGGTTTACTGAAAACACAGAGAGGGAATGATGCAATTTATGTTGTAGTTGACAGATTTTCTAAAATGGCACATTTTATTCCATGTTATAAAACCAGTGATGCTACTCATGTTGCTAATTTGTTTTTAAAAGAGACTATAAGGTTGCATGGGTTACCTAAAAGCATTGTCTTTGATAGAGACACTAGATTTGTTTGCCATTTTTGGAGGACATTGTGGAAAAATCTTGGTACTAAACTAAGTTTCAGCTCAGCTTATCACCCTCAGACTGATGGATAGACTGAGGTGGTGAATAAAATCTTGGGTAATATTTTGAGAAGTCTTGCAGGTGAACATCCTAAACAGTGGGATCGGATTTTAGCATAGGCTGAATATGCTTATAATGACTCTCCTAACAGAAGTACAGGGCAGAGTCCATTCCATATAGTTTATGGAATGCACCCAAGAGGAGTGTATGATCTAAGAAATTTTGGAAAAGCAGAGATGAGAAGCACTAAAGGAGAAGGTTTTGCTTCAAAAATTCAAGCAATACATGACCAGGTAAAACAACAGTTACAGGACAGCAACATCAAATACAAGAGCATAGTAGATTTGAAGAAGAGGGAAGTTAATTTTGAGGTTGGAGATTTGGTTCTAGCACACCTGAGAAAAGAAATATTTCCAAAAAGGGCATATAACAAGTTGTAGTTTAAAAAAATTGGGCCAAGCAGAGTATTGAGAAAATTTTCTGCAAACGCATATGAAATTGAATTACCCCCTGACATTGGAATATCTCCAATTTTTAATGTTGCTGTTTTGTATAGGCATGAAGACAGTGAAAAAGATGATAGAGCTGAAGGCAAAGAGAGATTGATTGGTTGAAACAGTTACCCATTGCAAAAACATTGCAGCCAGAGAAGATTTCAGAAAAAATATTGTCTAAAAAGACAAGAGGACGAGAGTATTTTGAGTATTTGATCAAGTGGAAAGATCAACCAGTTGCAGAGGCTACATGGATGACAGAAACCATGTTACAGAAATTGGGCAGTTATGTAGAGAAGCTCATGGACAGGAGCCCATGAAGAATTTTGTCCTCAGGAGTCTGATGCAGGAGCATGAGGCTCAAGGAGAAAAGGACTTCATTTTATTCAAAAATACAAAAAAAAATTACAAGCAAAGGAGTGGGTTCCTTTAGCTGGCAATTACAGTTTTTAGTAGATAAGATTTGACTAGTAATTTGGGGATTCAAGCTGTTTTGAATTCAATATATTTAGTTTTAGTTGAGGATTTTAGGGCAAATATCATGCCAAGTGATTTTATCTAAAATCTGGGCAAAATTCGATCCTTTTGAAGCGGATCTGAACGTTTGTATGAACTCTATTTATGTAAATTTGAACGATGCGAGTGAAGATTTTGGTTGTAGAAGGATGGAGTAATAGAAATTAATATTTCTTGGTATCATTGAGAAATTTGAGCATAAATGTAAAATCTCGAAGGATCCTAGCATCCTTCGAAATATTTCTGAGTTTATTTGGTTCAATTCGAGCTCTGTTGATTTAATTTATGTGTGTAATGTTTCGTTTAACATTCTGTGTCCACTGTGAAGACAAGACAGTCTGGTTATATTAGTAAATTTACGAGCTATCAGTTGTTGATACATGAAACCGTGGTTTCTTTGAAGGATTGTTGAATCTGGCCAATTTGAAGAAATGGGATAATTAAATGCGAAAAAAAAAAGTCCAAGAGAAATCAAAACTATTGATATGTGATCCAATATAATCGCATTTTTAAAATTTCAGGGAGTTTAATGTTAAATCAAAACTAAAATGTATTAAATAGGGACTTGGAAGCAAGATAACCATCTGATCAAGGTGACAGATAGATCTATGGATATCACAATAAAATTTGTGAGTTATATAAGCTCTAAAACGGATGCGAGATTTTATATGCCTGATTTGATAACTCAAGTTGACTGCCGAGTAACTCATTTGATCTAACGACCTTCGCATTTGGCTTAGAGATGTGACGATGTTTGCATAAAAATATGTGCTTGGTTTAATTCCAATTTTGGATGCGATGTTTTATAAACTTCAGTTAAATTGCCTTTAAGTTCTTTGTTTTAACGTAAAGGTTTTAATGTGCTTTGGTTCCATCACTAAAGTCAAATATAGTGAATATTATGTTTATTAGGTTTGACTTGTGATTCCTCCATTTCGGTAAAGGTTAAAAACTGGAGGTTAATGAAATTTAGGTTTGGTATAATAAAAATTTGAAGTTGATGACTAATACAATAAAGGAAATAGAATAAGTTCCACCATAACTTAAAGAAATTGTCTCAAAATTTGAGAGTTTATCTTTGATAGCTGCATCCAATCCATCAAATGTCCTTGGCGAAATAGGCACCCTTTGCTCCCTCTGACAACTGATTTCATCTCTTGGAAATCCGGAAAATAAATCAACTAAACATCTCTCTTCGATCCATTGATCGATCTACAGGTTTCTTTGGATATTAATCCTCTAAGAATATGATCTCCTCCCGCTTTTTGTCTCTAATGCTTAGGCTAAATTCTGAAAACTTTAGAAATTTAACCCCACCAACACCTTCTGAAGTTCTCCAACTATGCTTCTGACACTTCTGAATTATTAATTAATTAATTATCTCCCAAACCGGATGAAATTTCCCAAATCCATATCTCGGTCTTGGAGATCTCATGTACTCCAGTCCCTCCACAAATATTGGGAGCTAGAGCACATCCGATGCTACCCCATCACTCAAGAAAACTCAGCATAGCTTCATCTATTTGATCTTCATGTTGAAATTTTCCTCTATTAAGAAATGCATCTATGTACATCTTCTGTTGTACCAGTTATAAACTCTCTTCTTCTTAGAAGTATTCATCATCATATATGTGCTTACAATCTTCTTCAATTTCTATGATACCTGCAGAAGATTGTCCATCTTTATCTACTTCAAAACCTGCTTGCTTACACCAATCATGAGAAACATGATATCCTTTTACTAGCATCATCTCTAATTTATCATTACACATGAGACATTCATTAGGTTTCATCTTCCTTAACATGTATAACAATTTTCAATAATTGTTCTTCATTTTCTTATTTGGAAACATGCATATGGACTCTACCTTGACTATCTTTATCTGCTAAATTTGCAACCACAAACAAAATGTTAGAAATAAAATCATTAGGCTTGTAAGCCTTACTTATCAGCATATCCATTTATTGATCTAAACTCTTCAAAGAGCTTATGAGACTTCCTGCAAGTCTCTCTTCCTCCTCATTCTCCAAGAAACTTATAAGTTCCTCAATAGATCTTTTCTCAACATCATCCTCTCCAAGGATATCACCTTGCTCTGGTTCAAAATAGTGAACTCTTTCCTCTATTTTCAATGGCCTGTATATGAACTCAACTCCTTTGAGTTTCTCTTTCTTCCTCATTTTCCTTAGACTTTTCCTCAGTTTCCTTGTGAATAATTAAAATTAATAATTAATTAATTATCTCCCAAACCAGATGAAATTTCCCAAATCCATATCTCGGTCTTGGAGATCTCATATACTCCAGTCCCTCCACAAATATTGGGAGCTAGAGCACATCCGATGCTACCCCATCACTCAAGAAAACTCAGCATAGCTTCATCTATTTGATCTTCATGTTGAAATTTTCCTCTATTAAGCAATGCATCTATGTACATCTTCTGTTGTACCAGTTATAAACTCTGTTCTTCTTAGAAGTATTCATCATCATATATGTGCTTACAATCTTCTTAAATTTCTATGATACCTGCAGAAGATTGTCCATCTTTATCTACTTCAAAACCTGCTTGCTTACACCAATCATGAGAAACATGATATCATTTTACTAGCATCATCTCTAATTTATCATTACACATGAGACATTCATTAGGCTTCTCATCTTCCTTAACATGTATAACAATTTTCAATAATTGTTCTTCATTTTCTTATTTGGAAACATGCATATGGACTCTACCTTGACTATCTTTATCTGCTAAATTTGCAACCACAAACAAAATGTTAGAAATAAAATCATTAGGCTTGTAAGCCTTACTTATCAGCATATCCATTTATTGATCTAAACTCTTCAAAGAGCTTATGAGACTTCCTGCAAGTCTCTCTTCCTCCTCATTCTCCAAGAAACTTATAAGTTCCTCAATAGATATTTTCTCAACATCATCCTCTCCAAGGATATCACCTTGCTCTGGTTCAAAATAGTGAACTCTTTCCTCTATTTTCAATGGCCTGTATATGAACTCAACTCCTTTGAGTTTCTCTTTCTTCCTCATTTTCCTTAGAATTTTCCTCAGTTTCTTTGTGAATAATTAAAATTATTAATTAATTAATTATCTCCCAAACCAGATGAAATTTCCCAAATCCATATCTCGGTCTTGGAGATCTCATGTACTCCAGTCCCTCCACAAATATTGGGAGCTAGAGCACATCCGATGCTACCCCATCACTCAAGAAAACTCAGCATAGCTTCATCTATTTGATCTTCATGTTGAAATTTTCCTCTATTAAGCAATGCATCTATGTACATCTTCTGTTGTACCAGTTATAAACTCTCTTCTTCTTAGAAGTATTCATCATCATATATGTGCTTACAATCTTCTTCAATTTCTATGATACCTGCAGAAGATTGTCCATCTTTATCTACTTCAAAACCTGCTTGCTTACACCAATCATGAGAAACATGATATCCTTTTACTAGCATCATCTCTAATTTATCATTACACATGAGACATTCATTAGGCTTCTCATCTTCCTTAACATGTATAACAATTTTCAATAATTGTTCTTCATTTTCTTATTTGGAAACATGCATATGGACTCTACTTTGACTATCTTTATCTGCTAAATTTGCAACCACAAACAAAATGTTATAAATAAAAGCATTAGGCTTGTAAGCCTTACTTATCAACATATCCATTTGTTTATCTAAACTCTTCAAAGAGCTTATGAGACTTCCTGCAAGTCTCTCTTCCTCCTCATTCTCCAAGAAACTTATAAGTTCCTCAATAGATCTTTTCTCAACATCATCCTCTCCAAGGATATCACCTTGCTCTGGTTCAAAATAGTGAACTCTTTCCTCTATTTTCAATGGCCTGTATATGAACTCAACTCCTTTGGGTTTCTCTTTCTTCCTCATTTTCCTTAGACTTTTCCTCAGTTTCTTTGTGAATAATTGTACCACTATCCACCGAATTAGATTCTTCGTACTCCATCCTCTTCTCTTGATTACATCCACCTTTTTGTAGCAAATTCTCCATGTAACTGAGTTCACCTATTATCTCAGTCATCTCTCTGTCAAACTCCTCTTGAATCATCACCTCTATGTCCTTTACCTTGGCATATTTCCTTTTGTTGTGGCTTTCCTCTGAACCTCTTCAAAGACCTTCAGTGATCATTGGATTCCCCTCCTTTGTGAACTCCATCTTGTTCACTTGTGGACTACACCTAAGCCTCCCTCTCCAGCAAGTCTCCATACCCGCCTTTGATATCTCAGATACCTTACCTTACCAAGCTATCTCCTTGGGCTTGATCTATGTTTCTTTGCCTCTTGAACCATTCTTTGAGAAAACTTATTTGCTCTTTTAGGCTCTACAAATTCCACTTCCTTTGAGAACATTCACTTTTCCTCCCTATCCAACCTCTGTTGGAATTCTTCAAGGTTCTACCACTATTTAAAAGCTCACATGCTCTTCCTTTTGAGAACAAAACTAGTTCTTTGTTATAGCTCCTCTCAGCTGTATTTGCTGCTAACAACCTCTTTGTCTGCAACTTGAAATCTACATCCACAATCCTCAAACCTAGAGTTAAAAGTAAAAACATACCATATCACCTTCAAGATCTCTGCATAATCTTGTTCCACCATTCATCTTCACTTTGAATGGACTATTCCCTGTTCATTTACCTCTACAAATTCTCCTTAAGAGAATGAATTACTCCCCATATTCTCCCACATTTTATCTCTATGTGCCTGTTCCCTATCAGATTTAAAATCTAATCCTTTCTTCCTATGTAATACCTTTAAAAACTGCACACAAAACACACTAGCTTTATTTTCCTGCTTTGTTATGTCAGTATTTACTAATCTCCTCTTTCTGTAATCGCAATTGTATCTGCATATACAACTTCAAGAGCTTAACTTTTCTCTAGTTTTCCACCAAAGAGCTTTTACTTTCTCTGATACCAAATGATGACCTATCAAGTCTATCACTCCATGATAGGTAGCTTTAAAACACTAAAGGCTACACAATAAGTCTCAAGAAAGGGACTTTATCCCTTCAGATCTCTATCAATTTTAGTCAACTGCCTCATATCAGTTATATAAACATGGAAGGATTCAATTTTCTAATTTTATTGTCTTATGCGCTATCTGGAAGACCTGGGCGTGTTTGAGGGAACACATCATCATATCGATCCTCTGTTCCTAAAAACCCATGTGCTCATTTTCCTTCAGGACAGCTTGATGTATGAGAATCGTGGAGGTTAGAACATAAACCCAATTTTTGGAACAATAACCAAACTTCTGGAACAAGAACTATACACCCTCTTTGGTAAAGACATTTGATCGTCTAGGTCAATATAAAACATTTTTTCATACAAAACCTGGGTGCATATATTATGGATCTCATGAACGATCTTCAGTTTTTTCACTAGTTATTCAAAGAAAAATACTTATAATATATAGATCTGGCCACACAACATTTCAGACTGGATGCATTTCTTTATCCCCTTTTAATATTCCTCTGCAATAATTGGGTGTGTTTTCAAAACCATTCCAAAGGCATCTTGGTACACTCTCAAGAGTGATTTCCCTAAGTATTATATATCACATCACCAATAGCACATTCCACTTCCCGTAACAATATCTAACACCATAACCCAGTTCACATCCTCAATTTGATATAATCCTAGACAGGGTTGCCAATTTAAACGCAAAGCATAAATAATTTAACCAAATTCACAAGAGCATATATATTGAAAACTCACCAAATTCACAAGAGCATAAATTATTTTACCAAATTCACAAGAGCATATATGTTGAAAAAAGAATGGACCATGTTGGGTCAAAAGGAAAAGAGCACATTATGCTTTTTTCTCTCAACTTAATTTTGATTGGATTCTTTAAGAGAAGCTACACTGAAAGAATTGTGGAAAAATTTAGGACTTTGTATTAGTCTAATTCCTCGGTGAATAAATTGTTCCTTTAGAAAAGTTTGTATAACCTAAGGATGGAGGATGGAGACTCCATGATAGTGCATTTAAATGCCTTCAATATTCTAGTGAGTTAGTTATTATCTTTGGACATTTAGATTTTAGATGAATACAAGTTTACTAGTTTATTGTGTTCTTTACTAATTCATGGGATAGTTTTCTTATTTCCATAGGTAGTAATGCAACTACTTTAGTTTTCAACGATATAATTTCATCCCTCTTATGAGAAGTGACAAGATGAAAAAACATGGAAAGTAAAAAAATAAATGCCTTGTCTATAAGAGGACACTCCCATAATAGAAATAAAGATACTTTCTCAAGTGGGAGATCTGAATCTATAGGAAGATCTATTTCTCTAGGAAAATTAATAAATGTATGTTGGATATGAATAAAATAACAACATTACAAGAAATAATGTAGATCTAAGATTGAAAATAAAGGGAAGGGATCTAATGATGCTTCTTCTACAGAGCAAAAGTCACCTTAGATAAAGAAAGGGATGTGTACCTGGCTTCTTCAAGTACAA
Source organism: Pinus albicaulis (assembly GCA_034641835.2). Lineage (NCBI taxonomy): Eukaryota > Viridiplantae > Streptophyta > Pinopsida > Pinales > Pinaceae > Pinus > Pinus albicaulis. The sequence goes on along the minus strand of CM076582.1, from coordinate 585,203,313 downwards.
ATGTAGATAATGATGCATGGGTTTTCAACATAGAGGAATTATTTCATATGACTCCTCACAGGGAGTGGTGTTATGAGTATGAAATATATGATGGTGTTCATGTTTTCCTAGGAGATAGCTTGATAGCCAGGATCATAGGAAAAGGAATATTCAAGTTGAAGCTTATCGATGAACAAATTAAAGCTCTCATTGGTGTTCTAAAAATCCAAATATTGGCCTAGAAAATTAATTTTGTAAGAAATATAACCAATGTAGGTATAAAAATAATGTTAAAAAATTATACTTGTAGGATGGTTACAGGAGCAATGGTATTGTTGAGGGGATTTCAAATTGGAACTCTATATAAGCTACTGGGAATTATTGTTAGTGATGGGTGTAATAGTTTGATTGTTCCCGAGAGTGGAGCTAAAAAAGGAAAAAAAACCTCTAATCTCTGGAGAAAATATTCTGTTGGGGCATCAAAGACTAGGACATATGGAGAGAAGGGCCTTCGAGTACTAAATGCTAATGGTATGGTAGAAGGTATGTCCAATTTCTCTCTGGATTTTGATTTATGTAAGCATTGTTTATATGGGAAGAATAATCAAATAATATTATCCTTTGGTATTACAACAACGGAGGGAAGATTACAATTGGTGCACAATAATATATTTTGACTTAAGGTTGATTATATCACTAGGTAAATCAGTGTACTGTGTCTCATTTATAGATCGCTTCTTGAGGAGTACACATAATTATTTCCTTAAGAAGAAATCTGAAATCATTGAAAATTTGAAAGAATTTAAGGATCTTGTGGAAAATTAGACAAAGAAGAAAATTAAGGTGTTGATGACAGATATTGGTGGAGAATTCTATAAGAATGAATTCAAAGAATTTTTTTAGAAGAACATCATATCAAGGAATAATTATACATGATACATATGTAAAAAAAATGGATCTATAGAAAGGATGACAAGGATGCTAATGAAGAAATCAAAGAGCATGCTTAGTGGTGTCTGTTTAGGATAAGAATTCTCAATAGAGGACTGGATACTACATGTTACCTGGTAAATAAACCACCTTCATCAATGTTGGATGATGAGACTCCACACAATATATGGAATGGTGAGAAACCTTCTCTTAAACATCTCAAGGTATTGGGATGTGATGCTTATGTAAATTTTCCAAAGGATAATAGGGGTAAGATAGATAAGAAAGATAACAAGTGTATCGTTATTGGATACAAAGATGTTATGAAAGGTTATAAGCTTTGGAATTTAAAAACATAGAAGGTTGCATATAGTTGAGATGCAGTATCTAGAGAGATCACATATGTTGTAAAATAAGAAGCCCTACCATGGGAGAAAGAACCAGAGAAGATAGAGTTTTAATTTAAGGATGATGAAGAAGAATCTAGGAAAGAAAATCAATCTGAAAAAAGAAGAACCACTTACTCTGGTAGTCAGGAGAATAATTTGAGAAATAAGTAATCTAGAATAGTGTACACCACCTTGTTTTAATTAAAATTTTCTTTGTTTATTATTGATGATGATCCTAGAACTGTTAGGGAGGAAGTGGATTTAGAGAATGGAAAAATATGGAAAAAATCCATGGTTAAATAAATTGCAGTCACTTAAACAAAAATGAGGCTTGGGATCTAGTGGAGTTGTGAGCTGAAAGAAATCCCATTAGATGAAAATTATTGTTTAATAAGATGTTGAATCAATTTTTTTTTGTCTTAATGATGGATCCTCATCAGATCCAAAATGTATACAGTAAGAATGATCACTATGGAATATCCAAACCATCAATCTACCAAGACATTGAATGTTGAAGGAAAAGTGGAGAAATATAAAAATTGGGTTGTAGCAAAAGGTTAGCCCAAAGCAGAGGGAATTGACTTTGGTGAGATCCTTTTCTCCTATTGCCTAGTTAGCTTCTATTAGATTTCTTTTATATGTTGTTGTTAATCTTGATTTTGAGGTACAACAAATTGATGTGAAAACACCTTTCCTAAGTGGGGATCTAAAAGAAATCTACATGAATAATCCATAAGGATTTGTGTGGAATGGAAACAAAGAGATGGTATGCGGGCTAAAAAAACCCCTATGTGGATTAAAGCAATCACCAAAGATGTGGTATCAAAAATTTGATACCTATATATTGGGACTTGGTTTCACACGGATAAAAGTGGATCTTTGTGTTCATTTCAAATTAGTTGGTGATAATATTATTTATTTGGTCTTGTATGTGGAAGATATGTTAACGATTAGAAATGATAGGGAAACCATCAAGGAAATGAAAGCTCAATTTCCCTCTAAATTTGATAGGAAGGATCTTGATGCTTCAAATTTCATTTTGGGCATGTAAATTAAAAGAGATCAGGAAAATAAAAAACTATGGTTAATTAGAGGAAATATGTCCAGACAATATTGTTGAGATTTAATTGAGTTGAGAGGCTCATTGTATAACCCAGTATGAGGGTGATGTGTAATTCCATTTGTGCTCAATGTGGAGTTGACATGCGTCCCTTGTAAAATAAAAATAAAATATTCTCTAAATTATTATTATTATTATTATTTTGGTTATAATCAAAATAGAAAACAAATATACATATTTAGTTAGTTTTAATTAAAAGTATTATAAAATGAAATCCCATTCTAACTATGTTTTCTTTATTGGTCGTTGGTATTACAACCTAATACAAACAAGATATGATAAAAACATTTCATTCTCACTCCCAATTATGAATAAAATATTTCCATGTCCATATGAAATAAGAAAATTTTATATTAACTTTAAAATTCTTTTAAAGCAATTAAAACAAAAACAAGGAAAATCAATTTTATTTATATTTTCATATTTCAATTGTATATTGAAAATAATATTGAAATGTATTTAAAATATATTAAAATTTTTTTTTAATGTGGACAATGTAATTCATAAATAAAATATCTCAATGCTCACGTTAAATAAATTATTTCAATTCCAGCAATTTACATATTATATATGTTTTTAAATAGTAATAATAATAATAATAAGTCTATATATTATATAAAGTAATTGAAAAATTAAATTCTTATTGTTATATCATTTCAAGTATCATTACTTTATATTTTAACCCTTTTATCAAGGGTTAATTTTGAGTGGAGAAAATATTTGTTGGAATTGCATGTTTAAGCTATTTTATTCCATGTATTCAAGGGATTTTCAAGGGGTTGAATCCATATACGCATTCAAAAAAGCTATTTAGAAAATATAAAATTACACACACACACACACACACACACAGATTAATCTTAACCATCATTTGTCAAGTCCTTAGAGGGATGCAATCTTTGGAGGTGCGATTTTTTGAAGTTTTGCACTATAAAAAAGGTTTGCAGCTCAAGAAATTTGATCTCTCTTAGCTATTGCTAGATCTGTGGTTAAGATGGATCTATACTAATATGTAGGAATGTGAAACAATAAAGGTCCATATTCTTGTAGGTGAAAATTTATTTTTAGAACAATTTCCTAAGACACATAACAAGAAGAGGACATGCCCCGTGTTCCATGTGCTAGTGTAGTTAGAAGTTTGATGTATGCAATGGTCTCTTCTAAACCATACATTACATATGTAGTGGGAGTATTGACTAGGTTTATGTCAAAATGATAGAAAGAGCATTGGATAATAGTTAAGAAGGTTTCTAGGTATTTGTATGGAACTACTAGTTATGCATTGTGCTACCAAGGAAGGCAAGGATTGGAAAAGGTGTTGGACATTCATGGTTTTGTTGATTCAGATTAGGCTAAAAATGTGTGGGTATGTGTTTAACCTATTTGGAGGAGAAATCAGTTGGATGAGAAAAGATAGTTTATAGTAGAACTCTCAACTACATAAGCTAAATACATGGAAACAATTCATGCAAGTAAGGAAGCAATATGGTCACACAAATTTTGTTTAGGTATTGGTTTGGTACAACGAGTTGTTAGGATAGATTGTGACAATTAGAGTGCAATATTCCTGATGAATAAACTATTGTATCATTCTACGACAAATCATATTGATGTTCAGTATCCCTTTGTGAGAGATATGATTGAAGAAAAGAAGGTGTTGTTGGTGAAGGTGGAAATATTGAGAGTGTTGTAGATTCATTAAACAAAAATTGTGAGAACTAAAAATTTCTCTTGTTGTAGAGAAACAATGGGCACTATTTCCTTATATTGTTGATCTTGTATTCTTGCACCCCCTTGTTTGAAAAGAAAACAATAGGTGGGAGAATGTTGGGTATGCGTTATGTTCTTTGCATGATTGCCTACATACGTTGTACAATGTACTAAGAATAATGGCAGGGGTCATAGGGTGGGGCAAATCCCCCCTAATTGGGGGGTTTACAAGGGGATGAAAACTCCCATGTGTCGGTGTTTTGGGTTAACACCCTAAGTATTTTTTTTTGGTCATTTTTTTGCATTTGATTTTAGAAATTTTTAAAACACGATTTTCACTTTTAGCAGTTTTATGGAACATGGTGGTTTAGCCCATGTTTTTGTAGTGTCATTTAATGAACTACAGTTGTATTTTAATATGAGGTAAATAGATTAATACTTTATGAATGTTGTTTTCATTGTCATACTGTAAAGAAAAATATATTGAAACATATTTTTGGTTTTACTGATTTGGGTTTCTAGAGTAAATTATTTGTGTTAATGTGTGTGTTTTCCATTGCATAAATTTTATTTTATTAAGAAATTGTTTGCAAAAGTAACTATATAGGGTTAAAACCTACAAATTATACCCAAACTAAAAGAGTCTATATCATGGACTAAAAACATAGGAAATTTTTTGCAAGGAGGGATTGTTTTAATTCACCATATATGAATATGCAATACACTAAATGAACAAGGAACTTTCACTACAACATAAATGACAAAAACTAGCACTAATGCATATATGGGGGTGGGGGGAGTGCTATCATGGTGTAGAAATTATAAACAACACACACACACTCACATTAAAAAATTATCACACAATTATGAATAATGTAAACATGATCAAGATAATAACCTCCTCCATAAAACTTTCTTGTCTACTGCCCTCCATTGGGATGCAACAAGTTTGTTTGGAGTTGGTACATATATGAGGCTCATATGAGCCTCCATATTACCTCTTATAGTCGAAATGCGCTACAACATTTGATGGTCCAACACCTCCAGTAACATCACTTATTGGTGGTTCCTAGCATGATGATCCTATGAGCATGCCATGTTGCACTATGGTGCATCTCAAGGTGGCTATTGCTATTTGGGTTTCAATAACGCTATCTATTGCTGGAGGATGTTATGTAGGTGGGTTATGCCTTTGTTTAGGTGGACGAGGAAATAGTGTTGGGTTGTCCCTAGCATTTTTTTTTTTATCTTGTGTAGACCCATGACTCATCCCATAGAATTATCCTATGTAAAAGTAGTTGACATGGAGTCCTAGCTTGAAATTTATCCACAATCGTGTCAAGAAATATAGAGATACACCCCTATGATTACAAAGAGGTTTATCAAAAACCATGAACCACTTATCCATCTAATGGTCTCAAAATGGTTGGTAGGTGCAACAATCCATATAAATGTGTTTCTTGTTGATTACTAAAGGTTAGTTATTTCTTGGGTCATTGAATAATGACAAGAAATCTTATTTAGTAATGTTCAGGTCTCTAATTGTGTTTTTGTTTATACCACTTCTATAGTATTCATACATCCCAACCTTATAATAAAAAAATTAGTTCATAGGCCCTGACAATTAGAAATGGATCATACAATTGAATTTTGTGAAATTGCAAGAGATAATCGTGGGCACTCATTAGTGTTTTGGAGATCATGAATATGATTTCCCTCAATGTAGCCAACGATGCATTGATTTCAACATTGGGGTTTTTTTTTTCTTGGTTGGGTGTGCTTGTTCTAAGTAGTAATATGATGATGGTGGTTTTGGATTCTTACTAGGATCCATGGTAACCAAGTCTCCTCCAAATCAATATGGTGTATGTGTTTAGGGTACCATTTAGGCATTTTAAACCAATTTTTTAGGAAAAAAACCAATGAAATTTAATTGGAACACTTACTTGGAATTTGAAGAAGATTTAATTTGTTGACTTGGAACTTGACGTAGACCAAAGATGAATAATTTGGCTCTAGAACAACTAAAAATGCATTGTGTGGCCTGAAATAGTAAAAAGATGGGTAGCAAGAACATAAAAATGCAACAAACTAGGAACGTGTGCACATTCCTAAGAACATGTGCATGCTTTTGAGTCATGCCAACTTAGTACCCTAGATGACATTTTGGTTGGAAGTTTGAGGTTGGGCAAGCCTTAATGCTCAAGAATGTGTGTCCGCTCCTAGCAACACACGTGCATTTGTATGTCTATGCATTCTTCATGTCTCCATTGCCACCTTTGATGCCATAATTAATATGCAAGCGCCCATATATTAATGTATAAGTGACCTTGATATCAAGGAGTTTAAGTGTTATACATTAAATAAATGAATGCCATTAACTTAGTGAACCGTAGAAAATATTATTGGATTTGTCTAACCAAGGGATGATTTGGCCGAGATGGTAATTTTCTCATCGAAATCAAGATTATTATTATTATTATTAATCTGAAACTAAGAGCGTTTGAATCCTTTTTTAATGGTGGAAATGGATTCAACACCCTCAAGAACCCATGGAGCACCTAATATTCTGAAACTTGATAATTGTAACATGGATCCCAAAAATTTATGCCTCATTTTATTAGAATCTTGCTGTAAAGGCCATTTTTTTTGTGAAAACATGGACACCTATTTAAACTACTCTAATATAATTTACTTAATTAATGTAGAAAAAATGGTCATCCATAATTGATAATTAATGAATTGAAAATTTAATAAATTAGAAATTAATAATTAATTAATTACAAATGGACTTAAGTATAATCAAACATATTAAAATGATCCATAATTAAATAAGAGTTTATCATTTTTATCTTATTCATACTTGCTTATGTATAATTTATTATTTATTATTATATTTAATAAATATAATATTTATTTAATATAATTTTAAAACTTAATAAAATATTTATAGAAAAAGATGTATTTTCAACAAAAATGTATATTTTAATGTGTTTACTTATTATTTTTAAAATGTTGTTAGGATAATTTCAAAATTTCAAAATATTAATGTTTTTTTTTTAAATAAAAAATAAAAATGATTGAAAAGATAAAATAGAAAAAAATTAATAAAAATGTAAAATAAAAATTAATAAAAATTATATATTTAATTTTTTCTTGCTTTAAAGAACAATGGGTATAAATTTGAAAAAAAGGCATAAAGGATTTTTATGAAATTATAAAGATAATGTCTTAGATTTTTTTTGAAATTTTGATTTTTGTTATTTAAAATTTGTTTTTACATTATATATCTAAATTCAATATTCTAAAAAATTCCCAAAAACATCAATCATAAATATAATAAATCCCATAATACGCCAGTTATAAACCAAGTTCCCACGTGTGAGAGTGAAGAGAAAAATTAGCAAGTGCACCCACTCTAGGAAGCGAGGGAACTTGGAAGCACCAAGATGGTTGTAACTGAAAACGAATGGATATTTTTATGCAACCTGCTGTGGGTAGACCTCACACACGATCTAATATTTTACGATCCTCACATGATCACCATTAGATATGTTGGTGATCGCACATGTTTATTGTCTATGGCCTCGCTGCATCGTTATCGTTATGAGTGCCTAACGTAATTACTAATTGGTAAAGCCATGGCTAACGTAAATTTGAGTCTATTTTCACTATTAAAAAAACATTCCCAAAATTAAATTTTATTTTTATTTTTAAATTTGAGCAAAATTGTGGCCTTCATACACAATTCCATTGGAAAACATTTTCTTTAGTGTTTTCGAACAATATTCAAAATTAAACAGGTCACATCTAATCAAAAGACTTTTAACACATTGGAAAATGTTAACCAAAAATTACCACTAAAAAATTTTGGTTTCAAAAATTTAAATAATATTTTAAAAAGCCTCGTGAAGGGCTGCCAAGACACTTGTGAAAATTTAAATTACTGAAAGCCTGGCGGACCGCCAGTCACCCTTGTTCTTCGACAACCTAACCTATATATATCTATATATTCTAGAGTCTATACTCTATGGTACGTTACCAAGTAGGCCGCAGGAAGTTGTGAGAAAGAATAAATAAAATGTAATGTAGTATCATGGTTGGGTTGTTGCATTGCCGTCTAACAGTCATAATGGTGGGCATCTGACCTTCTTCCTCTATTCATTAATGTAAAAATATTTACATGAGGGTCCTGAGAAAAATGCTTGCTCGCTCTGATTTTAGATCTCCTCAGCTCATTGTTCACACCTCCCTTGGCTAGTTCATGAGCTTTCACATAACGGAAATATAGAGCCCACCCCTGAGGAAGGCTAATTTACCTTGGCCCGAAGGCTAATCTACCTTGGCACATTCTTTTATATCAAAGGAAGGGTAGAGGCTATCGTTCAGAGTTGGAAAAACCATTTTTAAGTTAGACCGGGTTTTATTAATGTTTAAATGGGTTTTTACTAAATTAGTAGTGTTTTTATACATTAGGATTGTGTGATGTGGAGTTGATTGTTGGAATTTTTGATGTATTCTAAATAATAGAGGAATAAAAATTTCCCAACTTCAACACAAAGATTCAACTAAAATTTGTTGGACAGAGATTGCACACAAATAACTATTTCATTAAACTTAAAAATCTATTACAATGATTCTAGCATGTACAAAAAAAAACTTCAACTGTTGCACAAAGTGTTTAAATCTGCTCTCTATCCTTTTCCAATATGCACACACACATTGCAATTTTCCTTCTAGCTTTCTTACAAAAATTTCACACAGTCATTGCAAAAAAATAATTTCACACACAACACTCTGTTCTGTTTTAGCCTTCGGCTCAATACAAAAATAGAACAATACACACTCAACACATTAGCCTTTGGGCTCTTTTTATTTTATATGGCTCAAAGTAAAAAAAAAAAACTATTGAGAAATATATATTATAAAATTTGAAAAGTTTATAATATATATATTAACCGTATATATATTATATCCAAAGTCAACCGAATTTTCATTGTGGCATTAAATAAAACAAAAAAAAACGTTAAAACAATGTTTTGAAACCATATATCATATGCCACATAAAAACTTTTAAATCAATGTATTAAACCTTTGTCGCAGATTTGAAACTGGAGATTAAACTCCAATGCATGATTTATCGCGTACCAATTTGCCCTGACGTCATCAGGGTCCAAACCCACGCGATCGCTCTGTGATTGGTTGGCGGTGGGACCCCCGAACTTCAAACTGAAAACTAAACTCTATTTCATAGAATTATCGCATACCAAATCTCCTCTATGACGTAAGCACAAAAACTGCGCGATAAGCTCTAATTGGTCCATGCATCCTGTGACTTGGCAGTGGGACTAGTTCTTTGCGTTGGTGAAAGCACTAATGACGAGGCTCAAAACTTACGTGATTAAAACGCGATTGACTCCCTGGATGGTGATGTGGACTATGGGCTCCATAGCTTGACATAGCCCGCTCAAATCAAAAACTTTAGCCATAAAACGAAATTGTTGGTTGGTGAACTGTGTTAATGGTGCGACATGGCAGGCTTTTAAAAGTTCGGTTGCATGGTTTGAAACCACAAAAATTAAATTACAAACACAGTAAAATGGCTACGGCCAATAACCCCAAAACATCAACTTGCAGGTTCATTAAAACAACGTTAAATGCACAATAGAGTGCACTTAACACAAAAATAACTCTGCCCACTGCTGTACTTCTTCATTCTTTGTGCAGAGTAGGAGTTGAATTTAAAAATTCAAAACTCCCCCTTAAATTCAACTGCTGGGTTTTCTTCCATACCCAAACACTTCCTTAAATAATTAAAACTCTTTTGCCCCAATGGCTTTGTTAAAATGTCTTCAAACTGCTCTATGTTCTGCAATGCTTCAGAAAAATTTCACCATTGTTCACTAGCTCCCTGATGTAGTGAAACTTGGCATCAATGTGTTTCGTTCTCATGTGAAACACTGAATTCTTTGACAATGCTATAGCAAAGCTATTGTCACAATAAATTGTTGTGCCTTTTACCTGTTCATGACACAAACTCCTCAACATTATTCTCATCCAAACTGCTTGACATGCTGTTGTTGTAGCTGCCACATACTCTGCCTCTGCTGTAGATAAAACCACAATTGGTTGTTTCTTACAAGCCCATGAAATGGCTCCTGACCCCATATGAAAAACATAACCAGAGGTGCTTTTCCGGTCATCTATACTACCAACCCAATCACTAACAGTATATCTAATCAATTCAGAATTTTCTGAAGTGGTATATAAAATTCAATACCTCTTTGTTCCTTTCAAATACCTCAAAATTCTTTTTGCTTCTTTCCAATGTGCCTCCTTGGGCCTCTCCATAAATCTGGAAATTAAACTCACAGCATGCATAATATTCGGCCTAGTTGCAGTCAAACACATGAGGCTGCCAACTATGCTTTTGTATAGACTTGGATCAAAATCCTTGCTACTGTCCTCTTTGCTTAACTTCAATCCTATCACTGTAGGAGTAATTTTTGCCTTGCAATCCTGCATATTAAATCTTTCCAAAACTTCATTTACATATTTAGCTTGAGAGATAAAAAAATTGTTTTCATTTTGCTCTACTTCTATTCCTAAGAAGTATTTCAGCAATCACATATCAGTCATCTCAAATTCATCCTTCATGACTGATTTAAAATTCTCAATGAGGTAAGCATCATTACCTGTGAATATCACATCATCAACATATAAAACAACAATCAACATCTTACCATATTTCTCCTTGATGTATAATGTGGGTTCTCCTTCACATTTTTCAAACCCATTTTCCAGTAGATAGACATCTATCCTACTGTACCATGCTCTTGGTGTTTGTTTCAGCCCATAAATAGCTTTCTTCAATCTGCAAACTTTGTGCTCTTGGCCTTCGTTCTCATAGCCCAGAGGTTGTTCAACATAAACCTCTTCTATCAATACTCCATTTAGGAATGTTGATTTCACATCCATTTGGTAAAATTTCCACTTGTGTTGTGATGTTATGGACAACACTTCTCTTACTGTTTCCATTCTTGCAACCAGTGCAAAAGTTTCTTCATAATTTCTTCCATGTCGCTACTTGTAGCCTTTGACAACAAGTCTGGCCTTGTGCCTTTCAATATTACCTTCAGCATTACTTTTGGTCTTGTAGACCCATTTTACTCCAATCACTTCTTTGTCTTTTGGGAGATCAACCAATTCCCATGTCTTATTTTTCTCTATGGCATTCATTTCTTCATCCATAGCATCTATCAATTTCTTATCTTTTATAGCTTCTTCAAAATGAATAGGATCATCTACATAAAAGTATAATGCAAATAAAGAGTTCATTCAAATTTCTGAATCTGGTTCCTCTTTCACTTGGTGTACTTGTGCTTGTAAAAGCACTCAAATCTGCTCCTTGTGGTGTGCTTGGATAAGTACCATTATCACTTCTCAAGGGTGTTCTCATACCTACTTGTGGTGTCCCTTGCTGTCATTGTGTTGGTGGAGGTGGTGCTTCTTCAATGAACTGCACATCTCTGCTTATAACAAACTTCTTGGTGGATGGGTTATACAACCTGTATGCCTTCGATTATTCACTGTATCCAATAAATATGTACTTCTCCCCCTTACTGTCCAAATTCTTTCTTAGCTGATCTGGAATGTGTGCATAAGCCACACAACCAAAAACTCTCATGTGGGTGACACCTTGTTTTATGCCACTCCATGCTTCTTCTGGAAATCTGTTCATTACATCTTTGGTTGGGCATCTATTCAAGATGTATGCTGCACAATGTACAACTTCAGCCCAATATTCATTTGGCAAATGTTTTTCCTTCGGCATACTTCTTACCATATCCATGATAGTTCGGTTTTTCCTTTCAGCAACTCCATTTTGTTGTGGTGTATACCTTGTTGTAAATTTCTTGTGTATGTCATTTTCTCTGCAAAAACGCAGAAATTATTTTGAGATATACTCACCTCCTCTATCAGTCCTTAAAACTTTATTATGCTGCCCATTTTGGTTCTCAACAAGAGCCTTAAAGTGATAGAATTTCTCAAACACTTCACTTTTATATTTCAAGAAATACACCCAAGTTTTTCTTGTGTAATCATCAATACAAGTCAACATATATTGGCTGCTTGCTAGTGATGGTGTTTGCATTGGCCCACACAAAGCTGAGTGGACAATTTTTAAGGGTGCCTTTGCCCTTGTGCTCTTTCCTGATGGAAAGCTTTCTCTGTGTTGTTTGCCCAAGGTACAACCTTTACATAGGCTGTCCGGTTTCTCAATCAATGGTAATCCCTTTACCATACATTTTCTATGTAACAAATTCAGACCTCCAAAGTTGAGATGTCCAAATCTCAAGTGCCATAACTAGTTTTCATCTTTTGCTTCTCTTTGGAATATCTCTTGTGTCACTGTTGCCATTTCAGCTCCTTTCTTCAAATCTGCTCTCATCCTGAGAGGGAACATTCTGTTCTTTGTCATCTTCACTTGTGCAATGCATTTCTTGCTTGATGGTTTATCCATGATGGTGCATACATCATCTTCAAAGAAAATATTGTACCCATTTTGAATGCGTTGTCCAATGCTCAAGAGGTTACACTTCATACCAGACACATAGTATACATCTGATATGGATCTTCCTTCTCCCTTCTTTATCAAAACATTCACTCTGTCTTTTCCATGACATAGACCTTACTGTCTGTCCCCAATGTTACTTGAGACTTTAAATTTTCGTCTAACATGGAAAACATGGAAATGTTTCCAGTCATATGGTTGCTACAACCTGAGTCTAGAAACCATATATCCTCATTCTTTTCCTCAGCCATATTACATACTAAAAAAAAAATTTATTGACAGATATTTTCCTTAGTAAAGTTAGCATTGGGTCTATTACCCATGTCACTATGTTTCTTCCTAGATTCATTGGCATAATGGCCATACTTTTTACAGTAATGACATTGGACTTGAGATTTATCATACCTTTGTCCATGTGCTTGATTTTTTCCACCTTGCTGGCTGCTGCCTTGGCCTTGGTTTTGATTTTGATTGCTACCCCTTCCATGAGTATTTGCAGGGCTATTTCTTCCTCCTCTGTTTTGGCTTCTGCCTCTTCCTTTTCCTATGTAGTTTCATCCACCTCGACCTCTTCCTCTTCCAAAGGACATTTGGGTCTTGAAGGCATGCTCCAAAGATGTGTTTGCTGTTCTTTCCAATCTTTGTTCATGAGTCATCAATTATGCATGAAGCTCATCAACAATAAAATTTGAGAGATCCTTTGTCTCTTCAATGGTTGTGACTATTACATCAAACCTTGAGGGTAAGCTCCTCAACACTTTCTCCACTATCCTTATTTATTCAAGTGTTTCTCCATGAGACCTTATCTGGGTAACCAACCCAATCACATGTGTGAAGAATGAGTCTATGTTATCGGACTCTTTCATATAGAGAGTTTCAAAGTCTCTCCTCAACAATTGTAGTTTTTTCGTCTTCACCTTCTCCATACTTTGATAGGAAATCTAGAGGGTATCCCATGTATTCTTGGACCTCTTAGCTGCTGCTGTCCTTGGAAACACACTTTCATGCACTGCTTGATAGAGATAGAAGAGGGTTTTTGAGTCCTTCTTCCTATTTCTCTTCAACAAATCCTTCTCTGCCTATGTCAAGGCATTAAAAACATTTTCATCTACTGGTTCTTCAAAACCATCTTCAACAAGCTCCCATAAGTCTTGAGAGGCAAACATGGCTCTCATGATGATTGCGCAATAGTCATAGTTTTTACCATTGAATTGTGGGAGTTAAGTATTTCCAATACTCATGCTTGTGTTGGCTCCTTCCATGATTAGCACACTGAATTATGCTCTAAACTTGATTGTGTTTTTAAAAAAGTTGTCTTTTTGCTCAAGAGACAAACTCTGTCTTGAAAAATACTTCTCTGGATTGCACTTTTTAAACATAAAACAAAAAATTTGTTTTTGTAAATACCTGGACTTTGCTAAGCCTTCACATTGCTGGTCAAAAGCTGCAACAAACTCCTTCCTTCAACTTCTTTGACAAACTTCAAAGAGCCTGGACTAGCTCTGATACCATGCTAGAATTTCTGATGTATTCCAAACAATAGAGGAATAAAAATATCCCAACTTCAACATAGAGATTCAATTAAAATTTGCTAGACAGAGATTGCACACAAACAACTATTTAATTAAACTTAAAAATCTATTGTAGTGATGCCACAGAATTGTTGTTCTAGCATTTACAAAAAAAAAATTCAAGTGCTGCACACACAGTGTTTAAATTTTCTCTCTTTCCTTTTCCAATATGCACACACATAGTGCAATCTGCCTTTTGGCTTTCTTACAAAAATTTCACACATTCATTGCAAAAAAATAATTGCACACATAGTGCTTCACTTTGTTCTGTTTTAGCCTTTAGGCTCAATACAAAAATAGAACAATACAAAGTCAACACATTAGCCTTCGGGCTCTTTTTCTTTTATATGGCTCAACATTAACAAAAAAAAAAAAACTATTGAGAAATATATATTATAAACTTTGAAAAGTTTATAATATATATATTAACCGTATATATATTATATCCAAAGTCAACCGGATTTTCATTGCGGCGTTAAATAAAACAAAAATAAACGTTAAAACAATGTTTTGAAACCATATATCATATGCCACATAAAAACTTTTAAATCAATGTATTAAACCTTTGTCACGGATTTGAAACTGGAGATTAAACTCCAATGCATGATTTATCACGTACCAATTTTCCCTGACGTCATCAGGGTCCAAACCCGCACGATCACTCTATGATTGGTTGGCGGTGGGACCCCCGAACTTCAAACCGAAAACTGAACTCTATTTCATAGAATTATCGCGTACCAAATCTCCTCCATGATGTAAGCACAGAAACTGCGCGATAAGCTCTGATTGGTCCACGCGTCCTGTGACTTGGCAGTGGGACCAGTTCTTTGCATCGGTGAAAGGACTGATGATGAGACTCAAAACTTACGTGGTTAAAATGCAAATGGCTCCCCGGATGGTGATGTGGACTATGGGCTCCACAGCTTGACGTAGCCTGTTCATATTAAAAAACTTTGGCAGTAAAACAAAACTATTGGTTGGTGAACTATGTTAATGGCGTGGCATGGCAGGCTTTTAAAAGTTGGGTTGGGTGGTTTGAAACCACAAAACTTAAATTACAAACATAGTAAAATGGCTACGGCCATTAACCCCAAAACATCAACTTGCAGGTTCATTAAAATAATGTTAAATGCAAAATAGAGTGCACTCAACACAAAAACAACTCTGCCCACTGCTGTACTTCTTCATTCTTTGTGCAGAGTAGGAGTTGAATTTAAAATTCAACATTGATTTATCAAATTTAAAATTTTAACAAAATTTTGTTAAATTTTACAAATTTGAATAAAAAATATACCAAAAGACTTAGAACCCTGGCATACAAATATTCACCTGAGATCCTCCACTCACTAGTGATTTTTCCATAATAAGGTGGTTGTTGCACAGATTTTACGATCAATTAAACATTGTTGAATTCACCTTTATTTCGTTCATTTATAACTTGAAATTGTAAAAGTTTTTATAATTTTGAATTCACCTGATATGCGAAAATACAATTCAAATAACAAAAACCTCTAAAATTACAACCAAAGACATTGTTAGCATACAAAAATTACATAAACCTTTGGCTAAATTCTGACTAAGTTGACCCACACTGTTTTTAATAATTTCTAAGCAGCTTTTCCGGGTTTATCTACGCAGGGAAGAAATTGCATAAACTTGTGGCTAAATTCTGACTAAATCGCACCATACTGTTCTAATCATTTTTAAGCCTCTTTTCCGGGCTTATCTACTCATGGAATCCTTGATCCTTATGTTCCATACTTTGTTCAACCAGAGTCAACTTCATTAAATTGCACTGTGCAATGGTACACCTTTGCTTTTGGTTGAGAACCCAGAATAAAATTTTGCGGCAACGTTGGTGTATGTCTGTTTAATATTAGTGAATCTGAGCAGGAAAAAAAACAAATATGCCAATATTATTGAGTATCTATAAATATGCCAATATTGAGGATCTATCTATGGATTTGATGAAAATTTATGCCTCTGGTTTGTTTTGGGGCAGAGGTAAAACTTATAGTGGTAGAAAAATTTCCTTAATTTTAATTTCGATAGGAATACATTTTGATGTAGAAATTCAGAATAAATAATTTTGCTTACTTTTGCATTTCACATGAGTTTAATCACAGTCAAGTTGAGATGACTTAAAAAGATGGTCAAACTTGAAGAATTACAAAAGGCACTTTCTTGATATAAATTTCAATAATAAGTGCACCAAATATTTTAATTTCAAAGGCTAAGATGGAGTATGGCCTAAAAAAATCATATGAACTTTGAAATAAAGTTAGGGGAGGAAAGACATTACTTGTGGGCCCTCTCTTACACACTCGCAAATGACGTGGACAACCTCTTTTTTCGTGTACAACAAGTGTCGACCATCTCATGCCACATGTCTCTGTTGGTGGGAGCATTAAATTGTGGCCTTAACTCGCCGTCTAGGGTTTCCTCCGGCCTATTTTAGTTGATGTCTATGCCTTCCTTTGCATTATTTTCCGGGCCCGATGTGTGGCCATTTCTCTTTGATGACAATTGGTATGTTCGGCTCCAATATTGGTTCACCTGGTCCACCATTGTGAGACTGTTCACCAGGTATTGTCGTTTGCAGAGGTTCTTCAATGGTTCTTTGTTGTACATTTGTTTGGTTGTTATGCTTCATGGGGGGTTCAACGGTGGCTACCTGGTTGTTCGTTCTTCTTGGTGGGGTGTTAACAAGCGGTTTTGTTGTTGTTCGTTTGCCGTGTGTTGTTGTTTCATCATCGCGGCTTGTTGTTTGCAAAAGAGCTAGTGGGAGTTTCGAGCAGGTTTCGTTGTCGACATGGAGGTTTCAAGGTCCATTCAAGTAAATTTAAAATTTCTTGGTGTTTTTTTTCAATCTTACTGTAATTTTTGCGGGTTTTTGCTAATTTCTCTATGTGTTTATTGCAGGTAATTTTTATCATTATCGTTGGTGAGGTCTGGTGAGGTTTAGGGTGACTCGCTTATGTGGCTCTCCGATAGGAATCATATTCCTACCAGCCACACTTTGTGTTTTTCAACACTTAAAATTGTTGGAATATTTGGCTCTTGTTGTGGTTGTGTTTTTCAACACTGGAATTTCTTGTTGGGAATATTTTTCTCTCATTAGCTATGGTTGCGGTAAAGGGTTTGAAAGGATGATATGTTGTGTTGCCCTCCTGTCCATGGTGAGAATGTATTTGAGGAATCATTGTTTTCTATTTTTAGATTTTCCTGCATTGAATTAAGGGAATTGGTAACTGTTGTTCAATTTGGTAATTTCCTTGTATGGTTTTGTTTTTGGTGGAATTTCCCTGTATTGATTCGAACAGCCTGCTATCCTGACCTTCAACCCATTTATGATGGCCTTTAAAGCTCCGCATTATTTCAAAAGGGCTTCGCTCCTCTTTCAACAACTGATGTTCTAAGGGTTTGAAAGGTCGATATGTTGTGTTGCCCTCCTGTCCATGGTGATAATGTAATTAAGGAATCATTGTTTTCTGTTTTTATATTTTCCTACATTGAATGAATTAAGGTAATTAAGGGAATTGGTAATTTTTGTCCAACTTGGTAATTTATTTGTATGGTTTTTTTTAGGTGGAATTTCCTTGTATTGATTCAGATGGCCTGCTATCCTCCCCTTCAACCTATTTATGATAGCCTTTAAAGCTCCTCATGATTTCAAATGGGCTTCGGTCCTCTTTCAACAACTGTTGTTCTAAGGGTTTGAAAGGTTGGTATGTTGTGTTTCCCTCTTGTCCATGGTAATAATGTAATTAAGGAATCATTTTTTTTCTGTTTTTATATTTTCTTGCATTGAATTAAGGAATTAAGGGAATTAAGGGAATTGGTAACTGTTGTCCAACTTGGTCTGGTGAAGCTCTGCAACCTAGAGTTGAAGGATGATGATCCCATGGCTTTAAATCTCAAATAAAAACCATTGTATCCCTCATTTTTCTCTTCATTCCATGTGAGACATTTCCATGGATAAGGAATTATATCCCTCTTTTTTCTCTTCGCTCCATTTGAATTGCTCCATCTTGGAGACTCTACCTTCAAACCTACCTCATATTGCATTGTTACTAATTCCATTTGTTGTTTTCATATCTGTTTGGGGGATGAACCAAGTCCTTTGGACTTGTCCACCCCCGCTTCCTTCATTACCAGTCCTTCACCTAGGACGCAAGGCAATTTCATCGACAAATACAAGGTTGTGTTTTGTGTAGTTGGTCTCCCAGACACCACCCAATATTAGATTTATCGTAATAAGAATCCTGATAAAATTGTGCTTCCACTCAGAGGGTGTCAATTGTAGACCAAAGAAGTAAGTTGGCCAACCTCCTATTGACCTCTCCACATTTATGCATTTGGCTCCAATCGTTTTCTTCCCTAGCTTCTCTATGTCACTGATGATGCATGCTATGGTTCACTTTCACCGTGGTTGTAGTGGTTGTGAGTCGTTTTATTCTTCATTCATATTTGTGGAGGCTTGAATTTGAAATTGGGAGTACTATGTTATGCTGCATTATATGGTTTATTTTTATTGTGAGTGTGGTGGTTTCTAGTCATTTCATATTTCAATTTTCTTGGTAGGGGCTAGACTTTGAAATTGGGGGTGATATGTTTATTGTTGGCTTGTTGCTTCATCCTATGCTTTGGTTTCTTCCTCAAGCCATCTTGACCATGCAACTCTTGGTCTTCTTATTTACTACACCTATATACTCATCCCCACCTTGCTACTTACTTCCCCATCTTGGCACTTTACATACATGCAACATAGTCTATCAACAACTTGCTACACCCTCATTCGTTTTTCTTACCATAGTTAGACAATGATCCGAGAGCCAAAAAGGATCCTCTAGCCATGTTGAAGGCAGTGTGAGTGGTTTTCAGTGTGCCCATGCTACTACCTGTTGATATCATTCACATATCCCCGATCCTATCAAGATTTAATTAGATCATGCTACAACAAAAGATATGGCAGACCATGATGAGTTTATTGATGCAAACATTTTTTCTTATGTAGTTGAGTGGGTTCCTCACCCACGACACACTCAAGGGAGGAAAAACCAATATATATAGACTGCGAAGTTATACTGACATATTAAATCTCTCATTGGAAATTTATTTTTGGAGACAAAGAAAAACAAGAAATTTCTTTATAGGTAGATTACATCCAAAAAGAGCATTGGGAAATGTCTCTTGAGCGTCATGACATGGCCCTTCAACTTTCTCAAATTGAAGCCATTTTTTCTCAATGCAAAGGCCATGAAACTAAGCACACTAATGGATTCAATAGATATTTCTACATCCAATTGACTCACACCATGCTTTACAATTTCAGTGGCACACATGTTTCTTTTTTTTGTTTCCAAATATATCATGTTTATCTAGTTTAACAGAAATTTGGCTGCGTTTTGGATAAATCTAGTATCATATACCTTTTTTTTTAAGAATATTTGATGTCACTAACATTGACTATGGTTTAAACAAGCTATTTTTATATATTTTTTAAAGATTTATGTTACTATTGGGGTCAACCAAAAAGTGAATTTAGCACACTTGAATTCAACTTCCAATTCTGCCATTATATTTGTTTTCTTATTGACATCTCTCTGACATACTTAAGGTTGTAGTGGAGACAATTAAATCCACTTCGGATAATCTTCCTAGTTTTCCTAGAACACTCATTGGATTTCTTAAATTTTATAGTGCTTTGGATTTTTACAATCTAAAAACATCCTTGACATAACCAAATTTGGTGGTTGTAGTATATTTGGATGATCCAATTGTGTCATTTCAAGAAGACCTACAATGGATGACAATGCATTTTGAATGGGTTTTGATTTGGGTAGCTTGACAAACAATAAGAGCTTTAGGTTTTTAGTTATTTTTTTACTGCTAGCAAAGAAAATGTTACATCTTACCATATAAATCTTCGAGCATAGGTTTACATGGAAAGAGGAAACTTTCTTAAGCATCTCATACATCTACAAGATTGTTGGAAAATGAAATATTGAAGAACAAAACTCGTAATAGCCTAAAATATTTAAAACTATTCAATGTTTGTTATGTGTTGTTAGCTGAGTTATGTAGTGTGTATGATGTCATCCTATGTGTTCAAGAAAAAATAATAACAAACAGTATCAAAAAACTAACAACATTCTTGTGTCACTATGTCAGAATTCTCCATTATAATAGACTATAGAAGTTCCTTCTAAAATCGATTTTGGTTACAATGCCGCATACAATATGAAATAAATCAACCTTCATGCGACAAGAAAAATAGACAATCCATCCAAAATCCACATCATAATGTGGTTGCAACCAAAAAAATATGACACCCCTATTCTTTATGGCCTTGAGAATCTTCAATGCCAAACCCTGAGTTTCCTTCTTGAGCCAAATAGGTTGGCCTACCTAAAAAGGGTTGATTAGGATGTGGTTTATTGCTGCCATATAATTGAGTCCAATGTTTCCCCTCCAACCATGGAGGAATTGAGTACCCATACCTCACACTTGCGCTACGAACCCCTGCATTAAGTGGAGTTTTATGAGGAGCATACATTGAATCGACACCTCGTCTGGTAGGAATAAGACAAGTGGGTAAACCCCCATTTTGATAGTGAAGAACTTGAATGTCTATGAGGTCTTGGAATAGGGGTGTATTATCTGCAATATTTTCCAATGTGTTGGAAATAATCTTGGTTTCATCAACTGTGCTTGAAACATTGTCAACCATATCAGTCATCCCTTGTTCCTTTTAAAGAATTTGTTTAGCCTTTCTTGCTTCATTTTCTTGTCTTTTCATTTTTTTTTGTTGTTCCTTTTCTTGCCTTGATCTCTCTCTTTCAGTCCTTTCGTTTGCTTGACACTGTGCTACAACAGTACTTTTTGCCTTCTTCTCCTTTGCTAGATCCTTTATTTTTATTTTTTTTCAAACTCAACTAAGAGTTTTATATAGTCTTTTGAGGTGAGCAATTGTGAACTTCGGCCCAAACTAATACTACCTAATGTTCCTTGCTTATTTTTCATTGAAGCTCTCTCTTCTGGTAGCTTTAGGAACCGACCAAGTAACTTCCCCATGCCCCTTCCCCCCCTGCATGTCATTGCTTGGAACTTGCCTTTCAATATCCGTGATAATTTATTGAACTATATTGTTATATTCATTTTATGTCTTATTATGTGCTTCATCTTCTTCCATTGATCTATTTCCCACAAAAAAATGAACAATTTCATTATTCAATTCAATCATTTGTGAAGGAATGTTCATGCTTTGTTCATTGGTTCTTGAGACACTATGTTGGTTTAATTTAATAATGGCTTCTTCTAGCCATGATGATGGGGTTACTTGGCTTGGCAATGTCAATTGGTCATTTTCAATGTCATTAACAATATCAACAATGTTATTTTCAACTACATCTTCATTTTCAACTGCATGTTCAACATTGTAATTAACAATATCAGCAGCAAAAGTTTCATGTGCTTGAGTTGGTAGAATGATCTACATGTTACTATAAATTTGTTCATGATTATACTTTGTTTCACATACATGCTCATCATCATCACCTTATAAATTTCCTTGAGAGAGGGAAATCATATTACCAGTTGCAACCACATCATCATGTTCATCTACTTCTTCTTGCACTTCAACATTTGTTTGGACATGCCCTTCTTCATGAACATCCACATGAAACGCCTAGCTACAACCATTATCATGCATAAGAGCATCATATTTTAGTGGCCAGATTCCTATCCTCCTAAAGCCAAACTTGATATTTGATGGTGTCAGAGCCCTTTTAAAAACTTTACTTGCAAGCTCTGTTATCTCAAATATTTTCACCTCAACCCTTCGATCCTTTTCCATCCATGCAGCACATTCTAACTTGAAATATTTCTTGAAAGGGAAAAACACACTAACATCAAGGGGTTCCAATCTGTGAGTGGTGTGAGCGGGAAATGTTAAAAGGTCGATGCCCAAATTGTTTGCTTCCTCAATTTTTTGTACAACCATGTGGCTTCCATGGCCATCTAATATCAATAGGTGTATGTTATTAGGTGAGACACCACCTGGAACATATGCAGCAAAGTAACAAAGTAAATTTAAAAAATTTTCTTTAGTCATCCATGCATGGGATGTACAACCATGGATGCACCTAGTTCACAGTTTTTTATATAGTTTTCAGTTGATTTTTACCTTTGAATAGATAAAATCCTGGGATTGAAGCACGCATTGCACTGCCACAACATAGAATAGTTATCCACTCCCTGATATTAGGAAAAATCTTTGGCATGTTTCATCTCCCTCTCTTCGAAATTACCCGCATGCCACAATTCCTTCCTGCCTATAAACTGTTTCATCACAGTTCCATATATGATCTGCACAATAAGAATGTTTATCATATGCAACAGAAAGAGTTTCATAGAACTTACATACAACTGCAGGGCACAAATTTAATGCTCTGTCTCTATCAAGGCCCTCATCTGTATGCAATACAAGGTCTCGATACCTCTTTTTAAACCCAAACCACCATGATTTACTAGGAAACACATATTAGAATGGGTTTGGCCTCCCTTGATAGATTTGAGAAATTGTGGATTTGAGTTGTATCAACTCTAACCCATGTCCCAATTGGGCCATTTATTTACACCACTTAAATACCTCGATCTCCTCCTCTTCAGTCATAACTGTAACAGGCCCTCTACGTTTTGTATGAGTGAGCCCATTTATCCAATAATTTATTTATGAGGGAGGAATACCATGTTTTTTTGCAGATGCCCGTACTGAATATCCATTGAACTCTATGTCGTCAATTGCAGCTAACATTTCTTTTTCTCCAACCTCTTATAGCGCTGATATTTTTAGTTGAACTTGCCATTGGACTGTGATTGACGGTGGCTTTGTGGGTGATGGTGTGACAACATTAGCTTCAGTCACATGGTCATCCTAAATAACATTGCTTGGAGCATTGTTGGCATTCACATCACCTGTCCTATATCTCCATCCGATGAAGTGCATTGTAGCTGGGCACCACTGGTCGCTCTCCTGCCACTTCTCCTTGTACGAGCCACATAACTAACTATTGCCATAGATTCAACTACCTGCAAAATTATTGCATGTATTTAGTTAAGAATAATTGAAAATTATGCTTTCATACAAGCCAAACATAAAAATACTTTATTATAGGAAATTATCAACATGTATGTTAGTAGCAGCTTAAGATATTTTCATACATATGCCTTTTTGGCAGTATCCTTAAAAAACACATCTACAAAAGGAATTAGTTGTATGTATTCAAATATATCAGTGATTATTGTTTTGATAACTTTTTTTTACACTTAAAATACCATGACTGTATTTGTACTTGGAAAACTACTGCGAACGTGTTGAAATTGACCTAGAATTGTATGTATGTCTTCAATTATATTGAAGCTCTAGGAGGAATTTCAACTAAAAAAGGTGACACTTGATTCATTTTCTAGTTAAGATGTTGATATGGTAGTTATTGTGTGTTGAATTACTTTTTTTAGCCTCATGCTTGTCATTATTTTTATTCATAATCATCACAATCTCTAGGCATGGAGGAATTTGTAGGCTTGCCTTGCTAAAGGAATTTACTGTTAATCTGGTGTAGTTACTCTTGTTTGAATTCAATTAAATCCTTAAATATTGAAAAATGTAAAGTTTGAAAAGGTTGGAGACACTCACCGACATCCTAGGTTTGGATTGGGAAGACATGGTAATTTTGCAAGTTGTTTAGCTGCTGAGGGTAGCCTTAGCTCTATTCTTGGACCTAGTTATAAAGTGCACTTCCTAGAAAAGAAGTTTTTATTGCAATCTCATTAATTTTGTTATACAATGGCCCTTTATATGGATTTGGAGAACTAAGTCATAAGCTTGAAATAGGATTAAGATATAATTCGTTACAAGGTTCAAATATATCAAATTTAAATCTTATTGTATTTATTATATCAAATTTAAAGCCTATGATTAGGCCAGAGGTATATGATGTTATTTATATATTCAAACTTACAAAGAATTGAGTTGGCCCCTCATATCGTTTCCTATATGATTTAGTGAAACCCAACTACACTCCTAGGTGTCATAAAACCCTTGCAGAGAGATGGTCAACTCAATATTTTGATGTTCATTTTCTTGTTGATGTTTGTGAATAACATCAAAGTGACAAACTTATTGTACAATAAACTATACATGCTCTATGAATAGATGGTAACAAAAAATAATTAGTAGTGATATCTCATCATTGAGTTGTAAAAAAAGACATAATGGTCAAATCAATATTTTGATGTTGATCTAATCTAGTTAGTGTTTTTTGAATTAAATTAAATCCTTAACTCTTTAAAATTGTAAAATCTCCATTAAAAGTCTGAAAAGGTTGGAGACACTCACAGACATCCTAGGTTTGGATCGAGAAGACATGTTAATTTTGCAAGTTGTTTGGCTGTTGAGGGTAGCATTAGCTTTGTTCTCGGACCTAGTTATAAATTGCACTGCTTAGAACTAATGATAACATTGATAATAAATGCAATTGAGAGAAATGACAAAGATCACTGTTTTGGTTAGAATTTGGAGAATATTTTTTTCTTCAATCTTTTTACTCTATTTTTTTAAATAGTATTCTAACAATTTAATCCATTTAGATCTGGTTAGAGATTATGCTACATAGTCATGTTGGTTTTAATCTCATTATTGAGAGAATTTAAATTATTGGGAGTTAATGAGATCAAATTATCCGTGCAGAATATTTTTTGTTGAAGTGGTATTGACAAGTTGTTATTAACAACAACAATCAAGCTCTTATTGTAAAAAATACAGACTTTAAAAACCTATTGGATAATTTATTACACTCAGTAGGCATAATATGGTGAGAGGCCTTCCCTCATTGAAAAACACATGATTTGTTCTCTAGTCGTTTAGCCAAAGAAAAGAAGATAAATCCCACAAGTACATATTGGGAAACTGCTCCATGGGACCTGATGCACACTGATTTATGTGGACCCATGAAACCAAGTGTTAGTGGAGTCCAATATTTTCATATTTTCGTAAATGATCACTAGCAAAAAATGTGGGTATACAACTTGAAGACAAAATATCAATCCTTTCAAATCTTCAAATAATTCAAAGCCCATGTGGAGTGATAATATGGTTTCCACATTCATGTCCTCAACTCAAATCAAAGGAGAGAATACACTAATGATGAGATCTAACATTCTGAAAGTGCATGGAATTCACGAGCCCTTGAATGGTGCATATACATCACAACAAAATGATGTTGCTGAGAGATAGAAGTGTATCATTATGGAAATGGTGCACAACATGATCAAGGAATCAAACTTAGATTGGTCATATTAGGCAGAAGCAATTTTCACATCAATTTATTTTCTAAACTATGTACCCACCAAAGCACTTGACAAGATCACACCACATGAAACATGAGGTGGGTATAATCCTTTTAATTCATTTATTTATGTTTTTGGTTGCAAAGCTCATAAGCATGCTCCAAATAAGAAGGTATATAATTAAGTCTTTACAATGTACATTTATAGGGTACAATGAAGAGTCAAAAAACCTACTCACAGAGAGATCTTAAAATCAGGTAAATATACATAAGCAAAGATGTTATATTTGATGAGAAGGTTGAGTCAATCCACCCTCCACATAGTGAAAGGGTGAATATTGGCGAAATATCATTGCATCTTCTAAAAATGAAGGTGGCCTTCATATTATTCACTAGACATTTAATATAAATTTCATCTAGATTGGTTTCATGTCTCAACAAAATATGACAAGTACTGGAAGGAGTAGAAGCATAAAGTAGTTTCTATGTCTTTTTTTTCCATTCCAAGTTTGTCACTGATAGTGAGTTGAGAAAAAACCTACTGTCATTTATCGTTAAATTCTTTGCCACTATTTATTTCCTCATGTCATCAATTTACGCTATAAATCCTAAACAACCTTTTGAAAGAATTGTGTGGAGTCTCCTTGTTAATTCAGGTGGTCATCTAGTTGTTCTTAAATTGTAGCTAGGAGGCTTATTTTCCAATTAATTCTGGATGAGAAACTTGTTTTCATAACATTGTTTTGGCTTTGGGATGAATGTCTAGAACTTTAGATGAAGTCCTTCCCGCTTGGAAATTGTACCATAGAAAAACGATTTGTGTTCAACTATAAATGAGTTCTGTTCTTTTTCATATGTAGCTAGCCATACTAGCCAATACTCTACATTATGGTTGTCTTTCCAGTCAACTTGAAAATGATTCAAAATATAGAAAAATAGAAAAAAAATGTTTTCATGAAAATAAAATTGTAAGAAAATTGAAATAAAGACTCAAAAATGAAAATAAAATTGTAAGAAAATTGTGTTGTAATTGAAAAAACTAACCTGAATATACTATGAAATGTTCTAAAAATTGTAAAAAAAATGTGTTGTAATTGAAAAAACTAACTTGAATATATTGTCAAATGTTTTGGGGTGTGTTCTGTGTTGGTTTGTCTCTAGGGTTGGTGAATAGTTTGAATGTGAAATATGCAATTTCAACAATGGTTGAACTTATTTTATAGTTTTTTTGATATGTTTTAATGGGAAATAGAATAGGTGGAGTGTCATTTATTGAAGTTATTGGGTTGGGTGTCATTAGTTGAACACAATGGGTTTAAATATTGAATAATACAACATTTATGACTCACATACATTAACTTTTATTATGTGCATATATGGATGTACACTGGGGATACAGTTAATGTTTTGGGAAATTTTGGGCATAGTTTAAAAGATATTTGGAATTAATGTTATTTGTTTTTTTCTTAAATATTGGTTGCACATATCTCAATTTCTAGTGGGTTGATGGGACCAGTACTATAACAATTACCGGTCTCTGCACAACATTAGACATCTCTCCCTTACCCATATTTAAATGTTGAAAATATTGTTCTTCATGATTCTGAGTTTACCCATTGCTTTTCTATTCCTTCATAATTAATGCGCTTCTTTTTATGATAGTGCAAAAGGAATATAATAATAAAAAGTTGTTTGAAAAATGAAGAAAATGATTCTCCTTTTAGACTTCGTGATCATCTTTATTATATAAAGATTTCGTGCTCATATCATGTTGATCCAGCGATGCAATTGTTAAAATAAAAAAAATATTTGATAATATATTTTGATAGTAAAGTTTTTATTGAAATTGTTAAAATAAAAAAATATCCAATAGTAAAAGTTTTTATTCTGTACAATAATAAAGATGGATTTTTGTTTTTGTTTTTTTATTTTATTTTATTTATGGAGATAGATTTTTTTTATTTACTTTTCAAACAAGATAATTTACAGCTTCGCATGAGAGCTTTTCTGGAGGGAACAAGATTTATTCACTAAAGTGTGACTGAAGTGCAGTCGTTGCAGAGTATAGACGTACTTGTGCTTCGATGGCATTAGTAGCAAGAATTTTTTTTTGTTTAATTATCTCGTGCTCTTTAAAGCGTAACGGAGCAAGGGTAAATGGAAATGGTGCAAGTAAGGATTTAATATAAGTTATAAAAGAGAAGCGATGGTAAATGGAAATGGTGTAGGCAAGGATCTAATATAAGTTATAAAAGAGAAAAATAGATGAATAATTTAATATAAGTTATAAAAGAGTGTTGAAATATTAAATTTAACTGCAGTGAGAGCCAAAGGACAACAGCTCAGAAAATTTCTTGGATATGTCTGCACTCCATCTCGCATTCAACTCTAATTTAAAACCCTACAAAACTAAATTTGTTTTAAGGCAGTAGCCATACCTCTGTGCATAATTGTTGTTGACTTATCTCGCTGTGGTTTACACCACACAACCTCGCCATCCCTGCATTTAATCTCTGCAACCATACCGTGTCTTTAAAATCTGCAACTCTGCGCCATTAAAACACCACCAACCATAGTCTTTCCCCGACATTTCATTTGAATGAGGCCACATAAATTTTGTGGAGCCCATACTCCACGCTGTACACTCCACCATCCAATCACGTCTTGATTGCATGAACCTCAGGCCTCGTCACCACAACTTATATGCGCACGATAAGAGGTCCCACCTTCGCCATGTCACTAGCCCACCAGCCAATAGAAATCATATCGAATGAAACCAAGTTGACGTCACCACCTCCCAAAATGGATGTGATATGGAATTATCAAATATGGCTAAGTTTTGGTTGAAATCCGTGTGGGCTCCACCTCCAGCCAATGAGGGAGCGATCGCATAGGTTGAATTCCCAATCAGCAATGGGGCAATTGAAATGCGATAATGTTATTAAAAGGAGTTTTTTGAAAAGTTTTGAAATCTGCAATTAAGGTTTTAACCTTAGGATAAAATTTTTCATGTTTTAATGTTTCCAAAAGTGTCACGACAAAGTTTATTAAATTTTTATTATTATTAGAATATATATTATATTACATATATATATTATGTACATTATAAGTATGTAATATATATATATATATATATATATATATATATGTGTGTGTGTGTGTGTGTGTGTGTGTGTGTGTGCATTCAAATATAAAGATAGGAGTGTAATGTTAAAAAAAAAAAATGCCCGAAGGCAGAAACATATTTTGAAGTGTGGACTGTGTATTTAAAAAAAAATAGAAGTGTGTTGCCATATATGCCAGAAGGTTGAGAAACAGAGTATTATGACAGTGAGCCATTTTTTTGAGGACAGAGAAGTGCAATACTGTAACGTTGTGTTTGTGGCAGCGTGAAGATTTGTGTTGTAAACCAGAACAAGCAGTTCTGAAGTTTTTTTTTTATATTGTAACATAGTTCCCTTTTTAATGAAATAGAGTGTTACTTATCATCTTTGTCCATAATTTTTTTAATTGAATCTCTGTGTTGGGAAGAGGAATTTCATTTCCTCTATGTGTTCGGAATTCTTCAGAACTTCCAACATGGTATCGGAGCTAGTCCAGGATTTTTGATATTTGTCAAAAAAGCTGAAGGAAGGAGTTCAGTTGAAGCAGTTCTCCAGCAGTGTGAAGGCTAAGCAAAGTCCAGGTATTTATCAAAATAGAGTTTGAGTTTTGTTGTAAAAGAAGTGCAGTATAGAGAAGTCTCTTCAGAGACATAGTTTATCTCTCAAGCAGAGAGAAAGTTTGTTGAAGAACACAATCAAGTTTTTAAAGCATAGTTTAGTAAACTAGTCATGGCAGGAGCCAACACAAGCATGAGTATAGGAAATGCTCAACTCCCGCAGTTCAATGGGAAGAAATATGACTATTGGGAAATCATAATGAGACCCTGTTTGCCTCTCAATATTTATGGGAGCTGGTTGAATATGGTTTAGAAGAACCAACAGATGAAAATGCATTTAATGCCTTAACACAGGTAAAGAAGGATTTGTTGAAGAGCTAGAGGAAGAAGGACTCAAAAGTCCTCTTCTATCTCTATCAAGCAACGTATGAAAGTGTATTTTCCAAGGATTTCAACAAAAAAGAGGTCGAAGGATGCATGGGATACCCTCCAAGCATCCTACCAAGGTATGGAGAAGGTAAAGACAACAAAGCTTCAATTAATGAGAAGGGATTTTGAAGTTATTTGCATGAAGGAGTCTAATACAATAGACTAATTCTTTACTGTACTGATTGGGTTGTTTACCCAAATGAGATCTCATGGAGAGATAGTAGAAGAGAGAAGAATAGTGGAGAAAGTGTTGAGGAGCTTACCCTCAAGATTTGATGTGATAGTCACAACCATTAAAGAGACAAAGGATCTCTCAAAGTTTACAATTGATGAGCTTCATGCATCATTGATGACACATGAGCAAAGATTGGGTAGAACTTCGAACTCATCTTTGGAGCATGCCTTCAAGACCCAAATGTCATTTGGAAGAGGAAGAGGTCAAGGAAAAGGAAAAGGAAGAGGCATAAGCCAAAACAGAGGAAGAAACAACCCTACAAATACTAATGGAGGGGGCAGCAATCAAAATCAGAACCAAGGCCAAGGCAGCTGCTAGCAAGGAGGACAAAATCAAGCACATGGACAAAGGTATGATAAATCCCAATTCAAATGTCATTGTTATAAGAAGTATGGTCATTATGCCAATGAATGTAGGAATAAACAGAGTGACATGGGTAATAGACCCAGTGCTAATTTCACTAAAGAAAATATCAGTCAAGAGAAGTTGTTTTTGGCATGTAATATGGCTAAAGAAAAGAATGAACATATATGGTTTCTAGATTCAGGATGTAGCAACCATATGACTGGAAACATTTCCATGTTAGATGAAAATGTAAAGTCTCAAGTAACATTGGGGACAGAAAATAAGGTTTCTGTCATGGGAAAAGGCAGAGTAAGTGTTTTGACAAAGAAGGGAGAAGGAAGATCCATATTAGATGTATACTATGTGCCTCGTATGAAGTGTAACCTTTTGAGCATTAGACAACTCATTTAAAAGGGTTACAATTTTTTCTTTGAAGATGATGTATGCACCATCATGGATAAACCAACAAGCAAGCAATGCATTGCACATGTGAAGATGACAAGAAACAGAATGTTCCCTCTCAAGATGAGAGAAGATTTGAAGAAAGGAGCTGAAATGACAACAGTAACACAAGAGACATTCAAAAGAGAAGCAAAGGATGAAAAATGGTTATGGCACTTGAGATTTGGACATCTCAACTTTAGAGGTCTGAATTTGTTGCATAGAAAAGGAATGGTAAAGGGATTACCATTGATTGAGAAACCAGATAGCCTATGTGAAGGTTGTATCTTGGGAAAACAACACAGAGAAAGTTTTCCATTAGGAAAGAGCATAAGGGCAAAGAAACCCTTAGAAATTGTCCATTCAGATTTGTGTGGACCAATGGAAACACCATCACTAGCAAGCAACCACTATATGCTGACTTTCATTTATGATTTCACAAGAAAAACTTGGGTTTATTCTTTGAAGTTGAAGAGTGAAGTGTTTGAGAAATTCTGTCACTTTAACGCTCTTGTTGAGAACCAAAGTGAGCAGCATATTAAGGTCTTAAGAAAAGATAGAGGAGGAGAATATATCTCAAAAGAATTTCTGCGTTTTTGCAGAGAAAATAGGATATACAAGCAATTTACAGCAAGGTATACACTGCAGCAAAATGGAGTTGCTGAAAGGAAAAGTAGAACCATCATGGACATGGTAAGAAGCATGCTGAAGGCAAAACATTTGCCAAATTAATATTGGGCTGAAGCTGTACATTGTGCAGCATACATCTTGAATAGATGCCCAACCAAAGCTGTAATGAACAGAGTTTTGGAAGAAGCATGGAGTGACATAAAACAGTTTGTCACCCACATGAGAGTTTTTGGTTGTGTGGCTTATGCACACATTCCAGATCAACTAAGGAAGAAGTTGGACAGTAAGGGGGAGAAGTGCATATTTGTTGGATACAGTGAAGAATCAAAGGCATACCACGGACTGTATAACCCATCCATTAAGAAGTTTGTTATAAGAAGAGATGTGCAGTTTATCAAGGAAGAAGCTTGGGAGGGAAACATTGAGAAAACATTGAATGTAAAAACTTGTTTGTCTCATGATGATAATGAGGAAGAAATGGCTAAAATACATCCCTCATTAGCAGCACCACCTCCACCAACACAAGGACAGCAAGGGACACCACAAGCAGGGATGAGAACACCCTTGATAAGTGATGTCAGTGTTTATCCAAGCACACCACAAGGAGCAGATTTGGGTGTTTCTACAAGCACAAGTTCAACAAGTGAAAGAGGAACCGGATTCAGAAGTCTGAATAAGATTTATGAGCAAGAGGCAACAAATGAAGGTATGAACTCTTTATTTTCTTTGTATTTTCATGTAGATGATCCTATTCATTTTGAAGAAGCTGTGAAAGATAAGAAATAGATAGATGCTATAGATGAAGAAATGAATTCCATAGAGAAAAATAAGACATGGGAATTGGTTGATCTCCCAAAAGGTAAGGAAGTAATTGGAGTAAAATGGGTCTACAAGACCAAAAGCAATGCTGAAGGTAAGATTGAAAGGCACAAGGTCAGACTTGTTGTCAAAGGCTACAAGCAGCAACAAGGTAGAGATTATGAGGAAACTTTTGCACTGGTTGAAAGAATGGAAACAGTAAGGGCAATGTTGTCCATAACAACACAACACAAGTGGAAAGTTTACCAAATGGAGTATTGATGGAAGAGGTTTATGTTGAACAACCTATGGGATATGAGAAAGAAGGCCACAAGCAAAAAGTTTGCAGATTGAAGAAAGCTCTTTATGGGCTGAAACAAACACCAAGAGCATGGTACAGTAGGATAGATTCCTATCTACTGGAAAATGGGTTTGAAAAATGTGAAGGAGAACCCACATTATACATCAAGGAGAAAGATGGTAAGATGTTGATTGTTGTTTTGTATGTTGATGATGTGATATTCACAGGTAATTATGCTTACCTCATTGAGAATTTTAAATCAGTGATGAAGGATGAATTTGAGATGACTGATATGGGATTGCTGAAATACTTATTAGGAATAGAAGTAGAGAAAAATGAAAATAAGATTTTTATCTCTCAAGCCAAATATGTAAATGAAATTTTGGAAATATTTAACATGCAGGATTGAAAGGCAGCAATTACTCCTATAGTGATGGGATTGACGTTAAGCAAAGAGGACAACAGCAAGGATTTTGATCTAAGTTTGTACAAGAGCATAGTTGGCAGCCTTATGTATTTGACAGCAACTAGGCCGAATATTATGCATGCTGTGAGTTTAATTTCCAGATTTATGGAAAGGCCAAAGGAGACACATTGGCAAGTAGAAAAAAAATTCTGAGGTGTGTGAAAGGAACAAAGAGGTATGGTATTTTGTACACCACTTCAGAAAATTTTGAATTGATTGGATATACTGACAGTGATTGGGCTGGAAGTATAGATGACAGGAAAAGCACCTATGGATATGTTTTTCATATGGGATCACGAGCCATTTCATGGGCTTCTAAGAAACAACAAATTGTGGCTTTATCTACAGTAGAGGCAGAGTATGTGGTAGCTACAACAACAGCATGTCAAGTAGTTGGATGAGAATAATGTTGAGGAGTTTGTGTCATGAAGAGGTAAAAGACACAAAAATTTATTGTGATAATAGCTTAGCAATAGAATTGTCAAAGAATTCAGTGTTTCATAAGAGAACGAAACACATTGATGCCAAGTATCACTACATCAGAGAGCTAGTGAACAATGGGGAAATTGTTTTGAAACATTGCAGAACTGAAGAGCAGTTTGCTGACATTTTGACGAAACCATTGGGGCAGAAGAGTTCCAATTATTTGAGAAAACGTTTGGGTATGCAAGAGAATGCAGCAGTTGAAGTTAAGGGGGAGTGTTGAAATATTAAATTAAGTTGTAGTCAGAGTCGAA
The DNA here is from genome assembly GCA_034641835.2 of Pinus albicaulis. Taxonomy (NCBI): domain Eukaryota; kingdom Viridiplantae; phylum Streptophyta; class Pinopsida; order Pinales; family Pinaceae; genus Pinus; species Pinus albicaulis. Next base: position 585,169,645 of record CM076582.1, on the reverse strand, counting down.
GGACAGCAGCTCAGAAAATTTCTTGGATCTATTCGCACTCCATCTCACATTCAACTCTAATTTAAAACCCTGCAAAACTAAATTTCTTTTAAGTCCGTAGCCATACCTATGTGCAAAATAGTTGTTGAGTTATCTCGCTGTGGTTTACACCATGCAACCTCACCATCCCTGCATTAAATATCTGCAACCATACCGTGTCTTTAAACTCTGCAACTCCGCTCCATTAAAACACCACCAAACACATTCTTTACCCGCCATTTGATTTGAATGAGGCCACGTAACGTTTGTGGAGCCCATACTCCACACTGTACATTCTACCATCCAATCATGTCTTGATCACATGAACCTCAGGCCTCGTCACCACAACTTATATGCGCGCGATAAGAGGTCCCACCTCCGCCATGTCACTAGCCTGCCAACCAATAGAAATCATATTGCATGAAACCAAGCTAACGTCACCACCTCCCCAAATGGATGCGATAAGGAATTATCAAATTCGGCTAAGTTTTGTTTGAAATCTGCGCAGGCTCCACCTCCAGCCAATGAGGGAGCGATCGCATAGGTTGAATGCCTAGTCAATAATGGGGCAATTGGAATGCGATAATGTTATTAAAAGAAGTTTTTTGAAAAGTTTTGAAATCCGCAATTAAGGTTTTAACCTTAGGATAAAACGTTTCATGTTTTAATGTTTCCAAAAGTGCCGCGATAAAGTTTATTAAAGTTTTTTTATTATTAGAATATATATATATATATATATATATATATATATATATCAGTGCATTCCAATATAAAGATAGGAGTGCAATGTTTAAAAAAAAGAAAATAAAATCCTGAAGGTAGAAACAAATTTTGAAGTGTGGACTATGTATTTAAAAAAAAAATAGCAATGTGTTGCCATATATGCAGAAGGCTAAGAAACAAAGTAGTGAGCCATTTTTTTGAAGATAGAGAAGTGCAATACTTATAGTTGTTTTTGATGCAGCTTGAAGATTTGTGTTGTAAACCAGAACAAGCAGTTCTGAAGTTTTTTGTTATATTGTAACAGAGTTCCCTTTTTAATGAAATAAAGTGTTGCTTCTCATCTCTGTCCAGAATTTTTTTTTAATCTCTATGTTTGAAGTTGGGGAATTTTTTTAATTCCTCTGTTGTTCTGAATTCTTGAGAAATTCCAACAAAGAGAAGCAAGGGTAAATGGAAATGTTGCAGGCAAGGATTTAGTATAAGTTATAAAAGAGAAAAATAAGTTAATTGGTTTTAATTAAAAATTTAAAACAACACTATTTTATTTTTAGAATTTTTTTAATGAAGTATTTATTTAATATATAGTTCCTAGTCTAAGTTTAATTTTTTATAATTTTCATTTTTCAAAGTTTAGATGAAAATATGCCACTCCAAATTAGACTACCGCTTCAAATTATGAAAGACAAATCAATTGACACGACTCACACCAATCCATGACTCTTCAAATGGAATCTTGCACGAGATACGAAGCCCTTGCTTATCTCACTTGTTCGCATCTTAACTTGGTCAAAGATAAATGACCTCCGATTTCACGCACCATAAATATGATAATAATTAAGTCGATAGGTGTATCCCCCTATTGGAAATAGCATCTTTTGTGATTATGCTAATTAATCTTTTTAATCTAATGGTCTAGATTGAAAGATGTCGGTATATTCTGGTCGTCGCCACTAAATCAATGGATGAAATTCAAAAAAGTAACTTCCTTGCATATCTAAATCACGTGTTTAAACCATACTTAAATTAATTTTTTACAAAACATGATTAAAAATTCACTATGCCATTTGCTGACTGCCACCTATCAAGATTAACAAGTGATGGTTCAAACTAAAATGCCACCTAATTGATAGTTCAAATTCTCAAATAAACGTGCGCGCGCCACCTATCAAATAAGCTTTCTCCTTGTTTGTGCAGATTCAAGAATACTATGGCATGGTTTTGCCACTTGGAAGCTGATCCGATTCACCATGGTATGGTGGTGGGCGAGTGGGAGGAGAAGCGGAATTCAAGATCGCTGTCAGACTGTCATCACGATTAAGTTGCCCACTTCGCCAGTGCTTCAGTTGGCCTTCTCTTCTTGTGCGTTACTTAATAAAAAATCTGAAAGGCCCGCGTTGATGCATCAATGCTGTGGATTATGGTAGTCGTTGGCAATTCGGCCATCGTGGTGCTGCAGACTTTTTTTGTTACAGGGTATCGTGGGGCGCGGGCTGCGAACAGAAAGAACACCTCTAGGGTCTGGCTCAAAAACTTTAGTTTAGTCTTCTTTCGATGTAAATCGCTTCTCTGAAACCTCAACGGTGATTTTGAAGGGAACACTCCAGCCCGGCTACGACTCTCAGTGTGCAAGCGATTATTACAGGTATCTCCTCTTCGTTTGCTTTAATCACACCCTTCCTGTTAAGGTTAACTTTTACCTCCTCATTCTTTCGATGGATGTTTCTAAGATGGTGATACGGGAATGTCATTATGGCTCACGGGATATATTGGAGGCAAGAAATTCTGATTTTGATAAATGGTCTGCACACTTTTGTAGTCTCTCTATTTAATACGACATTATGTGTTCTTTGATGTCTATGCATATCCTGAATGTTGTCTGTCTGCATCTTCATCCGAATAACTGGAATGAGAATATTGGTGGAATTTGTTGTGTGGAGGTAGTCCATACCCAGACATATTGATGAGTAGTTAATGGAGGTGCGAGCCGTATCATGGTCAGACCATTCATGTTATGGCAACGATATTGATTTTATGTGCTGCAGTTTCTGAAACAGTTAGTTTGTGGTTTTTCAAATAGTAGTTTGTGGTTATCAAATATCAAGGTGAAACAACGAAATATCAATACGGTTCTCCTTTTTTTAATTTTAATTTTATGGTTTTGGAAAAATGTAGAATGATGTCTCGATCTTTATATTTATTCGTATAACTGGAAATTTAGAGGGAAAACATAAAATATTCCAACAGAATGGGAAACTCATGATAGGACTTTTCATGCATAAATCTGCTGAGTAATAGTCTTACAATATCATCATTATTAGCGACACCCATAGTTTCTGGATCCCTAACTGCATGTACAGGCAGCCCTTCGACCAAAGTAGGAATACTCCTGCGAAGGGCTGTCATCGCTAAGAATGATGACATTGTAGGACTATTACCCGCATACTCTCACAGGTCCCATTCTGTTTGAATGAGTCCTCTGATTTTGTTTGTTGGAACGAATTTTATGACACGGGGTCTTGTACTGCAACAACTCAGAATAGTAGATTTACATTTAACTGTCAGGCATGTCCACCATTGCCTGCCTTCATGTTGCCGCAGGACGAGGAACAAGCCATGATAATGTGTTTGTTGAATAATTAATCACAGTGCTGTATTGAATACACTGATAAACAATCATATCGCAGTTAATGCAGTGAATGTTTTGTAATTTACAGATTGTTTTTACTGCAATGACATCCTTACATCGCATAAATAAATTTCTAAGGAGAATACATAACCCATTCTACCGGTTGTCTAACTCCAATTATTTCTATTTGGACGTATACATTCCCATTAATACATTCTCTATTAATATAAGTAGGATTACTCACAATATAGCCATTACTGGTCCAAGACATGATGTCCCATTTGATGGTAATGTTTCCATTTGGGTCCAGAGGATCAAAAGCATCTGCAAAACACCCATATGGTTTCAGACACTATTAGTCTACAGGATGATAGGATATCATACTCACTGTGATATGCAGGTTTTGTAAACATGGTTTTGCAGGCATGGGTTTAAAGTTATTTTTATTTGGATTGTAGATTTAAATTGTTGAATTTTGAAATATTTTTGAAATCTGCAATCGAATTAGATCAAATCAAGTTAAATTCAACTATATAGAGATGGGGAGTTTACTTTAGATCCGCTAAGTTTGATTCCAAATGTTTCTGTATGTTACTTGGATGTGTGATATAATAAACAAGTGAAAAGTGGAATATACAGCATTTTGTAATAGTTTGTATTATTTTAAAATCTGCCTTTGAAGGAATAGAGTTCCAAGCTTAAGCTAAAAAAAAAATCAGTGATTTATTTGAAAAAAAAGCTAACGAACCTAAAGGGATTGCTGAAACAAGTATTAAAACCAACATGAACCATAGGATACCAGATGATGCACTTGACTGAGTACCGCATTTCCATGTGAATGCGAATTGAAAGGCTGGGCGTTTCTCCATGAATACCAACCTGTAAATCAGCGACCCTTTTTCTCTAATTCTATGTTATAAAATAAATAAACACGAGAGGCTATTATTCATTTATGGTAACCCAACTGAAATGAAGCCATTATTTTGAGTTTGAAAAGGAAAGAAATAACTTTGAAAATATACCAAATTTTAATTTGATGGATCAAAAGTCTAAGCGCAGTTGAGAGTTTGAAATTGACGTCACGACGCAAGAAATTCATGGATTCTTCATGCCGTCATGTGAAAATGATACCATCCTGATAATATTTTCGTTGTCCAGTGAAGGTGGCAATTGATTTTTTTATATTCTCAATTCGATTTGTAGAATAAAATATGGTTATTATGATGCAGCCGACAGTAAACTGTTTATATTGTATAACTTGGGATGTCAATTTCAATACGTATCATAAAGTTTAGCTTTCTGATCATCCAAATAAAACCATATAGATCATCCAAATAAAATTATATATTTAATTTCAATACATATCATAAAGATCAGCTTTTTAATCATCTAAGTAAAATCATATTTTTAGTAATTTCTAGCTTGCAACTTGCAACTTACATCTCATTTCCATTAACACAATAACATACAATAACTTTAGTTATTAAATATTGTAATTTAAAATAAAAATAAAGATTATATATATATATATATAGATATATGATTTTTTAGCGACCTTCTTTCTCTAATTCTATGTTATAAAATAAATAAACACGAGAGGCTATTGTTCATTTATGGTAACCCAACTAGGCTATTGTTCACATCCTTATTATAAGGCATATATAAAATAGATTTATGTGATTTATTATTAGTTCTTATTAGTGATTATATTAATAAAGGTGTTATTATATTAATAAATATTATTAATATATTTATTAATAATATTTATTAATATTTTTGGTAATACTGAGCAGCGCTGCTAGGTCTGAAACCTGTGCTGCATGGCTGCCTTGCGGTGGCCTGCCAAGGCCCGATCCCCTTTTCTGAGCGGCTCTGAGATTTGCTGCGAATGTTGACTACTATGCAGCGTGGCTGCCCTGCGGTGGCCTCTCTAAGTCTCGGTCCCATGGAGACGCAGGGCTCCCCCAAGGAGCCCCCTTTGCCGCCTTCTGTCGCCGCTTTTAATCAGCTTCTCACAGGTTTTCCCCGGAAGAAAAAGAACGAAGCTTCTAAATTCGTTAAGAAGCTTGATGATATTCCTGAGATCTCTTTGCCTCCAGAAACCCCCATGCAAGTTGCTTTGTCTCTAGCTGAGCGGGGTTTAATTGGCCAATTCACGGGGCTTTGGCCCTCCCCGAAAACTACTGAGCAATGGGTTAACAGGAATTGGGCTCCTCTGATCAAGCAAAGTGTTGCTTCTTACTTTCTCGAGCGAGGGTACTTCCTCTTCGAATTATCCTCCAAAGAAGACAAAGATCTGATCTTCCAAAACGGGTCGTATTTCATGGGCTCTCAGGGCCTTTATTTGAACAAATGGACTCCAGATTTTGATCTGGCGGTTGATGTCCCCAAGGCTGTCCCGGTGTGGGTTCAGCTCCCGAATCTCCCAGTTCACTGCTGGAACTGGGATTCCTTGAAGCACATTTGCAACACCCTCAGGAAATTCATAGATCGGGCAAATAACAAGGACCAGTATGACTATGCTAGGATTTGCGTTGAAGTAGATCTCGAGGTGGGCCTTCCAGAGGCAATCAAAATCAATGTCGGTAGCTGGTCTCATGTGCAGATCTTGGACTATGAGCAGTTGCCATTCAAATGCAGGAAATGTCATGTTCATGGGCACTTTGCCAGAAACTTTCCAACTAATGTAGAGCAAGAGAAAGGAAATGAAGAGGGTTGGAACCAAGTTAAGCGTACAAAGATCAACCACAAAGGACAAAAATCGAGAGGACTCAATGGGAAAGGCCCTCTTCAGGCCAATGCCCAGCGCCCCCCTCCCAATAAGGTATCAGAAAACAAGTTCGTGCTTCTAAGCCAGCAAACAGAAGCAATTCAGGAGATTGAGACCCAAAAACAAGTCTCTCCAAGTAAAGGCACTCCTTCAATTTCCCTCAAAGAAACAAGAGTTGAAGACCCCAAAGGCATGGCTCTAGAAGATGAAGAATAAGTACAGGAAACAGAAGAGTAGGAGGAGGAAGGAGAAATAGGGGAGTCCCAAACTCCAGTAAGGATATCCAATAGAGGTCGCAAAACTGACAGGGAAAAAAGAGAGCAGGAGACCTTCAAAGACAAGCTACAGGGCAGTCAGCCTACTCTGGAAAAGCTGCTAGCCTCAAAGCCTAGGATGACGAAAAATCAACCTCAGGGCTCCAAGGGAGCCCACCAGAAACTTAAATAATGAAGGTCATCTCCTAGAACTGTAGAGGTATGGGGAGCAAAGTTAAGGAAGAAGCCATTAGAAGCTTAATAAGAGCAGAATCTCCAGACATACTTCTCGTCCAGGAGACCAAGCTCGAAGACGTAGCCTTCCTGCATGCAAGCAAGAAACTTTGGTTTAGAAGCGAAGCAAAAGCAATCTTTGCCCGGGGAGCCTCGGGAGGGATTGGCACACTTTGGAACGCCAAAAAATTTGCAGTCATCTATGAAGCTAGCAACACACATTGGTTGATGCTTAAAATGCAGAATATGGACTCCAAAGAAACTTTTTGTCTATTTAATGTATACTCTTCTGTCAATGTTGGGGAAAAAAAGGACTGTTGGGATTCTATAAGCAATCAAGAAGACTTGGAAAACCTAGAAAATATAATCATTGTTGGAGATCTCAACCTCACTCTTCACCTGTCTGAAAAAAGAGGAGGTAGCGCAGTCCGAGATCCGGCAAGGGAATGGGCAGAGGATCTTATGCAGGAATGGGATTTGCTGGATGTCAAACCTTCCTCTGGTAAGTACTCTTGGTCTAACAAAAGAGCTGGCCCAGGTCATATAGCTGCTAGATTAGATCGGTTTTTCATTCAAAGCTCCTTTCTGTTGCTAGGGTTAGAACCTAGAATGAATATTCTCTCTAACAACATTTCGGATCACAAGCCCATCAAGCTCGATCTTCTGGCCCATCTTGATCTAGGGCCTATCCCTTTCAGATTCAGTCCCCTCTGGGTCAAGGAGCTAGATTTCATGCAATTAGTCAAGGGTTGTTGGAGTCAGCCAGTCAAAGGATCTCCTTTCTTTGTCTGGGAGGAAAAGCTTAGAAGGGTGAAAGGGGCTCTGAAACGATGGGCCAAAACCCTTCCCAACCCTGCCTCAGAAAGGAAATCCATCAAAGCTTCTCTTGCTCTTCATCAATCTCAAATGGAGAATGTTATCGTCACAGAAGAGCTTCTATACCAAGAGGCTCGGCTTCAGCAGAGTTTTCACAAGGCTTGCTTAGCAGAAGAAGAATAATGGAGACTAAAATCTCGAAATCTCTGGCTTAAAGCAAGGGACAGGAACTCTTCTTTCTTCCATAAACAAGCACAGGCCAGAAAATGTTTCAACACTATTTCTGAGATCAAGGAGGACAACGTCATCCACAAGGAATTTGAGGACATCAAGAAAGCAGCCTTTTCCCATTTTCAAAAATTGTATAATGAGGACATGGATCCGGACCAATACTCAGATCTGTTAGACATTGTTCCATCTTCAATCTCCCCTCGCATGAATGAGATCCTTGAGGCCAAAGTCACTAAAGAAGAAGTTAAAAATGCCCTCTTCTCCATGGATCCGGACAAAGCTCCTAGCCCGGATGGCTTCTCTGCCAGGTTCCTTCAAGTTTGTTGGCTGATAGTTGAAAATGATCTTCTCAAAATGGTCCAAAAATCTCAAAACACGCAGAAAATCGGAGGAAGTACAAACTCAGCTTTTTTAGCCCTCATCCCCAAGGAGAAGGGCACCAACAAATTCAACAGTTTCCGCCCAATTTCCTTATGAAATACAGGGTACAAGCTAATCACTAAAGTAATTGCAAACAGGTTGAAGCTCATTCTTCCTAAAATAATTCCGGAGAACCAAGGAGGCTTAATCCAAGGAAGGCAGATCGTGGACAACTTCACCCTTGTTCAAGAGGCAATCCACTCAAGTTTACATCGGAAAGAACAAGTTATGGTTCTTAAACTCGACTTAGATAATGCTTTTGATCGAGTTAATCATAGCTTTCTATTAAAAGTCATGAGCAAGTTTGGTTTTGGAGCAAATTTCATTAAATGGATCCGGGCTTGCATATTGGAGCCATGGATTGCTCCTCTAGTAAATGGCAGAGCCACCGATTTTTTTAAAGCTTCGAGAGTGCTTAGGCAGGGGTGCCCACTCTCACCTCTTCTCTTTGTAATCCAAGCCTCTGTCCTCAGCTTCCTTTTAGATAAAAAGATGAAAAACCAAGATATCAATGGTTTGTGTGTGGCTAGAGGGGTAAAAAACATAAATCACGCCTTATTTGCGGATGACACTTTGTTATTGGGAGCTGCCACTCTCTCCTCAGCCTCCAAGTTCAAAGCATTTCTAGATGAATTCTGTGAGGCCGCAGGCAGTGTCTTAAACAAAAACGAATGCCATATCTACAGTTGGAACACCTCGCCCAGATTGCTCTCTGTTATCTCTAGATGTTTGGGCTTTGCAGCGTCGGCCTCTTGGACCTCTTTCAAATACTTGGGTCTTCCTGTTTATCATAAAAGATCTGTAAGCAAAGACTGGCTTCCGCAACTTGAAAAATTCAAGACCAGGATCCAAGCCTGGGGATACTCCTGGCTCAACCTTGCTGGTAAATCGGTCCTAATCAAATCTGTGCTCTCTAGTCTCTCTCTTTACCAATTTGCTGTGCTTCTCACTCCGGCAAGAATTTTTAAAAAAATGGAGGAGTACATTCAGAAGTTTTTCTGGAAGGGAGGAAAACAGAATGAAAACAAGCTCCCCCTTATCAGTTGGGAAACCATCTCAAATCCATTGTGGGAGGGTGGCCTGAATTTTAAAAATCTATGTCAACAGAATATAGCTATGGCAACAAAGATTATTTGGAAGATCATTGCGCCCAAGCCAGGTTGGGCTCAACTGGCTCTCTGGAAAAAATATTTCATAGGTCCTCGATCTAGCTGTTTGGACAAAGTAACTCATCAGCCGAATTCATCCTTCCTTAAATTGTTTGCAAAAGCTGCTCCTCTAGTCAATGCGCACTCCTTCTGGATTCGAGGGAACGGCAAAAAGATTAACATTTGGACTGAAAAAATCATGAACATGGATCCTATTGAACACAGGGCCCCCAATAGAGCACTGCGCTGCTGGATGGAGGGAGAGGGGCTTCGAACGTTGTGGGATATTTCGCTGTGGAGTGATTCTGTTTGGGCGGGATGGAAATGTCTTGCTGTGCCGTCTCATTTGCTTGACGAATGGACCATGCTGCTAAACCTCCTTCATGGATTGGCGCCCTTGCACATAAGGAAAAGAGACTCGAGAGGTTGGGGGAAAAATGCCAGAGGCTACGTGGTCTCCATGGGATATGCTAAGCTGAGCGAGAGACCACACGTTCCCCCTGACCCAGCACCTTGGCATGGTGTCTGGCGTATCCCTTCATGGCCCAAAATCGATTTCTTTGCTTGGCTTCTTTGCCATGGTAAAATTCTCACGTTTGACATTCTGCAAAGGAAAGGATTCCATGGCCCTTCCAGATGTTCTCTGTGTAAAGAAAATGCAGAGAGCGCTGTCCACTTAATGCTTGACTGCAGCTTCTCTAAGCAGATTTGGTTCTCCCTCATCCACAATCTAGATCCCAGCATTTCGCTCCCTTGTTCCACTGCTGATCTTTTCTCTTCCTGGGCATACAAGTATCCTGGTCCTCCTCCAAAAAACCGGATTATCAAAACTACATGGGCTGTCCTCCCAAAGGTAATCTGCTGGCAGATCTGGCTTGAAAGAAATAGAAGAATTTTCAGAAATTCCGAACAGAATCAAAAGGTATTAGAAACCAAGATTAAATGTCAACTGAAAAAGTGCTTGACTGATTTAAAAGACGATTCTAATCTTAGCCAACAGGACATTTCCTGGGGAGCATCCCTTGATTTGCAATTCCAAACAGCAGAGAGAAACACTCCTCCTCTCAAAGACTAGCAAATAAGAAAATTTGAAACTGACTTTCAAGATTGGCTTTCATCTCTTTCAAGACACTGTCTCTTCTTTGATGGGGCAGCAAAGGGAAATCCGGGCAAATCTGGTGCAGGAGGCATTTTTGTAAGTCCAATTGGGGAAAAAATTCATTCCTATGCTTGGGGACTTGGCCATTCATCCAGCATCCAAGCGGAAGCCTTGGCTCTCTTTCAAGGTCTTTTGCTTCTTAAAGACTTAAATATAAGGGAAGCTAATATTATTGGAGACTCACAAATCATCATAAATTCCATGATCTCAAACTCTCCAGCATCGGACCTCAAATTCGCAAGACTGATTGCCAGAATCAAGGGCTTGGAATTTTTTTTTCAAAAGCTGAACTACTATCATGTGCTTAGAAACCATAATAAAGAGGGGGATAGTGAGGCCAACAAAGCTGCCCTCCTCCCTGTTGGGGTCAAGATGAAAGATGAAGAAGAAACATGGGAACCTATCCCATAAGTTGATTGTTGTCATGTTTTACTGCTTTCTCCTAAATCAATTTGTTTGCATTTTCAAGTTGGGGAAAATATCTGAAATTGAATTTATAGTTATCTCTGCAAGGAGGAAGTCCTCAAATTTTAGCTGCATTCTAAATCTCAGCAGTGAGGGGCAACAGGATATAGACACCCTTAATGTAACCAGATTTTTGGCATTCAGGCCAAGTTGAATATAAACACTCCATAACCGTTACTGTAATAATAATAATAATAATAATATTTATTAATAAATATATTAATAATATTTATTAATATAATAACACCTTTGAAATTAATATTTGGTTTAAGAATAATTATATGCTTATTAATATAAATATTAATATATATTAATTTATATTAATAATATAAATAAACCATGTCACATCGTTATTATAAGGCGTATATAAAATAGATTTATGTGATTTATTATTAGTTCTCATTAGTGATTATATTAATAAAGGTGTTATTATATTAATAAATATTATTAATATATTTATTAACAAATATTATTAATAAATATATTAATAATATTTATTAATATAATAACACCTTTATTAATATAATCACTAATGAGAACTAATAATAAATCACATAAATCTATTTTATATACGCCTTATAATTCCACTCAATCAATGAATTTTTCTTATATTATATTAAGATTTATGGCAGTGTGTCTCGTGGGTCTTTCTAGCCCCAACATTGTTCGTAAACTATTTCACACTAATCTTAAATTACAAATTTTACTGGTGGTCATGTTATAAGTTTTTCAAAATAGGTGTCTTCACTATTCCTATTATAAGTTTTTCTAAGCACGTGCCTTCACACCTAAAAACATGATTAGTATTGCATATAAATCATGCATTGTTGTGCAAATACTTTTCACTTTGAACGAAATTATTTCTTTTAGGTGGTTGTTCATTTTCTGTTTTATCCTTGAATATCTCATCACTGCATGTCTCATCATCAGTCATTATTACGCAAACACGTCTAATTAAATCCTGGTTTAGTTGGTAGCAGCATATAGCTGGAACTTCTTGAAACATTTATTTTTTTTGGTTATTAGCAGCATATAGGTGGAACTTCTTGATACTTATTAAAGCAGGCGCCTGGTTTAGTTGGTAGCAGCATATAGGTGGAACATTTTGTTTTAACAAGTATTTAGAAGAGAACATTTCCTGCACAGTTAGATTCTCCGATGACCATACAGAAAAGGAATATGGGTATGGACATAGACATTGAAGAAAGATATATTGATGGGTATGGGCATAGAATATATTGTTGAAACTTCCTAATTTGACTCATGTTACAAACCTAGACAATTTCATCTCCCATTTCTCAAAAATATAACTGTGTTAGGTCCCTATATTACTAGTATAGTCCCTTATTGTTGTTAGTGTAACCCCCTTATTTTTATTATTGTACCCTTGTAACCCCCATTTTATTATTATTGTGCCCTTAAATTATTATTGTTAGGTTGGCTAGGATTACATTGTGGCCCACTAGGATTACATTATGGCCCCATGACCACTCATATATGTAAAGGAGGTTTTGTAAATTGGATCATCCAAGAATTGTTCATTCATGTAATGTATTGGAGGTTGCCCTCGAAGTGGCTTTTTTCTAAGGTTGACATTCTTAGTTTTCTCTTTTTGGAGCTGGTTACACAACATTTGGTATCAGAGCTTTGGATTCTAGGGTTTCGCTGCTCCAAACAGGTCATCGTGGCATTTTCGCTATAACTTTTTTTCTACGAAGTTTCAGAAACTGAAATTTTTAGGGTGTGAAGCTGAAATCTTGAGGAAGCTTGTATAAAAATTTCAGAGCTTGGTTCGCAATAGTTTTGGAGATATGATCTGTGGAAGGTAGTGCTTTTTCAGGCTCCAGAATTTCATCTCATAGAGGTGATCGTGGGAAAAGTTCAATAACTCTCTCTGGATCGATTTGAGTGCTGTAGGCAATTGGTTCTAACTGTTTGACTTGAAGCTGCCATCAATGAGACAGACAAACAGCGATTGACGTGGCAAATGTATAAGTTCATTGCACCAACCAAACAGACTAGGTCATTGTGGAGATTGGACAATCACCTTGGAGAATCCAAACTGTTTCAGATCAGATCAGGCAGTTTCAGGGTTACCATTAAGTGAATTTCAGATATTGAAGATTCTCAATTACATATATAATTCAATTTCAATACAGAGCTCCTAAAAAGCAAGTAAAAGGTGTGTATTTTTTTCCAATTGCATAAGTCTTGTTTGAAGAATCAAGCTGAATTGATTCCAAGGCATCTAGAATAGATATCAATATTATCGAAATGGTCTCTAAAATAATTCAACACCCATTAAGCCTTCAGAAGGCTCTACTATGACTCATGAAGATGAAGAATTGCAACATGATCTATCAAAATTACAAGAGCAAGTGCAACAAATTTCACTCTCGCAAAGAGCAACAAAAAATGAAATGGAAGTTTTGAAGAAAGGCGTGGAAGTGAAGATGGAAGGTTTGAAGAAAGGCATGGAAGTCAAATTATGGGGTATTGCAGGGAAGCCAGGAAGGATAATAAGCTCTAATGTCATGACAAAGCTTCTAAAGAAAGAACAGCGAGGCGTAATTGCACAATTATGCTCACTGAAGTTCCAACATCAAAATCATCTATTTCTGCAGATCTCCAACAAGTCTTGGACAATCATTCCAAGGTGTTTGAAACTCCCAAAGGACTCCCACCTATTCGTGATCAAGATCATGCTATTCATTTGATTCCAGGAAGTGTTCCTCCAAACATCAGGCCTTATAGATATCCTTACTTCCAAAAGAGCGAAATTGAACGTATGATTGCAAAAATGTTAGAGGCGGGTATAATTCAACCTAGTCAAAGTTCTTTCTCTGCTCCCGTAGTATTGGTACACAAGAAGGATGGACCATGGAAAATGTGTCTGGATTATAGGGAGCTCAATAAGCTCACCATTAAAGATAAATTTCCCATTCCTGTGATTGATGAATTATTGGATGAATTACATGGAGCAATTTATTTTACCAAGTTGGATCTTCGTTCAGGATATCATCAAATTAGAATGAAGACTAAAGATATTCCAAAAATAGCATTTCGAACTCATGAGGGTCATTATGAATTTTTTGTCATGCCTTTTGGCCTTACCAATGCACCTTCTACATTTCAAGGGTAGATAAATTCCATTTTCAAACCCTTCCTTAGAAAATTTGTGCTAGTATTTTTTGATGATATACTAATCTACAGCAGGTCTTGGAAGGATCATGTTGGACATGTTGACAGGGTGCTCAAACTATTGCAGGAGAAACAATTATATGCAAAAACATCCAAATGTTTCTTTGGAGTACAAGAGGTGGAATATCTGGGTCATATTATATCTCACGAGGGTGTTAAAGTAGACCGTAACAAAATTAAAGCCATTAAGGAATGGAAAGTCCCCAAGACAATAAAGAAGTTGCGAGGATTTCTCGGGTTAACAGGCTATTATCACAAGTTTGTTAAGAATTATGGGAGAATAGCAGCACCTCTAACAACATTATTGAAGAAAGATGCATTTTCATGGACTCCTGAAGCAACTAAGGCCTTTGAACGTCTTAAAGTGGCAATGTGCCTAGCACCGGTCTTAGCTACACCAGACTTCACAAAAACCTTTATTGTGGAATGTGATGCCTCAGGAAATGGAATTGGTGCAGTTTTAATGCAGGAAGGAAGACCCATTGCTTTTGAAAGTCGTCCAATCAAAGGAAAGTATTTACAGAAACCTATTTATGAGAAGGAAACGTTAGCAATACTGCATGCACTAAAGAAATGGCGAACTTACCTAATGGGAAGACACTTCAAGGTAAAAACTGATCATGATAGTCTTAAACACTTTTTTGAACAAAGACTATCTTCAGAAGAGCAACAAAAATGGGTCACAAAGATGTTGGGTTATGACTTTGAAATAATCTACAAAAAAGGAAAGCTTAATGTTGTTGCAGATGCACTCTCAAGAAAGAATGAAGAGGTGGAAGCATTGCTTTGTGCTATTTCTATTATCCAACCAGATTGGATAACCAAAGCAAGAGATGAATGGAAGAAGGAAAAAGATGTATGGACACTCATTCAAAAGTTGCAGCAAGATCCTAGTACATCTGATACATTTAGTTGGAAAAATGATTCCTCATGGTACAAAGATCACTTATATCTTTGTAAGAATTCCCAACTAAAACAAAAGATTCTTCTGGAATTGCACACTTCTCCTTTAGGAGGACACTCTGGATTTTTAAAAACTTACCACAGGGTGAAGAAAGAATTTTTTTGGGATGGCCTTAAATCTGATATTCAAAAGTTTGTGGCGGAATGTTTGGTTTGCCAGCAGAATAAAGTGGAAACAATTAATACCCCGGGACTTCTACAACCTTTATCCATTCCAAGTCAACGTTGGGAGGAGATTTCAATGGATTTTATCACAGGTTTACCTAAGTCCGAAGGAAAGATGTCATCATGGTGGTAGTTGATAGACTTACCAAGTATGCACACTTTTGTGCATTATCTCATCCATTTAAAGCAAGTACAGTTGCTACTACATTTATGGACAGAATTCAAAAGCTACATGGAAGCCCAAGGGTTATTGTGAGCGACAGAGATCCCATTTTGACTGGAAATTTTTGGACGGAGTTATTTTCTTGTTTGGGTACTCAATTAGCTCATAGCTCATCTTATCATCCTCAATCTGATGGTCAAACCGAGATAGTAAATAAATGTTTGGAAGGATATCTTCGTTGTTTTGTATCTGATAAACAAACACAATGGGTCAAGTGGTTACCTCTTGCTGAATGGTGGTATAACACTTCCTTCCATACTGCAGCGAAAATGACCCCATTTATGGCACTTTATGGATATCATCCACCATCCATCACATCATCTTTAAGGGAAAATTCGAAGGTTCAAGCAGTGGAAGATCACATCGAGCATCAGCAAGAAGTTCTCCAACTCTTAAAGGATAACCTGAATTTGGCACAAATCGAATGAAACAACAGGCAGATCAACATCGCAGCGAGAGAAGTTTTGATGTAGGAGATTGGGTATTTTTACGGCTACAACCATATAAACAAATGTCCCTCAAGCAAGCTAAGAAGGATAATAAATTATCGCCAAAGTACTATGGTCCTTACATGGTGTTGCAAAAGATTGGTACTATGGCATACAAATTGGAGCTTCCTGCTTCTTCGCGAGTACATCCATTTTCCATGTTTCGTGCTTAAAGAAGGTTATAGGTGAAAATATTCCAGTTCAAACAATATTGCCAGAACTTGATGAGGAAGGAAAAATCATATTGGAACCGGAAGCGGTCACGGAAACAAGAACTCGACAACTACGGAATCGATCAATTTCAGAGTATCTCATCAAGTGAAAGAACTTACCCACTGAAGATTCTACATGGGAGGATGAGAATTTTATACAAAAGCACCCAGAGCTACTCAAGCATTGAGGACAACACTTTTTTTGAAGGAGAGGGGCATGTTAGGTCCCTATATTACTAGTATAGTCCCTTATTGTTGTTAGTGTAACCCCCTTATTGTTATTATTGTACCCTTGTAACCCCCCATTTTGTTATTATTGTGCCCTTAAATTATTATTGTTAGGTCGGCTAGGATTACATTGTGGCCCACTAGGATTACATTATGGCCCCATGGACTCCTATATATAGAAAGGAGGTTTTGTAAATTGGATCATCCAAGAAATTTTCATTCATGTAATGTATTGGAGGTTGCCCCCTCGAAGTGGCTTATTTCTAAGGCATTGATATCTCTTTTCTTCTCTTTTTGGAGCTGGTTACACAACAAACTGAAAATACCTTTAAATGTGATGATTGTCTTCCTATATTTTCACTTTCAATTTCGATTGAAGCGTGTAAGTCCAGAACTCATTATTTTTAATTCTCATGGCAGTGTGTCTCGTGGGTCTTTGTAGCCCCAACATTGTTCGTAAACTATTTCACGCTAATCTTAAATTATAAATTTTACTGGTAGTCATGTTATAAGTTTTTCAAAACAGGTGTCTTCACTATTCCTGTTATAAGTTTTTCTAAGCACATCCCTTCACACCTAAAAACATGATTACTGTTGCATATAAATATGTTTGTTGATGATAAATAATCCACGAGCTTGCCAATAAAATAGAATCATATTCATTCTCATAAATTCAATAATTATATATAAACATTAATTTTTTAAACTGATACCGCGTTCACACAATAAATTGAAGTTTCTATTTCACCAACCTAGTGGAATAAAACCAACTCCTTTGTTAGGCCTGGTTCCCACTCTATTGAGTTAATTATTATGGAGTAAATACAGAAAGAGAATAAGGGTATGGGTATGGCTATTATAGTGAAATATTATTTTGAGAAGAAGAAATAACTAAGTAAGGATATTAAGCTTAATAGGACTTCTTCCATTTCGGAAAATTAAAATATATTCTTTGATCAAGTTATAAAGTATCATCGTTGATAATTATAGAATTCTAATTCAAATAGAGAATGTTAGAATGAAGGACTTAAACATGATGGTAAATTAATTGTATTTATAATGAATTAATTTTCTCCATCAAATTAATTCTCAATCTGGGGAATTTAGCTTTACTTTTCACTCAATGGTTAAAACCATATGATAAAAACCTACTTCATGGAAATCGAATCAATATTTGATACTTTTCAATTAGGATTTATTACTTTTCAATTAGGATTTATAGAATTAGGATTTATTACGAACCTATAATTATATTGATATTTATTACGAACCTATAATTATATTGATATTTAGCGTGATATCATCTCACATTTATGAGATAGTTTCAATTTCATTACAAAATTAGTGCAATTTATTCCATGCAAATAAAAGTACAATAATTAAGAATTTGTTTTAATATGAGCTCAAATCTATGAGGTGGCTAACTAAGCCCACATATTAGTCTGGAATATTGTTGTCTCAAATAAGTTTGAGGTATTTTTAAAAACTATGGTTGGGTTATTTTTACTTCCATTTTTTTTTAATCTCTTAAGCCCATTTCACATGTAGTAGTTTGTATAAATTTATTTATAGTTTATTGTATATAATTTTTTATGTCGACATAATTTATTCCCGATGACCTGTTATATAACGCACAACCTTTGGATGCCTTATTTTTAAGATGATTCTTGTTCACCTGCTGGAACAGATCTGTCAACATTCGTTTTATTTTAGATTAATGCAATGCCATTTTCATTTAGTATCTGATTCCTAATCTTCACATAAATTTTGAAAAGGAGGTGGAAAATTCATGTTTCTCTGCTTTGAAATCATGTTGTTGTGATTACAACACAGAAAATAGAGTTTATAAAGTAAAACAGAGGATCATTAATGAAATGTATTTGCAACAAATAAAAAGCATCGTGTTCTATGTGTAGATTTTTTCAGTCGTTCTCTGTGGTCATTAAATCTGTGTATAGATTTAGGGTTCAATATATTAATTTTAAAATTTTATAATTTTGGAGTCTTAATATATTAATATTAGGGTTTAATTTATTATTATTATTATAATCAATTTAATATTGATTATTATTATTGCAAATTATTGATTATTATTATTATTATTATTAATAAATAAATAAATAATATCTTTATTGTTAAATATACAATAATAATATTATTATCCTTAAAAAATATATTAATATTATTCCTTTTCAATTATAATTCATAATAATAATAATAATAATAATAATAAATGAAATATACATAAATTGATGACGATGATGGTTGATCCAGGTGGATATTGGTGGCCACCCGCCTATTCCACTTGGGCCCCCACCATTGTCTCTTTCAGTTTTTCAGTTTTGGCATAACTTACTATTTTTAGCAGTTTTTTGGGTCCTGAACTTCCGGAGCCGTTTTGAGGCCCTAAAGACGTTTTTTGTGGGTCCTAAACTTCCGGAGCCGTTTTGAGGCCCTAAACGACGTTTTTTGTGGGTCCTGAACTTCCGGAGCCGTTTTGAGGCCCTAAACGACGTTTTTTGGGTAGGAGATTTGTTGCGATTTTGATCATAAAAATCGTCACAAAAGTTGTATTCCTCGGATAGAGCTTTCTAATGATGTATCATGTGCGTCAAACGGAGATAGTATGCCAAAGTTACGTCCCTGGGAAGTTGAAACACCAATTTACCCAAACGGGGCCCATAGTTTTGGCGCTTCATCTTCTAGGGTTAGGTTTTTGGGATGTTTAGGGTTCTCCATTGTTTCTCAATAATAAATAGGCCCTCGAGCCTCATTGTAACTCAGTTCAGAGGCCTGTAGCCGCCACATCTCTTCTCAGAGATAGCTACCAGTGCCCTAGTTAGTTTTATTTCCATTCTGTCTGTAAGCAAATTTCAGTTCTTTGATATTAATGAAATGAAGTGTTATTTCCGCTGCATCTCTGTATTTATGGTTATGTGTTTATTCGGTTGCGTTCCTGCATAAATCCGGATCAGTGGTATCAGAGCGGTCTGCTTTTTCTCGATCCTTCTTTGCATGTCCCCAACGAGGTCGGGGTATAAGGAGCTAGGGCTTGATCTGGTGGAACCTTTGCCAGATCAGCCTCGCAAACCTCGACGGACGCCCATGGGGGACGAAAAGAAAGATGAGGGAGCAGGAGATCCTATCAAAATATTGCTCGAGGAGGCCCTCGAAAAACAAAGGAACGCGATGATGGATAGCTTTGCTCAGATCCTTCAACGGCTGCCCACCGGCGGCGCATCTGCATCCAGTAGCCACTCTGGGGTTGCGACTCCCTTTAAGGTACAAGTAAATTTTGACATTCCCATATTTGAGGGTCAAATAGACGCAGATGCCGTAGATAGATGGTTGAATCTATTAGAAGGATATTTCTCTGTTCATGACTTTTCGGACCGGGAGAAGATTATTTTTGCACTCCTCAAAGCTACCCCCCATGTTAAGGACTGGTGGGAAACCTACTGTGAGAACAAGGACCAGACAGAACCCTCTCTGTTCTCGGCTGTACCAACTTGGAATTCTTTCCGAGACGCCGTCAAGGAGCAGTACTATCCCGTGGGGAGCTATGAGGACAAGTACATACAATGGACCACGCTGCGACAACAAAGGGATCAAGATGTGCACGAGCTGACGAATCTGTTCCATACCCTGCGCACAAAGTTGGGTATCAAAGATTGAGAGAAACATTTGGTGCTAAAGTATCGCAGCTGTCTGCACAGATACATTCAGGAGGAAATGGAGTTCCTCGACATCTCCTCGCTTGGTACGGCATACCGGTATGCTGCCAAGATTGAGCAGAAATTCAAAGAGAAGAAGCGAGACTTTGGATCTGTGAATCAAAAGCAAGGAAAAGGTGCTTCCAAACCGCAGAACAAAGGACAGAGCATGGCGGCTAAAGACAACCCGTCAAAGCCACAAGAAAAGAACAACACAGTAAAGCCAAAGAAGGACACGGGAAAGTGGTGTGAGTTCCATAAGAGCTCCACTCACAACACAAGTGAGTGTCGGGCCAAGCAGTCGCTAGTGGCCGAGATGAGGGCTTCTGAGTCAGATGCATGCTCCGACTCCGAATCAGAACCTGAAAAGGGGAATGAAAAAGGGAAAGAGATTATTGATGCGGAGCCCAACGCCACTGTTGCCACTACAAAGGTCCAGAAGGAGGAACCGGAAGATCCAGAGGAGGAGGAACGTCTCTTCCACTCCGAGATGTGGGTAAAGGGCTCCCCTGTACAGTTCATTGTCGACAATGGGAGCCAAAAGAACCTCATTTCAGCAGACGCCGTGAAGCGGTTGGGCTTGCCAACCACGGCTCACCCACATCCATACACCATCGGGTGGCTTCACCAAGGACGAGATCTCCGCGTCAGCCAGCAGTGCCGCCTTCCCTATAGCATCAAGCCCTTCACGGATGAGGTATTATGTGACGTTGCTCCTATTGATGTTTATGATGTATTATTAGGACAACCATACTTGTGGAAGCGTCATGCTGTGTATGAGTCTCGGCCTCGTGCTGTTATTGTTACTTTGGGAAATAAGTTGTACAGGATACCAGAGGTACCACCTCCTGCTGCTATCTCTTTGGTTACTGCAAAACAATGCAGTAAGCTCATTTCCTAAACCAGGAAATTCGTTTTCCTGATGATCCGCCCCCAGGGCAAGAAGAAGATTGTGGCCACGACCTCCAAACAGGGCTCCTCTGCACGACAACAACAAATGGATAAGGTGGTGGAGGAGTACGGGGACATATTCGCCTCACCCACAGGGGTTCCTCTGCACTGTCAGGTCAAGCACCCGATTGATCTGACCCCAGGTGCGCCGCTACCTAATGGACCGATCTATCGGCTCTCTGTTCTGGAGAATGATGAAATCAAGAGGCAGATTCAGGAGCTGTTGCAGAAAGGTCACATCAGACCAAGTTCATCGCCCTGTGGGAGCCCGATCGTGTTGGTACGGAAGAAGGATGGGACGTGGAGACTCTGTATTGACTATCGGGCGCTGAACAAGATCACTGTCCGGAATAGGTACCCAATCCCACGGATTGATGACCTTCTGGACCAACTCCAAGGTGCAAAATATTTCATTAAGATCGACCTGAAGTCTGGGTATCACCAGGTACCAATTGAACCCTCTGATGTGTGGAAGACTGCCTTCAAAGCTAAGGAAGGCCTTTTTGAATGGCTGGTCATGCCTTTCGGGTTGACGAATGCTCCCGCAACCTTCATGAGAATGATGGATGACATCTTGCGGCCATTCACCAACTCATTCGTAGTGGTGTACTTGGATGACATTCTGATCTTCAGCAAGACTTGGGAAGAGCACCTTCATCACATCCGACAAGTCCTCCAAACACTGCGGCAACACAAGTTGTGTGCCAATGTGGAGAAGTGCACGTTTGGCATGACCCAGGTTCAATATCTGGGATACATTATTGATGAAAGGGGGGTGCATGTGGATCCAGCCAAGATCCAAGTCATTCGGGATTGGCCAGCCCCGACTACTATAACAGAGCTTCGCAGCTTTCTGGGTCTTGTTAATTTCTACCGTAGATTCGTGTTGGGATTCTCTCATATCACTTGGCCCTTGAGTCAAGTCACCAAAAGAGGAGCGAGAGCAAAATTCTTTTGGGAAGGTTGTTATGAAGCGTTCAAGGGTGAACAATAGCCTGCAATTCTTACGATGCTCACCTTACCAGACTTGCAGCAGCCATTTGAGATCGAGACAGATGCCTCTGACTATGCTATTGGGGCAGTTCTTACTCAACAGGGACATCCAGTGGCATATCACAGTGAGACATTGTCTGAGACGGTTCGCAAGTATCCCACCTATGACAAAGAAATGTATTCCATTGTGCAAGCCTGTCGACAATGGAAGCATTACATTTTGGGGAAGGAAACAATCATCCACACGGACCACCGGCCCCTGCAGTTCATACAGACACAAGGGAAGTTGCAGAATGATCGCCATCAGAAGTGGTCCACATATCTGCAACAGTTTCATTTGAACATCAAGTACAAGAAGGGTAGCACCAATCATGTTGCAGACTGCCTCAGCCGACCACCGATCGTGGCACTCACCACTGTGCTCAACTCTTGTGGGCATGAGACTTCTTATTGGCCGCTTCTCTATGAGAGTGACCCAGAATTCGGCCAAACTTACAAGGCACTCTTGGGGGGTACGCAAGTTCCAAATTTTCACCTCTAAGATGCACTTTTATGTCACATGGGACACCTTTGTGTTCCTTCAAGCGAGCGTGCCAAGATGATATGGGAAGCACACTACAGTCGATTCGCTGGGCATTTCGGGGTCGAGAAAACAATAGCAATCCTGTAGAAGTATTTCTATTGGCCGAACCTTCGAAAGGATGTCGAGAAGCACATCAGATCCTGCACTGCTTGTGCCATTGCCAAACCGACCATCGAGAAGCAAGGCCTATATACTCCTCTACCTACCCCTAGTCGACCTTGGGAATCCATCTCCATGGATTACATGTCGGGCCTGCCTTCTACTAAGCAGGGAAATGACTGTGTTTTTGTGGTCGTTGACAGATTCTCGAAGATGGCCATTATGGCGGCTTGCAAGAAGAATATCACAGCAGAAGCCACTGCTAAACTCTTCTTTGAACGAGTGTGGGTGCACTTTGGGATCCCACAGTCTATCATATCAGATCGGGATAGCAGGTTCCTCAGCACATTTTGGTCCAGCCTCTGGTCGATGTTGGATACCAAGCTCACCAAGTCCACGGCTTTCCATCCCCAAACAGATGGCCAGACAGAGGTCATCAACAGAATGATTGTACGCATTCTGCGCATGTACAATTCAAAGCATCCACGCACATGGGACGAGAGCCTCCCTTATGTACAACATAGTTATAATCGGGCTCTCCACAGTTCAATCGGCCATAGCCCCTTTCGGGTGGGCTTGGGATTCCAGCCACTATGTCCCATTGACGTAGCCATGCCATTTGCAGCTGCTCAGGCCAATTCAGCTCATGTCCAGTCTGAAGTTGACAAAGCCAGTAGCTTCATCGAGCGCATTCAACACATCCGCCAACAGGTTCATGATATATTGGACAGAGCCAATGCCAAGTACAAGCAACGCCATGATCAACAACGGGTGCCACACAACTTCCAGGTGGGTGACAAAGTATGGCTACATTTGCAGAAGGAGCGCCTCACTGGACCCCACCGCAAGCTTCGCCCGCTCCGATACGGGCCGTACACCATCACCAAGGCTGTAGGGAACAATGCATTCGAGCTCAGTATTCCACCATTCCTTGGTCTGCACCCAATCTTCAATGTGGATCGCCTTCGTCCTTACTTCCCACCTCTATTGGACACCTCGGACATTGCAGAACAACTCACACCAACTGAGTTAAATCCAGACTGCATGGAACAGGCCACCACAGATTGCATCATGGACATGCAAATCAAGAACACTCGCCAGCAGAAGATCCAACTATATCGGGTTGTCAAAGCTGGCAAACTCCTGCACCAAGGAAAGTGGTTCACCAGGGACCAAGTTCAGCAGAAATTTCCTCATCTCATGGAGGAACTTAACGCAATGGGGACCATTGCTTCCTAAGGGGGGAGGAATGATCCGGGTGGATATTGGTGGCCACCCGCCTATTCCACTTGGGCCCCCACCATTGTCTCTTTCAGTTTTTCAGTTTTGGCATAACTTACTATTTTTAGCAGTTTTTCGGGTCCTGAACTTCCGGAGCCGTTTTGAGGCCCTAAACGACGTTTTTTGGGTATTAAATTTGATCGTCACAAAAGTTGTAGTCCTCAGATAGAGCTTTCTAATGATGTATCATGTGCGTCAAACGGAGATAGTATGCCAAAGTTACGTCCCTGGGAAGTTGAAACACCAATTTACCCAAACGGGGCCCATATTTTTGGCGCTTCATCTCCTAAGGTTAGGTTTTTGGGATGTTTAGGGTTCTCCATTGTTTCTCAATAATAAATAGGCCCTCGAGCCTCATTGTAACTCAGTTCAGAGGCCTGTAGCCGCCACATCTCTTCTCAGAGATAGCTACCATTGCCCTAGCTAGTTTTATTTCCATTCTGTCTGTAAGCAAATTTCAGTTCTTTGATATTAATGAAATGAAGTGTTATTTCCGCTGCATCTCTGTATTTATGGTTATGTGTTTATTCTGTTGCGTTCCCGCATAAATCCGGATCAATGGTGATGGTGGTTAACGGCCACTAAGACCAATCTTTGGTTTATCAGACCTAAAGAAAAGAGTTATTTAGTTTGATTTAAGGTTTTATTCCTATGCTCAAAAAGCTTGGAGGGAAGCCTCCCAAGCTCACTATAATTTTGACATCTTAAAAGTCTAGGAAGGTGAGTATTGCAACAAATATTATGATGTAAAAGATGTAATATTAAACTCATAATAATAAATACATAATAATAATATTACAAAAATAACTAATTTAATAAATTATTATTATTATAAATTATTTATATTATTATTATTATTTTACAATAATAATAGTAGTAGTAGTAGTAGTTATGGTATATTATTTAATTATTTAAGAATTTTTTATTTAATTGAATAATTTTTAAATTATGGTATATTATTTAATTCAATATATTATTAATTATTATATATTACTATTATTTTTAATTATTTAATAATATTATGAATTGATAATAGCAATAATATTAAATTAATAGCCATATTTTTAATATTTTTTGGGAAAAAATAATATAGATTACACCTCCCATCTTGGAGGAGGAACTTGTTGTTCTTGTGGGTCATATCGTTTTATACATTATGTATATGTGAATGTTACTATATTTGTAGATGGAAAATTGCTTTTCTATATTGCTTATTCTATTCACCATTAATTGAAAGTTGTTTTGTTGATATCACGTCTGTTTTCTTTTATGTTAGGTGATTTCCTTGTTTTATCATGGATCCAGCTATTTGGAGTTGTATTCCATTTGAAATTCTTGAAATTGTCTTCCTTTGGCTCCCTTTATCGGTTGTGATAAAGTTTAGCACTATTTGTCAACAATGGAAGATTGTTTTGCAAAATCCTTGTTTCTTATTGCGTTGCAAGCATATCTGTACAAATGAATTTGGATTTATGGTTCCTTTCTTCAATGATGAAGACAATTATTTTGCTGCTGAATACCTTAATCAAAATGGGCGCATATCTCGTTTTCATTTGCGATTCATAGATTCAAGATACAAGGTGGAGTCTACTATTGGACCAATGGTGGTTTTATCCTTACCAACAGAATTCTCCCATTCACGAAACTATTTTGTAATGAATCCATTTACAAAGGCCTTAAAAAACATTGGGCGAATACGAATTGGAGACTGGGGATTCTTTTCGTTATTGGAGAATGTGAGCAACAACAAATATGACTGGGTTGTTCTAAAACATATCTATGATAGAATTCAGTCTAAATTTTATGTTTACAGTAGTCTTGATAAAGTTTGGCGAAGGGCTGATCTTCCATTTGGTGGCACTTCACCCCCTCAAAATGGATTTTTTTATAGAAGTAAATTGTTTTGGCTCTATCTTGACACAGAGTATGAAGATTATCCTCGATATGGGTATACAATCTACTGGTTTGATGTAATAAAAAATGACTTGGGATTTTCATTTGTTCCAATCACTGACATTCAGTGTATGTCATTGGAAGTATACAAGAATCAGTTGATATGTTTTATCAATGATGGCTCCACTTCTGTATGGTCAATTCAAGAAATAGATAATTTTCAATTTGGTCACCCGTGTATTGAACGAAGAACTGATTACTTTGAGGATGATTGGGGCTTTAGATGGAAGTTGTTGGAAGAAATGTCTATAGATATAAATATGAAATGTCCTGGTTATCTTCCTTTTCGAACAGTCCAAGGTGTGGTTCTTATGTGCAAATGCAGTGAAGTTCCTTTCGTATTATATGACATGATGGCTGGCCTTTGCTTCCCAATAGACATTGATAATTCAACTAATCAAAAAATGAATGGATTTTGGTCTCCAACGTTGCAGGATTGCAATGATTTGATCAAGTCTGGAAATGTTTTTGCAATTTCTCCGCGTATGGATTCTATAGATGAGATTCCACCATTAGATGTGGACATGGAGTCTTAGGCTATTAGCCATTTTGTGTTCTCTCTGTCGTCGTGGAAAATATTTCCTTTTTTTTTTACTTTGCATACTTTTGGGTATGTATGCTAAGACTATGGATATTTATATGGCTCCATTATGAGGGGGTGTCTTCTATATGTGTATGTAGCGGATGCTGGATATTAAATTCCATTGCAATTTGCTTGAAAAATATTTATTTTTTTTGTCCCGTTTAGTCCTCTTAATTGCATTTGAATGTGTTTGGATGTTATCCATTTCTCTTTGTTTCTATAATTATAATTACTGTGACTTATTCTATACATGGTGTTTCCATCAGTTTTTTCTCATTGATTCTCAAACAATGTTATATCTTTAGGTTTTTTTGATGGTATATAGTTCCAAATATTTAGATGTATTTCAAATTCATATAATTCTTTAGAATTTTGTTCCATTTATATGGGTTTCCCATTACAGTTATAATATGATACAAGAAATTTAATCCTTGTTTGTTTTGGCCATTTGAAAAAATCCATTTTTCTTTTTAGCCATTTGATTGGAAAAATAACGTAAACGATTTAAATTTGTTTTGTGGGTGGAAAAAAATGTGTTCCTTTTTCATCCTTTTTTGTTAATCTATATTGGATATATTATATCTTTGCCATGTTTATTCTTCTATAACAAATATGTTATTATTCGTTGTAGACATGTCATCTGAAGGTACAAGCAAACGTACAAGAAAAAGGAATAAGTCACCGGCATTGCGTGACAAGTCTAATGAAAGTCGTCGTTTACGGTATCAAAAAAATAAGGACACAATAAATGAGCATAGGAGAGCTAAATATCATAGAAGAACGACTGAAACAACTCTTCAAAATGATTTTATGGTTCCTCGTAGGTATCGTACTATGGATGATATCATGGAAAGAACATTTCCGCTTGGTAGTTCGTTGCCAAAATATGCTCCTTGTCAGCATAATTTTGTTTTTCAACGCTCTCCTGAAAATTATCATAATATTGAGGAAACATCTCGCAATAGGGAGGAACATCATATTCATAACATGGATGCTAATGTTCACCCTAACCCTACTGTCTCTGCAATTGCATCTTGTGAGAAAGGCCAAAGGTTGCAAAATATCCATGGTGGAGGGAATGATGACATTGTATGTGAAGAATTGGATGATAGTTTGATTGGCCATTTATTTGATAATTTGGATCCAGCTGGTTGAAACATCGTGTCTTCCAATCTCCCTTCTCAAAATAATGTTGTCCCACGAACAGAAACAATCATCCCTGATAGCAGTTCGCATGGAAAAATGGAGGTAATCCAATGATATCTTTACAGTTGATGCAATAGTGGTTGTTTTATTACATTCCTCTATTTACATTTCTTTAGTGATAAGGTATTTTAGTCTCTTGGAGTAGGATACACCTCATTTTAATAGAGGCCTATAAATTTTCTCCCCGCGTCTTCCATCTCCTAATATGAGATTTGAATATGAAGCACGTCATAGCCTTCCACCACATTCTCCTCGAGAATCAAATCAACAAACTAATGTTAATGTTCAATGTGTTTGATTTGATTTTTCTTTATTTGAATTTTTGGTGCATATTTTTTTTTTCTTCAAACAGGACACAACTCATTTCAATAGAGGCATACAAATTAACATCGTAGATTTTCCATCTACTGATGTTATAATTGAAGAGGAACCATCGCATAGCGTTCATCCAGATCGCCAACAAAATGTAAATGTTGAATGCATTTGATATTTTCCTCCTTTTTTTCATTTATTGTTAATTGTAAAATTAGAAATCTATCTTTTTTTGACATTTAGTTTTATAAAATATTTTAATTTGTTTTAACAGGAAAAAACAAATTTGAATGGAGGCGTCGAAACTAACTCGCCAAATGTTCAATCTACTGATGTTAGAAGTGAAGAGCAACCATCTCGTACACTTCATCGACATCGCCAAACAAATGTAAATATTGAATGAATTTGTTTATTTTTTCCATTTTTTCAATTCTAATTATTTGGACATTCAATTTAAAAAAAAATTATGCTAAAGAAACCTTTGCAAAATCTCAGGTTCCAGAAATGCAGACCACAGATTTGGAAACCCCATGTCATAGATTTGTTCCACATGTTTCAAATTTGGGGAGGGAGTCTCGTGGTGCTGAAAATCAAATAAATATTAGAAGAAATTATACTCTTCCACATCATTCTCCAGATGGTCCAACCAATACAAATCATATTTATTTTGATGAAAATATGATTTCAGTGCATAAAATATTTCGAGAAAAGCTAGATAGCTTGTCAGTTGTCAAAATGTGCCACATCTGCAAAGAATCATATCCTGGAATCCACGTTTTGAGAGATCCTGAAGGACCTGTTTGCAAACAATGTAAGAATGAAGGAGGTTCACATCGTTTTTGTGGCTATAATAACATGGATCCTGACAAGCAGCCTCATATTTTAAGAGTTCTTACTCAAGTTGAAGAAATGTTAATAGCACGTGTAAATCCTATTTTGCAAGTGACACATGCTCGAGGTGGGCAATATAAGTATAGAAGACACACAATTAGCTTTCCCCAAGATATTTCTACAATTGCACAAAGTCTTCCACGCCATGTTGAAGATCTTGACTTTCTAATTGTGAGGAGACATGCTGCTCAGTCTAAATATTATGAATGTTATGTAAAAAGATCCTGCGTTATGGATGCATTACGTTTCAAAATTGAATGTGATCAATATTATTGAGATGTTGTAATTGACTATGATTCAGTGAATGCTCTGCCCGAAAGATCAACAGATGTCTCCTCCAGGCTTAAATTTGTTGATTGTGACATTGCAGAATCTAAGTTCAGTGCAGCTAATAATGAAGGGTTTCCTCTTAACCATTTTCCCTCTCATCCTTCGTCTTTTATTGCTCACCTACCCAATGAATGGAGAGAAGTGGAAGAAATTAGAGCATTTCTTGATAATGTTGATTCTTCATATGTTGATGAAATGGATTGGCCCAGTATTGGAACGTCTCCAGTGAATGAATATAATACTGAGGGGTTATTAGATATGGCATTCCCCACATTGTTCCCCACTGGTGCTGCTGATTGGTTGCAACCACGCATTTGTACTATTGAACTTCATGAGTATGCATTGCATCTTCTTAGATACTATGATCAGAGGTTTGGAAGCCATCCTCGCTTCCGATATTACCTATTGAACATGATAATGAGGCATCGTATCCAAGCAACTGCTTCAGTTTTTGTGAAGAAAAATTTACATGATAACTCACCGACAACAATTGATGACTTGCGTCAGCAATTTTCTGATTTACCAGATAATAAGTTGGCTGAGCATCTTATGCGGTTTGGGTCTTGTCTAAGAGGTACAAGGGCATACTGGACTAAATGTCGAGCTGAATTGACTAACATGATTACTCAGTTGGGATGTCCATCTTTGTTTTTTACTTTGAGTGCAGCTGGCACAAAGTGGCCAGAGCTGCATAGCCTCATGCCTGTACCGTCACATTCTCGTTCCTTAAATGAGCATTGTATGAAAGTTGAAAATGTTATCCAGTACCCTCATATTGTTGCCACATTTATGCACCATAGATTCAATATATTTCGAGAGGAAGTTATCCAAAAATATCTTAAAGCTAAAGACTTCTGGTACAGGTCTATTTTCTTGAATTTATTTTCTATTCATTGTCAATTTCTTATTGATTTTCCATTCATATTTTTCATATTAACTCTGTGTTCATTTTTTCCAGATATGAGTGGCAACATAGAGGTTCAGCACATATCCATGGTTTCCTATGGTTGCAAGGAGCTCCTGACATGGAAAGACTTGATTGGTCAAATGATTGTGACTTGGAACATGCAAAGAGATTCTTTGACAATTATGTAACTGCATGGAATCCACGTGAAATACATCATCGCAATATATTGGTTCCAAGAAGTCTCAATGATGACCCTTGCCTACTGAATACTGATCAGATTTTCTCTTGCAATCCTCATAATGATTATGAAGAATTGTTGAACCGTGTCCAAAGGCACACAAAGTGTAGTGTAGATTCTTGTTTGCGCAAAAAGGGCGCTATTCTCACTTGTCGGTACAATGCCCCATGGGATCTTTCTGAGGAATCAAGATTGTTCATAGATGATCAAGGAAGAAAAAAACATGACCCAACAAGAAATGATGATAGGCTCAATGTACATAGCATTGACCTTCTAACAATGTGGCTTGAAAATGTTGATTACCAACCAGTGCTTTCTCGGCATGCTGTCCTGAAATATATTGCTAAGTATGCATCAAAAGCAGAGAGAAGGTCTGAAAGCTATCATGATATGTTAACTATAATTTCAAATTCTATTGCCTCTGAGGATCATGCTTTATGTGCTTACAGGAGGTTTCTTGCAGAAACAGTCATTGAACGTAACATTGGAGCACAAGAAACATGTCATATGTTGCTTAAGATGCCTCTTGTTGTGTGTAGTCGACAATTTGTTTCCTTAAATGTTGGAAGAAAGGTGTTCAGGAAAATTTCAAGGGATGGCCTGCACTGTTCATCTGAAAATACATTTGTTCAACATTATCAAAAGAGACCTTCTTTTCTTGAACATCTATCTTTGATAGAAACAACAAGATCTTGGACTTTTGATAGCAGGCGTAAAAAAGATCCATGGAAGCCTAGAGATGCTCATGCGATTGTTCAGGTTTGGCCACGGTTTTATTCTATTCTTGGTGAGGATTCAGAGGAATTTGAAACCTTTTGTTGGACAGAATTGCTCTTGTACAAGCCATTTCGTGACATTTCTGCAGAGATTGGGCTTTCAGCTGAAATTATTGTTGAAAACTGGAGGAATTTCCGATATCGAGCTTGGCATGTTGATCGAAATCCATCAATTGATGAAAATATTGAAGATGGAGAAGATGGTGACTTTGCTAACCAGGAAATGAATCTTGAAGATGATTTTCAAGAGTGGAAACTTTTCTCTCGCTTGGTTCCACCAAATAGTGTCAATGTTTCTGATCTTCACACCCTTGGTCGAAGGGATTTTGATATATCCTTTGACTGGCAAGGTACAACTATTTCTGATGATGTGGCCGAAGAAGCTATTAATTTTATAAGGAATGCAATATCAAGGGGTGATATTGGTGACCTTTCAAATAGAACATTTGTCTCTCTAGATTCATTGGGAGAAAAACAACGACTTGCTTTTGAAATCGTTTTAAGGCATTCTGCTGAATATGAGATTTGTGAAGCTCTTCTTATGATTATTCAAGGCACTGTAGGCACTGGCAAGTCTTTCTTTATCCATTGTATTTCTGAGGCTCTTTCTAATCTGTCAAGTAATGGAAAAAGTCCTTTGCTTCTTCTTGCCCCAACAGGAATAGCTGCTTTCAATATACATGCAAAAACAATACACTCTGCTTTGAAAATCCCGATTAGAGATATGAAACCACTACAGGGTCAATCATTGGCACTATTCCAAGAGAAAATGAGGCACATTCGATATATATTGATTGATGAAATGAGCTTTTTAGGATCAAGGTTGTTCATGCAAATAGATTCTCTATTACGAGAAGCATTTCCAGATAAAAAGAATTGTCCTTTTGGTGGTAGATCCATGATCCTTGTGGGTGACCTTGGCCAGCTACCTCCTGTGAGAGATAAGCCTTTGTATGTAGGTAATACAGCAGGGAAAGTATTATGGAAAAAATTCAACACTGTTGTCACTCTTGACACAATATTTCGCCAACAAGGGATTAATGAGAAACAATCTTGTTTTCCTCGAGTCCTCAATAACATAAGAAATGCAGAACATGTTCTTGATGATTGGGAGTTTCTTATGTCGCGGGCTGATATCAGGTTGCATCCTAGAGAAAGGGATTTATTTAATGCACCAGTTCACATGTTTCCAACAAATAATTTGGTCTCCTTCCATAACAGACATATGTTGAAATCATTAAATTCTCCAATTGCACGATGTATTGCTGTGAATTCAAGGCATTCAGAAATCAGTGGTGCCGATGATGATCAACTGGACCGTGAAGTTTTGTTGTACCGTGGCCAGCGTGTTATGTTGACATGTAATTTGTGGGTTGAAGCTGGTTTGGTGAATGGTGCACTTGGGTATGTGAAGGAAATATTTTATATGCCCAACTCTAAGCCACCTGAGCTTCCAATGTTCACAACTGTTATTTTTGATAAGTATGTTGGTGTTCCGTTTGATGCAAGCAATCCAAAAATTGTACCTATCACACCAGTGATAAGAGGAAATCGAAAACAAATTCCTTTAAAGCTGGCATGGGCTCTTGCAATTCACAAGTCACAAGGTTTGACTTTAGAGCGAGCATCAATTGATATCGGGAATAGAGAACAACAAGGCTTGACCTTCACAGCCATATCAAGAGTGAAATCAATAGATGGTTTACGCATTGCACCGCCTTTCTCTTATCAGCGTTATGCCAAGATGAATAATAGTGCGTATGTTACAATTAGGAAGAAAGAAGAGGAGAGATTAAAGTCCATATCGCTATGATATGCAGCTATTAATATAATAATAATGCTTTTGATATATTAATGACATGTCTACATTCATCAAATTCATAGTAGTATTTTGGAATGTTGTTTACATCGTTTTTGCTGTTGTTTGATTTTCTTGTTTTTATAATGTTGTTTTTTGTTATTTTTCTTACAATGAACCATTCACAGGTAGAACACTAGTTATACGAGCCAGCCGTTAAAAATCAAGATGGAATTCCATATCACTGTCACATGTAGCTAATATTATTCTGACATATTTATAGAATGTTTTATAATTGTTTTTATTATCGTCTCTTTTTTCATTTAGTATAAGAATTCTTTTGATGTATTAATTAAATGAATACATTCATGAGATGCAATATAGTAATATATGAGAAATTCCATACATCGTTTTTCGTGTTGTTCAATTTACCTCCATTTTTTAGTCGCTATTGTTCTTTTGTTTATAGTAAACCATTCAGACATATACAGCCAGTTATATTAGCCAATCATTAAATTCAATATTGAAGTCCATATCCCTATTACATGAAACTAAAAATATTTATCAATGTGGTTTGCTAAATGTGTTGTGGTTTGGTTCAATGACAAGATATTTATATTTGTTAATAATATTAGACTACAATTAATATATACATTGACATTAATTTAAATACAAATATTGAATTACTAACATTATTAATATTTCATTATAAACATTGAGTTTAGAATTTTGTGCTTTCTTGTCGATTATTGTAATATGGGTCATATCACACATTTATTTTTATCACTCTTTTCATGTGTGCAGTATGTATTTCTAATGAGGTTTATAGCATCGCGTTTTTAAGATTCAGTTTCTTAAAAACAATAGAAACAGGGTGTTATATATATATATATATATATATATATATATGCCTAGATGTTTCTATCTCTTTCTGTATAAATTTTTATTTTGTCATTTTCCTTTCAAATGCAGGTATGGATAATAATGATGGGATCTATTATAATCAAGCGGTGGCAAATATTTCTAGACTCATTAGTCTTTTTTCTTACATTCGGAACAAGCTTGATAGAAAACATGGCTTCCATTGTAATTTTATTGATGAGCATCTTCGTGTGCTTGATGAAATGAAAATGAATGTAAAATACCTGTTGCATGTGCACATGAGGGAGGCTAGGAGAAAAACAAGAAGGAATTGGTTGGAAAGTGTTTAGTATCGTGATCATTATCCTGTTGATTTGAATTGGTGTTCCTTTTGTGGCCGGTCTGGTTGTGTTCTTGAAGAGGCTATTTGATAAATGGCATTTGATGGAGTGTTTTGAGTCCATTTTTGTGGTGGGATTTCTTTATGTAAAGACAACAAAAAACATATGTTAATTTCAGTGTTTTTTTTTTGTTTCACTGATGGCGGAATTGAGTATCATTTTAGTTTATTTATTTATTCAGTTTATAATATTAACAATCAGTAAGGTTGATTGATCACTTGCGGTTTATCATAATAATATTCATGTGACTTTAAAATTCTTCTTTATTTAAAATATTGGGTCGTATTCTTTATTAAGCTATTGTGTTTTTAATATTGTTCGCTTGGCCTTAATGGTCCCCTGGTTTATTAATATTTTTCCCTTGGGTTCACCAATTCCTTTGGTTTATGATATTAAACCCTTGGGTTTATTAGTTCTTTTGGTTTATAATATGAATAATCCCTTGGGTTAATTATTTGTGTTTATCAATTTCTTCAACTTGAGTATTTTTTTATTATTTTTTTTATGCTTCAACTTTATTTATCACTTGAGTTTATTAATAATATTTGTTTCTAATACTAATTTGTTGAGTTTATAATATTGATAATCCCTTGTGTTTATTGATGTTCAATTTTTAAAATATTAATGGTCCCTTTGCTTTATTGATGTTTTATGATTATAATATTAATATTTCACTGTATTTGTTGATCAATTGGGTTTATAACATTGATTCCTTGATTTTTCGGATTCTTTCGGTTTGTAATAATATTCCGTTCACATTATTAAATTCAAATATTGGGGTTTTTATATTAGTCCTGGGGTTTATTACTAATGCATTGTCCAATTTCA